>JAYESA010000004.1:151829008-152039522 GCA_036927795.1 Iris macrosiphon
GCTCCCCCCGAGTGATGTACTTTTTTGCTTTCCAATGTAATTTTGCTCTTTCTGGAAATAATAAAGAGGCTTTTATCTGACTTTGTGGACCCATCATTTTGGAATATAAATGACAGGTTTGGGTAAAAATAATATCAGAGGTAATATGGACGTGATATACTCTCGGTAAGCTTTAGCTGGACATATCTATTCAGAGATTATATGGACATGATAGAATATGCTCCAACTAAAATTTGTACACAAAACACTATCAGAGGTAATATAGATGTGATAGGTCTTGAAGTTCCAAATTAGTTGAACATATCTATTCAGAGGTTATATGGACATGATAGAATACGCTCCAACTAGTTTCATTTTGGAAGTAGTTTTGTCAGAATGAGACATTCGCCATACTCCATTTGAGCGAAGGAGGTTAAGCGTAGTACCTTTTCAGGAATTTGCCATTGATAGGAGCCATCAACAAGTCTCCATTAGGCTTGGCTAACCTGTAAGCGCCGTTTGAGAACGTCGTCTCGATCACATAAGGGCATTCCTATTTGGGCTGGAATTTACCCTTACTCTTGTGAGTAAGAATCATTGGCCTTCTCACAGCTAAGACTAGCTTGCCAACTTTGAACACTCTTTCTTTTACTTTTTGATTAAAAGATCTGGAAATGCGTGCCTGGTAGAACGTGATGCGCTGTTGAGCTTGGAGGCGTTTCTCGTCTAATCCTTCTAACTCTTGAAGCCTTAACAGGTCATTCTTTTCTTGAGTCAGCTCATTAGCCACTGCTATCCTGAGTGACGGAATTTGGACTTCGATGGGGAGAACTGTTTCGCTCCCGTAGACCAATGAGAATGGGGTACAACCTGTCGGTGTCCGTACCGTTGTGCGGTATGCCCAGAGACATTCTCCTAGCTTCTCATTCCAATCCCTCTTGTTCGAAGAGACGAACTTTTTTAAGAGTTTGATAATGGTTTTGTTGAAGGCTTCCGCCAAACCATTAGCAGCAGGATTATATGCCGTAGAGGATATATTTTGTATCCGATTTTTATCGCAAGTTGAAGGCTTCCGCCAAACTTTTTTAAGACCAATGAGAATGTTGAAGGCTTCCGCCAAACCAGTTTGATAATGATTTTTAACAGGTCATTCGTGTCCGGAAGATCTGCCCCCATCTTGTGCTTTAAATGCAGAGGCGTGTCCCGAAGATCTGCCAGCCTTCCGCACATTAAATGCAGAGGCGTGTCTCGAGGATCTGCCATCATTCTGCGCATTAAATGCAGAGACGTGCCTCGAGCCCTGTACGAAGAGCAACTTTTGACGTGGAAGCCTGTTTGTCTTCTGTGGAGCGTAAACAGCTCACATCTGCCTGTGTAAAACTAGGCAGCGTATTCCCTTGTATGCGTAAAAGCGGTTTACGCCAAGGAAATGTCACTAAACGACAGTCTGGGTAGCTGTGCCGCACCATCATTATAGTCGTCGTCTGGCTAGTCGTGCAGTACTCTTTGTTAGGAGTTAGACGTCAGGTTCACTGCACGATTTGACAGGTTCATTTCGGGGAATATGAAGCGTTCCTCGTACACTTCAATGCTGCATTAAAGCGGATGAGTTTTACGCCATAAAGGCGATATAGCACCCTTTTTACGCTGAAGCAGCCTGGACATACTTCTTTACACGGATAGTCCTTGAGCTTATATTTTACGCTGTGCTCAGCGAAAAAGCTCTGTTGTACGCCGATGGCTCCGAAGTCGTATTTTACGCTGCCCAGCACTAAAATGCTGCGTATAGCTTTTCAGCGTATTTTTCATGCTTCTACAGTATATAGTCATTATCAATTAATTGGAACTGCTATTGGGTTGTTCTTTACTCCAATCATGACTTATATATTTTTCAGATGAGTGGTTAGAAGAGATGTGTCCCACCTTTTACGGGCCACAAGAGGGTGAGCCGACAGAGGATTAGTACCAGCTACTGAGGCTACTTAGATTTCCATTAGCCTATTGTATATATCTCAGTTTTAGACATTGACATGTATATATTATTTGAGATTTTTGTTGTAGCTAGACTATTAGTCTTGGATGTATTATATTATAATTTTGTGACTCTTTCTTCTATTTCATATCGTACATTTATCTTCCTTTAGCTTTATATTGTGATTGCGTATCGATTATAATTGAACCATTATAATGTCCTCCAATTGGAGTCGGGATATTATTGACAGGTACCATTATATATTGTGTGAGATATTTAGATAGTATTGTTGACCTAGACAGCGTTCTACCACCAATGTTGTGGCGTAGGCTCGACGTACCCACGTACTCGTGCCCCTACACCTGGTGCGGGTCGTTACAGTGCACAAACTCACAGAAACAATGTTGGCGCACAAACTCACAAAAATGGCGTACTTGACAAAAATACGCGGGCAAGAATAAGGCGCTCTTTCAAAGAAAGTGCGCGAGCAAGCTAGCAAAAAGACAAAATACACAATCCGAGGTCAAAGTTCGACAGTTAAAAAACTCGTCAGTCGTGGAGTACACAAATCAATAACACAAAAATCGAGAAACCAACCAAAGCTTCATCCCCTAAGGAAACGAAGAGGGAAGAAAGTGTGCGAGTAGACCAAACGTAAGAAAAGTGTGTCGGCTGACGAAAGAGGAAAAGTGCGCCAGATTGCCAAACGCGAAGAAAGTGTGATGACTAACTGTGGCGCACTTTTTTTTGGTTTTCCAGGAAGAACTTTGATTGAATACGCATCAAAGTGCGCCAGTTGGATTTTCTCTCGAAAGTGCGCCACTAACTCAAGGTGTGTGACTGACGCACTTTTGCTAGGAGACTGAGTGCAGTATGATTAGTACGCACGAAGAGTTGAGACAATACACCAATGAGCCCAAAGTAAAACATACGTATTTCTACACCAAAGGGGTTCTCTTGCTACTCTTCATAGAGCACTGTTCTTTTTCTCCAGTCAGCCATTTTGGTATACGTATTGTATCAAGTTTCAACACTGAACTTAGCTGGACTCGAAATCAAGCACGGCCAAAAGTAAAGTTACATAAAATATGGTGCTCTGCACTATGAACTAATTAGTTTTGTAAAATACAAGATTTTGGAAGATCAAACCCCAGAAAAACCAAAGTGAACCCATAAACCCAAACTCAGGTCCATGCAATTCCAACCAAGGAAATCAAGAACAATAAGTATTAAAGATGAAGGGGGTGCTCAGTCCAACAATATGAGCTAGAAATAAACAGAAAAAAATTAAGAACTAAAAGAATGCATAAAGCTATGGTTCTTCTCTTGTGCAAGATTGTACTTGCCTACGGAGGGAGAGGGAAAACATAAGAGAGAGAAATGGAAAAGAAATAATGAGCAGAGAGAAATGAGAATATATAGGTTTAGCTTTGAGATGTTGACTAATGGATCACTCAAACCCATCCAAGCCACACATGCCACCAACCCAACCAAACCCACTCTCTCCACAACTCGGGTCCGCTATAAATAATGGCCGGACTAGCAAACAATATACACCAAAGTGCGCCGGGAACAATATACACTAAAGTGCGCCGAAAAAGGGGGTGACCCACTCCTTTTTATTGTCTATTCATGAATAATATAAATCATACACCTCACGTATTGATTGGCATTGATTGTCATATATCCCGTAGCCGTCCATATGCGAAAAGTCGATATTTTAAAGAATATATATCCGGCTATTATTTCCTGATAGTCTTTCCATGTTAGGTTTTCATATTGTTTTTGTTATGTCTACTGTTATATAGATCATGTTGAACCTATCTTAAGCTTTCTTACAATTATGGCCATAATATTATTTTTTAGTAGTTTCTTTTTTTTCATGTTCGTAGTTATATCATGGTGTATAGTCGTACTGTATTACTTGTAATTTATTTCAATCTTAACTGGATAATCATAAATCCTGATGAACCCTACAGATTATGTAGACGAGCAAACTAAAAAAATAACTAGTGTTAATTATAAAGTAGAAAAGGATACGACACGACACTGCGTGTCTAGCTCAACCAGACGATCGCTAACAATGAAACACTCTACCCCTAAATCTTCACGTTACCACTATATCTACAATTTTTTGGACGAACCAAGTAAATGATTACGATCTCTAAGGTTCTTTTGGGGATACCGACCAAATTGATCAACCTAAAAGTGTAAATAAGGAATTAGTGAAGGACCATTGTGAAAAGTAGAGAAGCAATAATAAAGAAGAGAACCTTGACTCCTTTTCTTTAACCAGGGTTCGTTCTTAATCTCACCTTGACGTCGATTGGGTTGAAAGAAGAACCTTCGAGAAGAGAGAGAGAGCCATCGAAGGAGACGAAGAGAGAGAAAAAATAGGGTTTGGTCTCGAGAACGAAGGAATCAATCTCCACCGTCGGATCGTACTCACGGTTGAATCGGCGCCGTCGGCTACCGGTCCTCGTCGGAGCTGGAGATCTTCGATTCCCCGCACCAGATCTAGGCCTCCGGTGAGTTCCTTTATGCTGTTTGTTTCGTTTTGGGAGCGGATCTGGAGCGTTTAGTTCGTGGAAGAGCTGGATCGATTCGATCGGTTGGAAAAACGTTTCTAAATCGCTGAACTTTGATAGTTTTACGAGTTTTTTTTGGTTGATTTTTAGGGTTTAGTTGATGCACGAGTCAATTAGTGAGAATGCTGCTAGGGATTTTTTTTTTTGTTCAGATGTTGTGCTTTGTTTTGGATTTTAGAGTTTTGGGGGTGATTTGTTGTTTTATTGTTTAGTTTAGAATTTTTTTTCTTCATTTTCGTGGGAATTTTTTACAATGAAGGTTGATTTCAGTGGACATGCAAAGTCTTCTTCTTGGTAGTTTTGTAGATTTATTTCGATTTTCAATTAATTGGTGTAATTTTAGGGTTTTGCACTAACTTTGTCTGATGAAAATTTCTATTTTTGTAATGGAAGGTTTATAAAAATAGTTATTGCAATTAACTCATTATTTTTAAGAACTGTAAAAAATAATTATGATAATGCCCGATAATCCATTTTTTGCTATTTCCTTTCTGATTATTATCCAGTACTTTTCTTTTTTTATGAGAATATTTTTCAATTTTTACGTTTACATAATAATAAGGTAGATTTAAGGGAATAATTATGATAATTATGATAATGCCCAAGAATAAGTTTCTGTTTTCATATGGTCTATTTTTGGTGGTAACTTTAGATTTTTCTTCGGTTTTGGAAATGGTTATGTTATCTGGATATTGGTGTTATAATTTGTGTTATCAGAATAGTAGTAATTAAATGGAAAAACCTGATTCGTTTATGTAGAAATAAAGTTACTTTTGTGCAGGATCCTTATTTTTGTAGCAAAAAAGAAGAAGAAGCTAGAGTAATTACACTTTGTTTTGGTAATTGCTAATCTTGCCATTGCTTTGATTATTTTCAGAAATATTATTAGAGCTAAGTTGGAATATTTGCTTTGGGTTGGGTTACAATAATCTTGGTGTGTAGATAAGGTAATTACACCTTGATCATACAAGAACCAAAAGAATTGGTAGAGATACGATGACCACAATTATATTTTTTGTACCAAATTAACAGGAATGGATCTTTTATGATCCAATGGTACTATGAATAGACATACTAACTTTAGGGTGTATTAAATGTAACCCAACACTTCTATTTAGCTTCAGCTCACATCTACTTAGATTGGAATGTTCGCTCGCTCGGCGCATTTTCTCAATTATGTTATTGTATGGGTAAATATCTTACAAAGAGAGACCAAACTATGTTGTCACAGGCCTAGGCGGTCGCCTATATATATATATATATATATATATATGCAGCTGGGAAAAATATATATGTGGGGCAATGAAGTACTCAAGTTCCTTGACGACGTCTAGGCGGGGCGGGAGGCATGTTGTCTCGTCTCACTTAGCGCCCAAAACAACATAGGGACCAAATTTTGACAGGGATTTATCCCAGTAGAGCCAATTAAATCTGAATTTTTGAATATTTTGATTAATAATCAGTTAGTTTTCTACTACTACTTTTTGTTGTAGTGTTGTGATATTAATCTTAAGAGATTATATTAATATCTCACAGGTAACTCTTGTTGCATAGGTGAAAATAACAAGTACTATTCAACTTCTATCAATGCATTATACTACGAAAGCTTGTAAGATAACAATAGCCTCAAAGATTGTCCGCGTATCTAATGCTTTCCTGTTCTATTACAGAACTCTTGGCTCTTCTTCATCAACTGCTGAGTTTGATGGCTTCCCCGATATAAGAGAAGCACTCTGTCCCTCTTTCGATTGTGTCATTGTGTGCTCTTTTCGGCTCTGTTTTGAGGCTGTTACCCATTCTAGCCAGTTGCTACATGATCTTTTCTTCACTACATCTTCCTCTCTCCACTACCGCGTCAGCCTTGGTGTTTGGCGTGCGCTCCAGAGAGAAGAAGAGGAAAAAAGAATTCTTTTAAATCTGCTTTACCCCCTGTGACATGTCTCGTAACTTGGACAGCCCTGTGCAGACCCAAATGGCAGTTGCAGTCCTAAACCGAACCCTCAGCAATGAGTACCATTACACCAAGAAGTCTGAAGGAAAGCCTGCTGGGAGAAGGCGGGTGTTCGTCCAAACCGAAACGGGTTGTGTCCTTGGCATTGAGTTGGATCGAGGGGACAATGTCCATACTGTGAAAAGGAGGCTCCAATTAGCTCTCAATGTCCCTACTGAGGAGAGCTCGCTCACCTTTGGTGATCGCGTGCTTAAGAATGATCTGAGTGCCATAAGGAACGATTCCCCTTTACTTCTCACCAGGAATCAATTACACAGGAGCTCCTCCACTCCGTGCCTCTCACCAACGGCAAAAGATCTCCAGCAAAGAGATCGGAGTGGTCCTATTGAAGTCTTGGGTTGTGCAAGGCACTGTTCCAGGACAAAGCAGCTAGTTAAGGATGTCATGAAGGCGATCAAGAGTGGTGTGGATCCACTACCAGTTCACAGTGGGCTTGGGGGAGCATACTACTTCAGGAACAAAAGTGGTCAGAGTGTTGCTATTGTCAAACCAACAGATGAGGAGCCATTTGCACCAAACAATCCAAAGGGTTTTGTTGGGAAAGCTCTTGGTCAGCCAGGTTTGAAAAGATCTGTTAGGGTTGGTGAAACTGGGTTCAGGGAGGTTGCCGCATACCTTCTGGATTATGATCACTTTGCTAATGTGCCTCCCACAGTCCTTGTCAAGATCACTCACTCCATATTTCATGTTAATGATGGGGTCAATTGTGGCAATTTTGATAGGCAGCGACAAGCTATCAGCAAGATTGCTTCATTCCAGCAGTTTATACCACATGACTTTGATGCTAGTGATCATGGCACCTCAAGCTTTCCAGTTGCTGCTGTGCACAGGATTGGGATACTTGACATCAGAATCTTTAACACAGATAGACATGCTGGAAACCTGCTGGTAAGGAAGCTTGAAGGCAGGGATGGTCAGTTTGGCAATCAGATGGAACTCATCCCAATTGACCATGGCCTCTGCCTTCCTGAGAGCCTGGAGGATCCTTACTTTGAGTGGATCCACTGGCCACAGGCTTCAATCCCGTTCTCTGATGATGAGCTTGACTACATTGCTAACCTTGATCCAGTTAGAGATTCTAACATGCTAAGAACGGAGCTGCCTATGATACATGAAGCTTGCCTTCGTGTCCTTGTTCTCTGCACAACTTTCCTCAAGGAAGCAGCAGCTTTTGGGCTTTGTTTAGCTGAAATTGGCGAGATGATGAGCAGAGAATTCACTGGGAGAGAAGAAGAGCCAAGTGAGCTTGAGGTGGTGTGCATTGAAGCAAGGAGGTTGGTAGCTGAAAGACAGATGTCCTCCCCAGAAGCTGATCACGGAGAGGAGGAAGAAATCCTGTTTAACATTGATTACGAGGAAGCTGATCCTGTGATGCCCAGAACACCGCCACCCTCCTACTTCGGGATCAAGGGAGGTTCGAGAAACCCTTTGTCAAAGTTACATGAGAGTTTGGAGGAGGAGGAAGACGAGGACACTGAGGATACCATTGAAGAAGAAGCTGTCTGCATTCCTTCTATTGAGCAGCTCCCAACTGTGCCAAAGCTGTCTATGTTGCTTAAAGGTTTCACCCTCTCAAAGAAGACCCATCGTGGGATTCCAATGGGGTCAAATACTAGTGCCAAGAATAATAACAGTGGTGACGGGTCGATTCAGAGGGGGAGGAGTGCGAATGAGCAGCTGCCAGCAAGCGCTAGTTTTGTTAAGCTGGCAGATATGGGTGAGGAGGAATGGGCATCTTTCCTCGAGAAGTTCCAGGAGCTGCTGCATGGTGCTTTCCGTGCCCGCAAGTGTGGGGCTGTAGGCCGGCAGAGACAGAGGCAGAGGCTGGGTACTTCTTGCCAGTTTTGAGTAGAAGGATAGAACTAAGAGAAGAGAAGGCGAAGGGTGGAAAATGTGGATGGTTTGTTTATTATGTTTGCAGTTTGTTCTTTGTTGTGCCCTAGGTGTAAGGAATGATGGCGAATGGAGTTTTAAGAATAAGACTGGCAACAGGCTGGTGTTGCTGGGTTTTTTTGTATATATATTTCTAGTTGGAACCAAATATCTCTATCACATGAATGAGGTGAGTGTTATGGCTTGCCCTTTTGCATCCTTCTAATATCTACATCGTCTTATGATATAAGTTATATAAATTGTCATTAAACTTTAATCCTTTGTAAATATTCCTAGCAATGTATTTGGCAGATTCTGCAGTACTGTATTTTGTATGTACGATGTATTTGGCAGATTCTGCAGTACTGTATATTGTATGTACGTTCCAGTTGTGTGATGTATTAGGTCATGGTAATGTGCTGTGGCATTTTTCTGCACGGAATGATACAGTTGCTCGTGACTAATGACATTGTGCTAATATGTCTTTGCTGTTGTAAACAGTATTGAATCTTTTGAGCATTCCTGAATTTGTTTACTGGAAGCAACCAATGTCATTGGTTACGACTGAGTGTAAGCTGGGCTGTGAAGCCAAGCCAATTCTCATCATGATTGGCGAATTGGCTGTCAAGTGAGGTAGCAATTGCCATTCTGTCAATTTGTTGTGCTTAGCTTTACCTAAAATTTATTTAAGGGCGACGTTGATATGTACAAAATTTACTACTACTACACCTACAAACCAATTGGTTGTTGGACCCTTGACTACATACAACCTAAAAGTCAAGTAAGGTCCGTATTATGTTTTAAAGGTATTATAGGATTTTGATTATAAATGAGTATGAATATAAATTCAATCTGTTCTAGTGTAAGAAAATATACAACCATATCTTTCCATATAACTCTTGTTATACATTTTCTTGTAGAGAAAAATACAAAAATAAAAGATGGAAGAATGGTATTTTTTTTTTTTTACACAAATTAGTATTTGATATAGAGATTTAAGTGAGAAAGACGTAAAAAAAAAATTGCAACAAAAACATAATGGGCAATGTCAATTTTTTTTTTTTTTTTGGTAAATGAAGAAAAATGCCACAAACTGTGATTTTTTTTTTTTTAAAGACCTGTGTAAAACAAGAAAATGTCATAAACTATGGCATCTTGTATCTGTTTTTTGAAATTTTACAAATTTGATATTATCTGTCTAATATCACTAAACTTTGGTACCGTAAATTATCATATAGATGATGCTTGGATCATTCCTTCACGATTTAATCAATTTCAATCTGGTTTTACTTATTAGAAATAAGTATGCAATGTGGACAAGGGAATATTTATTAAGGGACCAAGGGGGGTCACGTCTCTCTCATGCCTATTTTTTTTTAATATTGATTACTACATAGAATTTGTTTACAATTTTAAAATATATATTAGTTTGACCCTCTAATATGTAAAGAGTAAGGTGGCTTTAGTGGTAGAGTTTTGGGTTTTGAAGTGAGAGTCGAATTTGAATATTTTATCTTCTAACTATTTTACATATTTTAAAAAAAAATTATGTACAATTCCTTTTTGCTATTGAAGTCAACATGGCAACTTTAAAGATTTCTATTTGTAGTAGCACTACCCTCCAATAATTTTAATTCTGGTTCCGTCTCTAAATGTGGACAACACTACCAAATTTTCTCTCCCAGCTGTTGGACCTTGTTTGGGAAATCAATTCCTTTGTTTCGTTTTTTTTATGGGGATGAAAAATTAGAATTCATGTCATGTTTTCTTTCCAATGTGTGGTAAAACAAGAAAATAATTCAAGAAATACAATTTAATTTTCCTTCCCGTTTTTGGTTGGTGTACGAATTGAAAAAAATAGAAAAAAATATCAATGTTCCAATAATATCTTTGCATTTAAAAATAAAAATAACAAGATCAAATCCAAATAATAGATAAAATAGATAACAGTACATTTGAGGATGACTATTGTCGTCCTAAATTTTCGTAATAGATGCTGAAAGAGGAAAAGAAAAAAAAAATCATTTCATAGTTTCTGAGAGGAACCATCTTCTTCCCCCTATCTACTTTCTCATAATAGTTTTCAAGTTTAAGGCTACCAAATGCAGAGAAAGAACTATCCTGATTTGTTAAATCCGTGGACCAAACATGGCCAAAGTGTCTGGGTAATGGACAGTACGTGCTGACAACCTTGAAACTTGGTCGCACTGGAAACCATGGGATTCAATCTTTCAAGAGACGACGAAGGCATTAGGAAATATTATCATGCCATCGTCCAAAAACGTGCCCATGAGTGATGAGCTCAACGAGACGACACTTGACAAGAGGGCCTCTGGGTGCACGGTTTGATGGTATTGGTGAATATCCCAGGGGAGAAAGCGAGGGAGGAAGGTTGGTAAACCGCCATTGGGTGTCATGTCGTAACAAGTTTGAGAGCGGAGAGATTGGTCATGAGTTGAGATGCCATGTTGTCGCTGGATGTCATATCGTAACAAGTTTGAGAGAAGAGAGATTGGTCATGAGTTGAGGTCATGTCGTAACAAGTTTGAGAGGAGAGAGAGGTCATGAGTTGAGGTGCAAGTCGTCACTAGATGTCATATCGTAACAAGTTTGAGAGCAGAGAGATTGGTCCTGAGTTGAGGTGCCGTGCTAAGAGTGCTTGGATAATGAATGATTTTGGGGGTGGTCCATGATTGATCTTTGATGATAAGGCCAGCTATAAGCATGTTTTCTTGCTCTGCAAGAGAGTTTACCTGTGGGGTTGGAGGAAATTCTTGTTACTCAATGAAGCAAATAGGTTGGAGGAAATTCAACACGTTGGCACATCAGAACAATAGAACCCTAATGTTATCAAAGTAAACAACAACATGCAACAAAGATCTCTTTTAGTCAAGTCTGCTCTGTTCAAGAATTTGATGGTAACTCACTGTATCTTCAGAATTAGTAGGGTCCTCTCTGTGGAGTTGCGAGTGAGTTTCTTTTACATGTATTTTTGACATAAATTTACATCTTTTCAGCTTTATATACACAATTATCTATTTCCTACTGTTCTCTCCATTCAAAACTCTGGCAAATCCTGTACACAATGTTTCTGATCAGCAGTCCCTTAAGCAGCCAATCCAGTGACAGGACAGGTGAAGTGTAACCATCACCGAGTTTTCTTCTATGAGGAACCAAGAACAATCTGCACCCAAGCTTCATTAGCCGAAGAACGCCGTTATGTTTTTGACTTCGCAACTAGACTATAACTGGAGACTCTTTGATACTGGTCAAGCTGTTCATCTCTACATGCTGAAGCTCTATTCTCTTCAGAATCCCAATTGACTCGAGGCTTCTCATCATGGTATCTTCCTTGGTGAGACTCCGCCTCCCTATCCTTGCTATAGCCACTGTCACGTCGGCTATTGAGGGGCGCTTCTTGGGTGTTTTATGCAAGCACCTGTAAGCTATATCTGCGAGAAGCCTGACTTCATCGGAATTGCTCTTACCCATGAGCTTACTATCAACTATCTCGTCCCAATCAGCCCTCTCACTCCCACCCATTCCTGCCTGAAAAAAAGTAAACAATGCACAACATTTAAAATTTAAATGGTAAAAGACAAGTGACACTCTTTGATTATATAGCCATCTAGCCGCTAGGGCAATCCTGTTAGGTCTCTTCCCCATGGAACCATGGATAGGAGGGGACCTAAATGTTCCAGCCATTAATTGGTGGAACTGCAGTCTGTTTATTGAAGATGAAGAAGAAACTGGTTACAATTCAAGAAGAAAAACAATTAAAGCTAAGTATTCATTTCTCACATACATCATCCTCTCCTCTCTCTATTATTTATAACAGTCTGATGTTTCCCTTTTGTTTTGGCAGTTATGGCAGTTGTAACAGTTGGTTGAGCTGTGGCAGTTATAACAGTGTTGGTTGAGCTGTGGCAGTTATAACAGTTGGTTGCTGCTGACTTGGCCAAGGGAAGTGACTGGCATGTGACTACAACTTCCCTCAGTTAACTGCCCCTCTCTGCACCCTGTGGCTATGAAGTAGGTTATTACATCAGATATGTATCAATACCTCCCTCCTCAAATTGACCTTGTCTCAAGGTCAAAGGAGGGAAATTTCCTGATGAATTCCTTGTATGGAACCCACTGAGCCTGGTCAGCAGATATGTCCTTCCACTGAATGAGTAATTCAGTAGCAGCCCTATTCCCCTTTTTCACCATCCTCCTGTCCAAGACTAATTGTGGTTCTAAGACTGCTTCTTCATGTAGTGTAGGGGCACCCTCTTGTACTGAGACTATTCTACTGAGTTTAGCCTTCAATTGAGAAACATGAAAAACAGGGTGTAATAGGGAGCCATCTGGAAGGAGTAACTTATAAGCAACAGGCCCTACTTTAGCACACACTTGGTATGGTCCAAAGAACTTTGGAGAAAGTTTCTGGGGTCTTCTATTACCCACAGATATCTGTCTATAGGGTTGAAGTCTGAGGTAGACCCAATCCCCCACTTCGAATGACCTATCAGTTCTGTGCAAATCAGCCATTTTCTTCATCCTGTCTTGAGCCATCAGTAAGTTATCTTTCAACAGCTGCAAGGCATTATCTCTTGAAGCCAATGTTTCTGCCACTTCCTTGTCTAAGGTTAACTCAGGAATGTAAGTCAGTAAGTTGGGAGGGGGTCTCCCATAAACTGCCTCAAAGGGGGTAATCTTGATGGCTGAGTGCCAGTTGGTGTTAAACCAATACTCAGCCCATAATAAATGTCTAGACTATTCCTTGGGTTTATGGCTACAAAAACATCTTAAGTAGCCCTCAATACATCTGTTAGTTACCTCTGATTGTCCATCTGATTGTGGGTGGTAGGAAGTGCTGTACTTAAGATGTGTTCGCTGTATTTTGAAGAGTTATTTCCAAAATAAACTGGTGAAGATAGCATCCCTATCAGAGACAATCGATTTGGGCATCCCATGTAATTTGAAAACTCCATTCATAAACACCTGGGCAACACTCTGAGCTGTATAAGGGTGACTCAAGGCAAAGAGATGTACATACTTTGTGAGTCTATCTACTACTACAAATATAGTAGATTTTTTATAACTAGAAGGCAATCCTTCTATGAAATCCATAGAGATATCTTTCCAAACTGCATTGGGAATAGGTAAGGGTTGTAATAGCCCTGCAGGAGATGTAGTCTCAGCTTTATTCCTCTGGCAAGTCTCACAAGTCTTGATATATGTCTGAACACTCTTTTTCATTCCTTTCCAGTAGCAAGCCTTCCTTAACCTTTGTAGTGTTTTGGTAAAGCCAGAATGGCCTGCTGTCAATGTATCATGGTGCTCTTTGAGCATAGTAAGAACAAAATCTGACTGGGGATCAATGAGAAGCTTGTTTTTATAGTATAGCAATACATTCTTTAAAGAATACTTATTAGGATCCAGCTGATGATGGGACCATTTGTTCAAGTGCTCTTGATAAAATGTGGATTGTTGCATTTGATCCTTAAAATGCTGAAGCCATTCTGTGCTTACTACTGATATGTTAGTCAAGGTATGAGCTTCAGTAAGATTTGGAGCTTCAGACAATGTGCTACAGTCCACCCTTGACAAGCTATCAGCAGCTCGATTTTTCTTCCATTTTTTATACTCCACTATGAAATTATAACCATGTAATTTAAGGAGCCACTTGTATTGGGCATTAGTGTATACCCTTTGCTCTAACATGTACTTCAAGGCTTGGTGGTCTGTTTTGATAAAAAATTTCCTTCCCCATAAGTAGTGGTTCCACTTCTTAACTGCTAACAGGATAGCAAGCATCTCCTTCTCATAAGTAGATAGAACAGTGCATCTATCCTTGATGGTTTGGCTTAAGTAAGCTATGGGTCTCCCTTTTTGCATTAAGACTACCCCAATTCCTGTGCCAGATGCATCACATTTCAGTGTGAATTCCTCAGTAAAATCTGGCATGGCCAGGACTGGTGGTTGAGTCAGGGCTATTTTCAGTTGTTCAAAAGAGCTCTGAGCTTCTGGACTCCATTTGTAAGCATTTTTCCTGAGGAGGTTTGTGAGAGGTTCAGCAGTAGACCCATATCCTTGAATAAATTTTCTATAATAGCCTGTGAGGCCAAGGAAGCCTCTTAGTTCCTTCAGGTTCCTAGGGGTAGGCTACCCCATTACTGCTTGGATCTTCCCTTGATCCACTTGCAGCCCTTGTTCAGAGATGATGTGACCCAAGTAGGCCACATGTTTTTGTGCAAAGAAGCATTTACTTTTCTTGATCTTGAGTTGGTGCCTGTGTAATAATTTGAAAACTTCCTCTAAGTGCATATAATGGCTCTCTATACTAGGGCTGTAAATGAGAATATCATCAAAAATACCAACACAAATTTTCTGAGAAGTGCCTTAAAAACATCATTCACCATGGCTTGGAATGTTGAAGGGGCATTAGTGAGGCCAAAAGGCATAACTAGAAACTCATAATGACCCTCATGTGTTCTAAAGGCTGTCTTGTGTGTGTCCTCCTCTGCCATCCTAACTTGATGATATCCAGCTCTTAGATCTAGCTTAGAAAAAAATTTTGCACCATGTAATTCATCAAAAAGCTCTTCTATGAAGGGAATAGGGAACTTATCTTTAATGGTGTTCTGGTTTAGTGCCCTGTAGTCAATGCACATTCTCCATGTACCATCATTCTTCTTTACTAGTATCACTGGTGAGGAGTAGGGGCTTGTACTGGGCTTGATAATTCCAGAACTCAACATCTCTTGCACTTGTTTTTCAATCTCGTTTTTGTGAACATATGGATGTCTATAGGGTCTTGTACATACAGGCAGTGATCCTGGCATTAAAGGAACTTTATGATCATAGGCTCTCTTAGGTGGTAACCCTTTTGGCTCATCAAACAAGTATTCATAGCTTCTTAGTAAGGCAGATATTCTTGCTTCACTTTCTTCTGATCTCATGTTGCCTCTGGCTTCATAATCTTCCCCCTTACTATCCAAACTGTAGAGTTGGATAACAAAGAGTTGTGGTCTCTGTCTCAGTTCTTTAGTTATAGGTTCACTGAGTGTGTGGGAGTCATTCTTTATCCCTGTGAATTGCATGATTTTTCCTTGGTCTTCATACCTCATAGTCAACTCTTGAAAATTCCATACTGTCACCTAAAGTACTGAGCCAATTGGCTCCCAGTACTATGTGGCACCCACTAATAGGTAGTGGCAGTAAGTCAGTTTTAATTTTCTTCCCTTGACATTCAATGGTTACTCCTGGGCAGAACCCTTTACTAGACAGCTTGTCTCCATTAGCAACCAATACTTCAAATGGTTTACTGTTAGCCATTGTTAGCCCCAACCTTTCACTGAGTTGGTTATCAACAAAACTATGGGTTGATCCTGAATCTATTAAGATGATTACAGGTTTGTTTTTAACAGTACCTTTGATTTTCATAGTGGATTGATGTGAGCTACAAGACAGGACTTGTAAGGAGATCTCAAATAGACTTTGTGACTGTGGATCTTCCCCTTCCTCTGTATTTGGATTTGCTTGTTCATCTGTATCTCTCTCCTCATCTGCTAATATCATGAATAATTTCTTTTCCTTGCATTTATGGCCTCTGGACCACTTCTCATCACAGTGAAAACATAGTCCCAATCCTTTCCTTCTGATGATTTCAGAAGGAGAAATTGTGCCAGTTTGCTGTCCTGTTCCCCATGGCTGACTGCTATTCTTTTTTGGCTCACTTGGAGTGGATTGATTACTGCTTGCCCAGCCCTGAGTTCTGGGAACATAGGGAGCAGGTTTGGACAACTTTTTTGCTGCCATCAACTTGGCCTCATACAACTTAGCCAACTGCATAGCAAGAGGTAAGCTAAGGGGATTAGCTATTTGCACTTCATATCTCACTTCCTCCTTGAGGCCTCCAATGTACTGACTAATCATGCATTTTTCAGGTAGACCTACCACTTTCTTGGACAACTTTTGGAAACTTTGTGTGTACTCTTGCACAGAGCCTTCCTGCTTGAGTAGTTTCAAGTCTATGCCATGATCAGTAAAGTGGGAAGGTCCAAATTCCAACTTGATGGCTTGACAAAATTTCTCCCACCCTACCATGCCCCCTTTGATAGTTGACAACCAATCAAACCAGTATGATGCTATCCCTTGCAACTGTACTGAGCAAAGACTCACCCTGTCCCCATCTGAAACCCTATAGTAGTTGAAATATCTGTTGACTCGTAAGAGCCAGTCTTCGACATCCATCTCCCCATCAAATTGAGGAAGTTTGAGCCTTATTTGAGATTGATTCCATGTGGGGCCTCCCTGTGGTACCCCAGCTTGTGGTGTTCCTTGCCATGGAGATTGATTCCATATCCCCTGTGGCAACCCAGCTGGTGGTGTCCCTTGCAATAGAACTGGAGCAGGAACCCATGTTCCCTGTGGCACCCCAACTTGTGGTGAAGGAACCCATGTTCCCTGTGGTACCCCAACTTGTGGTGCTCCTTGCAATGGTGTGGACCCTAGAGGGGGGTTTGTATTCTGAGCAACTGGGTTGGCAATATACCCATTTTGTGTTCTAGAATTGTGATTCCCAGGGTTTCTTGGATCCCATTGTGGAGGGGGGGCAAGATTTGTTCTATGATCAGGTGGGGGTATTGGCATCTGATCAAATTGTGGAGGTGGACCAAGAACTGGTCTCCCATAGTTGGCTTCAAGAGAGCTGGTAGGTTGCAAGAATCCCATGGAGCCAAACATTGGTACATGATGAGGGCTTTGAGAGGAGGATGGCCCTGTGGTGGAGCTTGGGTAAGGGTTCAGTCCAGATGACAGAAAACCCATGAGAGGAGCTTGGGGCACACATGGATTTGGCAATGGTGCAAGAATTGGTGCTGGTGCTGTGGTTGCATTCCCAGATGGAGCAACTTCACTGCTCCCCTTTCCTTTCACTAAGTCCTCAAGAATTCGAGTGACATTGTCGAATTTGGAGTTTAGGGTTGAAATTGTACCTTCCAAAGCTGTCAGTCGTTCCTCTCCGGCGGAGCTTCGATGGTCCTCCGATGATCCTCGTCGAGAGCTTCGGCTACTCGACCCTTCCTCTCGACTGGCTTCAAGAACCGTGTCGAGTGGCTCTGATACCAAATTGTTAGGTCTCTTCCCCATGGAACCATAGATAGGAGGGGACCTAAATGTTCCAACCATTAATTGGTGGAACTGCAGTCTGTTTATTGAATATGAAGAAGAAACTGGTTACAATTCAAGAAGAAAAACAATTAAAGCTAAGTATTCATTTCTCACATACATCATCCTCTCCTCTCCCTATTATTTATAACAGTCTGATGTTTCCCTTTTGTTTTGGCAGTTATGGCAGTTGTAACAGTTGGTTGAGCTGTGGCAGTTATAACAGTTGGTTGCTGCTGACTTGGCTAAGGGAAGTGACTGGCATGTGACTACAACTTCCCTCAGTTAACTGCCCCTCTCTGCACCCTGTGGCTATGAAGTAGGTTATTACATCAGATATGTATCAAATCCCTTTGCGCGTCGTGTTCGTCTTCGTGCAACATGTGTGTGACTATATTGTACCTATATGCAACATATATGAAAATGTTTGTATTCAGATATTGTCCTTATCCATAGAACCATGTCCGTGTCCATATTCGTGCAACATAGTTTCCGCCTATGGGAATGGAAAGTTACTTAAACCAAATTATCTATATTTCTTTCTTTTTTTTCTTCAAATTTTTATATTAGTTTATAATCCCTGGTAGCTAATAGATAGATCTTGACCGGATACATATGTTCCATAAGCTAGAAATACATGTGATCCTTTTTTCTACTAAATGTAGACTCCTACACCTACATTGGTAGCTACAGAAAAATTTCTACCACTTAAATGCAATCTATGAAACACTTGGCAAAAAGGATAGTATCAATTTGTAGTGTTAAACAGTTTTGATGATATGTACCACTAACCGGTGTGTGAATCCATGATACAAGATCTAACTGTGAGTAATGGGGGATAAAATTGTTGATGCACAGGGACACATAAATAAAGTTGACATGAGGAAATTATTAGGATGCAACCTACATGTTGTACTCAACCTTCCCTAGGCAATGACCGTATGTTTGCATCGTGATCTTTTCCATCGCTGATAGAACAATGTATACAAGCTAGGGTTGTGTTTCTTAACTTTCTTTTACTCTTGGAGTGGGTAGAGCCATAATCCTAGTTACTATAAGAGGTTTTACTACAACAGAAGTTAAAAATAAAAATAACGACATAATTTACCATTGCAGTGGCTATTACCTTGGTCAGGGAAATAGATCAGCATGTTAGGGAATACTTACAAGATTGATGTAGTCCATCAGACCTTGCTGCGGATTTATTGCTGTTATGAGTTCGAATAGTATGATGCCAAAACTATATACATCGCTCTTCTTTGTGTATTTATTAGTTGATACATAGTCAGGATCCATGTAACCATATGTCCCCTTGAGTGTTGATTTTCTTCCATCAAAAACTTCTTCTTTCGAAAGCCCAAAATCAGCCACCTAAGTTCATGAAATACATCAACACAACCGCAATGCCTATATCCCCACTTCTTTGGGGTCTCTTAGGGGAACATGCACTAATAAGTTAACATCATAGTTTGTAGTATCGGCCGATACCAATCCAATATGGCCAATCCTGATACTGTTTGGCATGTTCCAATCCGATACGGACATATATTCGATACTGACATTGGGGATATCTTTTTCAGTCAATACGGCAAAAAAAATTGAACGTAAAAGACCAATCAACAAGGATGTAAAAGCATAACAAGGTTGTAAAAGCATGTAAAAGAAGAAAACTTATCTATCACATGTAAACCAATTGGCATTGGTGACTACAGTTTCATTTAATTTCAAAACTACTAAGAAACAATATTGAAAATACTTAAAATTATGCCTTAATGTATAAATTATATTGTAAAATGTTAATAGTTTATTAATAATTATTTGATTTTCGATAGCAAAAAAATCTGATACCGCCGATCCAGATACTCATAGGAATGGTCCGATACTGATTCCAATATCAATACTGCGAACCTTGGTTAACATTAAGGGATTAGGTAGCAAAGGAGAAAATCTATAAAAAGGACCAAGTAATAGTTGATTCATTTGGTATAAGCATTATAGATCATTTATGAATTGCATGTGCATGCAAACATGTTAGTAACCCGAAACAGTCTAACCAGAAATTCCATTTCAAGTATTTCACAATAAAATGCAGTGAGAGCATTAGATAAAATACTACCAAACCAAATCAACTGACAATGAGTGTAAGAAGAGAATAGGACCTAGTGTGGATATAAGATCTGTCTGTGGTGGTTACCATGCTACTAAATGTCAACAGTCGTGGTTTTACTTGGACAGTAACTATTACTTTTTGGTGCATAAATATGTAGAGCATAAGCTCAACACGTTTAGGTTCACAGTATATGTAACATAAGTTCAACAATCTTAGGTTCACACTACATGAATTTTGTAGAGTATTTTGGAGTAATTGTTATATTTTTTATTGATAATCTCTTGGCTATTTATAGCCTTACAACCATTCATCTTATATTAATACCCCATTAAAATTTCCTGTAGAATATTCTAATATCCCAACAAATATACCAAGAATATTCTAATATACCAACAAATATACCAAGAATATTCTAATATACCAACACACCTTCTCAAGATGGACGAAAGATATTCACTAAGTCCATCTTGTCACATCCTCTAATCATATATGCAAGCTAAGTCCCTTGGTCATACTGTCTGCTACCTGCTCCTTGATTGGAACATGACCTAGCTCCAGTAGTCCACGGTCCAACTTCTCCTTGATGAAGAACCTATCGATCTCGATGTGTTTGGTCTTGTCATGCTGCACTGGATTGTTGGCGATACTGATGGCTGACTGGTTGTCACACCATAGCTTCATCTTGGCTCTTTTATCCAGCTTCAGCTCCACCAGCATACTCTTCAGCCATAGCAACTCTGCAACTCCCAAGGCCATAGTTCTGTACTCCGCTTCAGCTGTCGATCTGGCCACCACCGACTGCTTCTTACTCCTCCAAGAGACCAAGTTTCCTCCTACAAATATGCAATAGCCCGAGATAGACCTCTTGTCATCAGTACAGCTAGCCCAGTCAGAGTCACAGTAGCCCCCGATGCTCAAGTGATCATTCTTCCTGAATATCAACCCCTTTCCGGGGACACCCTTCAAGTATCTCAGAATCTGATACACTGTCTCCATATGACCCTTCCTTGGGTCATGCATGTAGCGGCTCACCACACTCACTGCAAAGCAGATATCAGGACGTGTGTGGCTCAAATAGATCAACTTGCCCACCAGTCTCTGGTATCTGTCTCGGTCAACTGGTTCTCCAGCCTCAGCACACAGCTTGAACCCCTGGTTGATCGGCGTCTCTACAGGTCTGCATCCTAACATCCCTGTCTCTGTGAGAAGGTCTAGCGCATACTTCCTCTGAGAAAGAACAATCTCCTCTACTTCTCGAGCAATCTCAATCCCAAGGAAGTACCGAAGAAGGCCAAGGTCCTTCACCTCGAACTCCTTGCCAAACATCCCCTTGAGTCGGACAATCTCCTACTCATCATCTCCTGTAATAATCATATCGTCCACATACACCGCAAGCATGGTGATGTGGCCTCCACTCCGACAAAAGAACACAGTATGATCAACATTGTTCTGCAGATATCCCATCCCTATCATCGCCCTCCTGAATCTGTCAAACCCCGCTCGAGGAGACTGCTTCAGTCCATAGAGGGACTTCTTCAACCTGCAGACCTTGCCCACTATCTTATCGATGCAGAATCCTGATGGTATCTCCATGTACACTTCCTCCACTATATCTCCATAAAGAAACACATTCTTCACATCCAGTTGGCGTAGCTTTCATCCACCATTCGCTGCCAAAGAAATTATGGTCCTGACGGTGCTCATCTTCGCCACTGGTGCAAAGGCCTCATCATAGTCAATGTCGTACGTCTGACTGTATCCTTTTGCCACCAGTCGAGCCTTGTAGCGCTCTACTTTTCCATCTGGATTCTGCTTCACAGTAAAGACCCACTTGCATCCGACTGCCCTCTTCCCCTCTGGCAGTTTTATCAGTTCTCAAGTGTGGTTCTTCTCAAGAGCGCCTAACTCCTCGTGCATCGCTGCTTTCCACTTTGGATCGTTCTTGGCAACCTGCCAATTGTTAGGTACAGTAATACTATCCAAAGATGCAATGAATGCTCCATGAGAAGAGATGTTATTATATGAAACAAACTGAGCAAGGTCCCAACCATATCTATCAGGAGAATTTTTCGCATTGCTGCGAGTGGTCCTCCGTACTGATAATGGTGTGGGAGGAGTAGGAAGAATGATATCACCTGAAGGAAAATCTAGTGATGGTGGTATAGGTGTCTCAGGAGTTTAGACAGACGCAAGCAAGGGACTTGGCACTAGCACTATAGGTACTGGTCCTGCAGTTTGCTTCCCTTTCCTGCTGTAGGTAAGTAACTCCCTCTGAGCCGTGGGCCTAACACCTCTCATCGCCTCCCCCTGTTCCTCTTCACTCTCCTGCTCCTCCTCAAACGTTCCTCCATGCCATACTCATAAATCAGTCACCACACTCTCACCAATCTCCCTCTCTCGTCTCATACTCTCAGTATCAGGTGAGTTGCTCATGGATGAGGTTCCCTCCTGACGGTAGTATGACTCAAACTCCCTGAAGTGAACATCCATGCTCACAAACTTCTTCTCTACTTGGCTCCAACACACGTACCCCTTCTGAGTCACCGAATAGCCCACGAATACACACTTGACTGCTCTGAGGTCAAGTTTTCCAACAGACGGTCTGTTGTCCTTCACAAAACATACGCAGCCAAACACCTTTAGTGGGAGTATCCCACTATTTTTTTTTTTGCAATATCTCACATGGAGACATCCATCCTAGTATCTTTGAGGGCATCATGTTGATCAATCGAGCTGTTGTCAATACTGCATGTCCCCACAGACTCTGCGGGACATTCATGGCGATCATCATGCTCCTTGTCACCTCCAGAAGGTGTATGTTCTTCCTTTCTGCCACTTCATTCTGTGCTGGTGTGTATGCACAGGTGGTCTGATGTTGTATCTCTTGGGCTGACAGGTATTCCTCAAGTGCATTGTTGGTATACTCTGTTCCATTGTCAAACCTTAGTACCTTCACCACTGCTCTGTACTGAGTCTGAACATGTTTATGAAAGTCCCGAAAACAGGCAAATACCTCACTTTTATTCTTCATCAAATACAGCCATATGACACGAGAGGAACAATAAATAAAAAGAAGAAATACTTGTAACCATTCATAGTAGTTGTGGCGCACGGCCCCCAGACATCAGAATATATAATATCAAAAATAGAAGAGCTCCTATGGCCCCGCACCAACATATGAGATTCTAGTAAGTTTGCCTAAATCACACGCATCACATACTAGTTTCTCCTTATTTGTCTTCTCATAAATAGATGGATACAACCTACTCAAAATACCAAAAGAGGAGTGCCCCAACCGCCTGTGATGGAGTATCAGTGTATCCTCGGTACTCATCTTTGGTCCTCCCATTTCTGCTATTTCTACCACAGACACCAATGCCGAATCAAGTCCTTCCCGATCCAGGTACCACAGTCCATCATGCCAAGTGCCAGTCCCAAGTCTTCGTCCCGTCCCTTTCTCCTGGAAGATCACCTTAGGAATATCAAAAGAGATAATGCATTTTAGTTGAAGGATTATAAAACTAATGGACAAAAGAATGACTGAAAAAGGAACATGTAAAACATTGGATAATCTTACTGAACATGTACAATCGACAGTACCCTTACAGACCAGTGGCTATAAAGTACCATCGGCTGTTTGAATGCTGTCTGCAGATGCCAGGTGAGTGTAAGAAGAGAATTCACTAGCATTCCCTGTCACGTGTCGAGACGTACCCGAATCGACAATCCAGTCCGACGATCTAAGGGAAGATGTAGATGCAAGGGCGAGTGAGTCATCGGTACCTTCCGATTGATGGGCATACATGACAGCGTTGCCTCTGGCGAAGACTGAGGTGGACGCCTCTTCAGTTCCACTCCTCCTGTCTCCATCGCTTGACGCTTTCTGCTTTCTCCTGAGTACTTCCAGCATGCCCAGTAGTGCCTGATCCTCCTCAGTATAGGCACCACTAGCTTCCTCCTCGCCTTCTGCTACCAGCAAGTTCGTCCGATAACCTCCTCGACCACCCCGTCGATTCCCACGACCACGGCCACGTCCTCCAAACTGTCCACGTCCCACCTGAATCTCCCTCCTTGGGTGGTTTGGTGCAAGCATACCTCAGATGGCCCACCTCCCGGCAGTTGTAACACTGTCGGGGGTCTCCCTTAGGTCCTGTGCCGCCTGAATTGACAACCGTCAGTGCTGTCTTCACTTCAGGATGACCACTTGTCTTCACTTCAGGATGACCACTTGTCCCTGCCTGTAGCTTGATACTAGTCTCCTCCAGAATCATGGCCGAGATAGCCTCCTCAAGTGTAGAAATCTTCGGTTGGGCTAGAAGTAGTGTTGTCCTCTAAGCAAACACTGCGGCCAGCCCCTTAAGAAACTTCACCGTCCTCTCCTGCAGACATACCTGTCTCTCCTTACACTTCGGGTCCTCGCAGCTCGTCCGATCTGAGAAGTGATCATAATCCAACCACAGACGTTCCAACTCCGTGGTATACTCCTGTACCGTCTTCTCTCCCTGTACGGTGTCGTCGATCTCTCCCTTGATCTGGAGAACCCTCAAATTATTTTCCACACCATCGTAGGTTCTCCTCAACTTCTCCCACACCCCTTTCACCATCTCAAGGTCATCCACTGTGGCGGCGATCGACTGGACTAAAGAATTGAGGAGCCAAATATATACCACCATATGAGTGGACTTTCACTCGTCGCATCCTGCCGAGCCCTCATCCGGCTGTGTCTTCTCTCCTGACAAGAAACTCTTCAGGTTCTTCCCTGCGAGGGTTCTCACCCGTCGTGACCAACTCAGGTAGGTGGCCGGTCCATCAAGCTTCAGATCGATGGATGGAAGCTCCAATTTTGCCAATGTTCGTGTCGCACTCTCACCAGCCGATAGTTTCATCAGCTTCATCAACGTTGCGACCTTCGCATAGTCCAACTTGTTAATGATCTCCTCCATCGATCCTCCTCTTCTCCGATCACCTCACATCCGTCCCACGATTCACGTTCGTCCTCTTCGTCCTCTCCTAGACCCGATCATGTCTCTCCCCCATCAGATCTAGGCCTTCGATGTCAACGTCTGGAACGACCCGCGAGAGAATCCAGGAACCGCGGCAGAAGGCTCCGCAGGAGTCGCAGCTTCGCGGTAGTGGTGGTGGGCGAGCGAGCGAGCGGTACGGCAACGGTGGTGGCGAGCGAGCGGTACGGCAACGGTGGTGGCGGGCAGCGCGACAGCGGTGGTGGCGGGTGGTGTGGCAGCGGTGGCGGTGGTGGAGGCTAGGGTTTGGAAGGTGGTGGCTAGGGTTTGGGCTCTGATACCATGTAGAATATTTTGGAGTAATTGTTATATTTTTTATTGATAATCTCTTGGCTATTTATAGCCTTACAACCCTTCATCTTACATTAATACCCCATTAAAAACCTCTGTAAAATATTCTAATATTCCAACAAATATACCAAGAATATTCTAATATACCAACAAATATACCAAGAATATTCTAATATACCAACAATTTTTTTATTGGAAATGCCAAATTTGTTATGATTTGTGGAAAGGAACACAAGTCTTTTGCTAACACACAAATACGTGTCAGTATCTTCGAAATACAAATTTGATGGTACAGCTAAATATTGGTATCGGGATCGGTTTCGGTCTTTTCCTATGAGTATAGGTATCAGTGTTTTTGGATCGGAGTATCGGGTTATTTGTTTCAGAAAGACGAAAAATGATATAAAAAAATCTAAAAAGTTAGAAAAAATATTTGATACGTTTAGACATAATTTTACATAGTATATGTTGCTTCTCGTTAGTTTTAAGTGGAATAATATTAATATGGCTAAATGTTGTGAATTTATAGAGATATAACTTCGACAAATAATAATGGTTATAATCTATCCATAAGAAATCATATCGATACACTCTAACATTGTCACCGAATCATTGAGTTACACTGTTTTTCCATTTTTTTTTCTTTTTCGTTCAATTTTTCTCTGCAGAATTGACTGAGAAATAGACCCCCAACATTAGTATCGATCAATATCAGTAGCGGTCGATACCAGGTCGGAACATGCCAAATCATATCCGTATCGGCCGATACTGCAAACTATGCTCCTAAGCTTGCATGTATCTGAATTACATATTTATGAACGTTGGACTCTATTTTTGTATATTAAAAACAATAACTAATACGAAGCACCGTGCCTGATATTGATGGTGCCTGTTAAGGTCCATACAGATGGACATGGCGGTTTAGAATAGAAGTGGCCATCATATCATAGCAAACTTGTAAGACGAGAGTAATCAAGCATTGAGGGAGAGGAACTAAAAGCCGAACACCAAATATGTTTAGAAACATAGTTGTTTTTTCAAAACGTACTCCAAGATTTGTTTCAGATGAAGTCTTCAACAAAGTGCTAACTTGTTTTCTATAATAGCTTTTACGCCATAAAATGATAAGAGTACAGTGGAAAACTATGCGATTCAAGAAAGACTACTAAATTAATGTCAAGCTACTAAATTCACGACTAGGTTTATAATATAGATGAAAATAGATATATGCAATTCATTCTTCGCAATTGTCTAACCTTAGCGCTCATGGACTTATCCAAGAGGATATTAGAAGACTTGAGATCACGATGAATGACAGGTGGAACAGCCTGTTACAAGATCAAAAACAACCATCAACAGGCATAAATAAAAATTTGACGGTTGTCAAAAAAAAAAGGAATAAGGTCCAATACCCCTTCATGAAGATATTCAATTCCACGTGAAATGTCAAGAGCAATCAGTAGCCTTTCTTCCCAGCTAAGATTTCGCTGACCATCACCTACAGTACACAAAAATATTACTCTAGTCTGACTTCACAGTGCAGAGTACGGATACAATACTGTTGCATTTTATTAACCACACATCAACCAATTCTGAATAAAATCTAAGGCGCAAATATTAAAAAGAAAAAGTTGAATATTATGCATAGTAAGAATAATCTTTAAAATACCAAAGGTGCCAATTTAAATATTAATGTGTAAAGTCCACCAAAGTCCATCGACCTGTTGGATGATGAATCTCTGGTAACAAGATAACAGTTATTATTCATATACTGCTTTATGGTCCAAGATTACTGAATACAGGCTACCTTGACTGGCTAAAGGTCAAAAGTGGTGCCTCCCGTTTAATGACAAACATAAAGTGGTAACATCTTGCAAACTTTGTCAGATACCACTCTATTGATTCTCCCCTCTTTTTAAAAAATAGAGGAGTTAAGTTTGCAAGAGTTGTTAAGAAGTTCCTTGCATATGGTGAACCAAGTAAGGCTCTATGACCAAATATAAGTTGAAAAAATATGTTGCATTGGCCTCAAGAGTCAGAGGAACCCAGTCTGCAGTTCCAGCGGTTACTTGGGTTTGCACTGGTTGTGAGACACAGATAGAATTGCACCTACGACCTGTTCTTCCTTCTCAGAATAAGGCATGTGCATGGACTGCATTTATTTTCACATGATCACGTGGGTTTGGTACTTTTTTGCGAAACCTACTTTACTTCTAGGAAGCAACGACATTCCAAAATCCATGTCATGATGAGGAGAGTCTTGTAGGCAATCACCGGAGGAGACACAGATAGACAGAGACTGTCTTCACATGAAAGAGGAGAGGCTGGGCCTGACGTCCTGTTAGTCCCGAGGCTTAACCAAATATGGAAGAACGCGTGGTCGAGATCAGAGGTTCATATAAAAGTTCCCACTCTGACTATTCTCGATTTCCACGAAGAACTATAAAAGGAATCTGATTACAACTTGCACTCAAGATTACAAAAGAATCGGAATTAACCAAACTTCTCGTTCTTCCTTACAATCGCAGTTGCAGACGGACATAACAGAGTTACAATAAAACGAAAACTACCTTTGTTCTTCCTTGCAAAACGCAGTTGCAATCAGATAGAACGAACCAAGAAGAAAAAGGAGAAGAAGACAGAATAAAAAATTATTCTTGCTGGGGCGATGAAGACCACCGTTGCTCAAAGCAAGATTCGTCCTCTATCGACCATCGGCTCCCAGGAGCCAGCAAGTTCACAAGAGAACTTCTGGAACGCTCGTAGTCACCTCTTTGTGTGACTCGAACGGGCTCCTTTGGACTCATTTTTCTCAATTTTTAGTGTGTGGCAAAAGAAGGCTAGTGGGCTCTTTATATAGGGAATGATGGAAGCCCATCCTCCTCTTCTATCCGATATGGGACTAAAAAGCCAATATACAAAATTGATATTCCACAATCGCAGTCCAATGCATAGCCCGCTCAGTGCTCGTTCAGCACCCGCTCAGTGCCCGTTCAGCACCCGCTCATGCAACACGCGCATGCAACACGCGCATGCAACCCAAGCATAAAACGAGCGCACGAGCGCAACAACAACGCACAAGCGCCTTGCGACGATGCTGACGTGCTAAGTGCGCCAACAAAACGTCACTTTGTGCCCTTGAGCCCGAGTCCGAGTCCGAGTTGCTAAGCCCCTTTGGGGCTTAGCTCCTATGGAATAATATCCAAGAGCATGACAAAAAACATAAATGCTTTCATGAGGAGTTAATTCTTTTTCCTCCAAGGAAAACACCCTCACATGGCACCCATATGTCCCACCACACCCCATGTGCACACCTCAACTCATACAAAGTATTATATTGAGATATCCAGTTTGTGGTGTAGCCAATGTGGGACTATCTTTACTAGTCCAAAGGCAAAAGCACCAACAATCTCCCACATATCTCAATATATATGGGTTAAGCGTTCCCCACAGTGATTGTCCATACATTAGGATAGATGTCGCTTCGACTTGAATCTTCCAGCATAGGTCGAACAACAGTATGATACAAGAATGGACTTAAGCCTTGAATTATGCACCATAGCTGTAATTCTTTCCACTCACACAATGACATCAGCTATGCTTCCGATTGCACATTAAAGGTCCTGTGCATGCCTGGTTTCGGTGTATGTATTTTGGGCGTCTACAAATTTTTCCTCAAGAGACGGCCTATATCTCTTTCCATACACTCTAGGTGAGTTTTTTAAAGAGTCATTGGCATGAAGCCTCGAGCTTCCTTGCGGTGCTACTCCGCTATGACATGGCCCAGAGCCGAGGCTACACCCCATCGTGGTGGCATGTCACTGTAGCATGAGGTCCCAACCTCTTTGTAGTGCCAAACTACCCAGCATGAAGCCTTGCGCTTCCTTGCGGTGTTACACCGCTGTGACATGGCTCGCGTAGCCGAGGATTTACATCTTTTACCTCTGTGGTGTCACACCACTGTAACATGAGGATACCGGCATCTTTGTAGTGCTGCCTACACTCTTCATTCTACAGCATTAGGCTACTTGTCTATGTGCGGTGCTACGCCGCTGTAACATGGCCCGCGAAGCCGAGGCATTACCCTTACCGAGGAACCTCTTAGTGGTGTCACCCACTGTAGCATGGAGACCTTACGCTCCTTTATACTGCTGCGCTACCGTGCTTCTTATTAAGCACACCAGACATTCAAAATGTTGAGAACTCATTAAGGCATCTAAACCATCCTCCCACAGGACTTGTTCTACACAAAAGAACAATTAGTAGACAACATTGGTTCTGGGTCCGTAACCCATCAATGTCTTAAAGGACTACACACTGTTCCTGATATTCTTCCAATCAATGATCCTCCCTTGAACCAATAGCTAGATGCCTAGTAGATTTCTCTTTGAACTAATAGCATAAAACTAAATGGTAGGATTATAAAGACACAATATCAGAATGTCTTCAAGCCCATCTTAATTGATATATCCTCGACCAGCTGGCGCTTAAGATCTTTAGTGAATGGATCGGCCAAAATTTTCTGGCTCCGAACATCAATCACGACAATGACTCCGGTCTTGATAAGATCATTCACTGCCATGTGCCTAAGTCGCACAGTCCTCTTCTTACTATTGAAGAGATCATTTGATGCCACCGCTGCAGTCGCTTGGTTGTCGCAGTAAATCGGTACCGCCGAAATCTGCGCACCCACCACTGGAAGATCATACATGAGCTCCCGAAGCCACTTTGTTTCATCTGCTGCAACCGTCAGTACATAGAACTCATATTCCATCGAGGAATGAGAGAGCATTGTCTGTTTCTTCGACTTCCACGATATAGCTGCTCTACCCATGGAGAAGACGTATTCTCCTGTGGACCTTTCGCTCTCTACTTTTGAACACCAGCTTGCATCACTGAAGCCTTCCACCACTGTCGGATAACCGCTGTAGTGCAATGCATACTTCTGAGTCCTCTTGAGATATCTCATCACTCTCTTCACAGCTTTCCAGTGCTCCACTACTGGATTGCTCGTGAACCGATTCAGCATTCCCACGACGAAAGCTATGTCAGGCCTTGTGGCAGTTGTTGTATACATCAGACTCCCGATGACGCTTAAGTACTCCAGCTGCCTGACACTTTTCCTTGGATTTTGGCATCTGCTTCTTGTCACACATGTACGGAGTATCAATTCCTGGAAGATCCTGATATCCATAGCGTGTGAGCATCTTCTCAATATAATGAGACTATGACAGCGCCACTCCAGTGTCTGTCCGGATGATCTTTATCCCCAGGATAACATCAACTTTCCCTAAGTCCTTCATACTGAACTTAGATGAGAGAAACTTCTTTGTCTTAGTGACATGTGCTAGATCCGTACCCAGGATTAGCATGTCATCCATGTATAGACAAACGACGACTCCTCTCCCGTCAGCGAACTTAGTGTAAACGCACTTGTCCGTTTCACTGACTCTGTAGCTGTTTGATCTTATGACATTATCAAACTTCTCGTGCCACATCTTGGGAGCTTGCTTCAGACCGTATAATGATTTCACCAACTTGCAGACTTTGTCTTCAAGTCCTTTGATGACAAATCATTATGGTTGTTGCATGTAAATCTCTTCGGTCAATTCTCCATTCAGGAATGTTGTCTTAACATCCATCTGATGAATGACTAGCTTGTGAATTGCACTTAGAGCAATCAACATCCTGATGGTCGGCATCCACACTGCTGGAGCATATGTGTTGAAGTAGTCGATCTCCTGCTTATGAGAAAACCCCTTGGCTACCAGTCTTGCCTTGAACTTGTCAACAGTTCCATCGGCCTTCATCTTCTTCTTGAAGATCCACTTGCATCCGATCGGTTTTGCTCCTTCAGGTAGATCGACAAACACTCAAGTGTTGTTGGAGGTTATTGAATTATACTTATCATTTAGAGCCTCCTTCCAGAAGACAGCATCTCTAGTCTTCATCGCCTCATCATAGGTAAGCGGATCTGCTTCCACATGATAGATGACGAAATCATCTCCGAAGTCCTTGTGTCTCCTTACTCGCTCAGACACCGGCTCTGCGAGTTCTAGTTCGAATGTTGTCTCTGGAATGACTTCCTAGACTACATCTTTATTGGAAGTGTTGCCCTCTTGTGCACTCACACTATTCTCCAGAATGTCTGCGATAACAATGTTCTTGTGCCTTGCAAACTTATCTTCAAAGAATTATGCGTCGTGAGATTCGATTATATGATTTGAATCAATATCAAGAAACCTCCGAGCATCACTCTTTTCAGCATATCCCAGGAAGATGGTCTTGGTAGCCCTCGTACCCAGTTTCTGAATCTTCAAGTCCGAAAGCTTCATATACGCCAGGCACCCCCCACACTTGAAATGATATTCAAGTTGGGTCTGACTTTGAACCAGAGTTCATGAGGAGTGACATCGGAAGTTGCGTACGGTACTGTTCAGAATGAACATAGCCGTAAGCGCAGCTTCTCCCCAGAAGCAGTTTGGAAGACCTGTAGTTAACATCATTGAGTTCATCATCTCTGTCAACGTCCTATTCTTCCTTTCAGCTACTCCATTTGATTGAGGAAAATACATAGCAGTTGTCTCATTGACAATTCCATGTTCTTTGCAGAACGATGCGAATTCAATAGATCTATACTCTCCGTCTCGATCATTTCTGAGTCTACTGAGTTGCCCTGTTTGACGTTCAGCCTCAGCCTTGAACTCGCCTCAGCCCTGAACTCCTTGAACTTCTCGAATGCTTCGTCTTTTGACTTGAGCAGATAGACGAATGCATACTTCGAGTAGTCGTCGATGAATGTAACAAAATACTTCATCCTGGCCTTTGTGGAGAACTATTTGAAGTCACAGATATCTGAGTGCACCAACTCTAGAAGATCTGTGCTTCGGTTAACCTGTTTGAACGATTTTCTTGTGATCTTTGTCTACGCACAGACCTCACACTTTTCCACCTCCTTACCCCCACATTTGGAGATAAGCCCTAGACCAGACATCTTGTTTATCCTTTTACAGTGAACATGTCCTAGTCTATTATGCTATAACTCAAGAGAGTAACCAGAAGAAGAGACTGCATTAATATTGTTTGCAGGAGTTACAAGCTGAAGTTTGAACATCCCTTCGGTACAAAATATTTTTTCGAAGTATATTCCTTTGTACGACATCACCATCTGTCCAGCATTGATGTCCATCCTCAAGCCTGCGTTGCAGAGCAGACTTTCCGAGACCAAATTTTTTGCCATTAGCGGTACGTGCTTCACATCCTGAAGCGTCAGTGACTTCCCCGAAGTCAGATTTAGTACCACCGTTCCGGTCCCAAGTACTTCAACTTGTGCCTGGTTTGCCATCATAACCTTCTCAGATGTAGGCTTGTAGATGTTAAACAACTCCTTCGAGCAAACATGGTAGAATGCGCCAGTTTCCACCCACCAGTCAGTATCAACACCAGCCGTCATAACCTGTGCAATCATAGCAACCTTATTAGGCTCACATTGCTCTGTCTGTTTGGGCTTGGATCTGCAGTCTCTCCGATAGTGCCCCTTCTTGCCACAGTTAAAGTAAGTCACATCTGACTTGGGCTTTGGCTTCGACTTGAACGAAGCCGACTTCACCTTGAGATTGTTGAAGTCCTTCTTGTAGTGAGAAACCTTCTGCTTTCCCTTGGAGTCGCCCGCATGCACCAAGTTGGCTTTTGTCAACTGCTTGGACAACGTGTCCACTTTATTTTGTGCCCTCAACTCATCTTCAATATGGATGTTGTGCAGTAATTGATCAAGGCTAACTTGCATCTTCTTCCGGTGCATGTCCGAGATAAAATTGCTCCATCCTGGCGGAAACTTGGCCACAATACCCCCACGACAAAGGCGTCGATTAAGGGCATGTCATCATCCTCAAGTTTTTGACGTAACTTGAGAAACTCCTTGACTTGAGACAGTATATTCTTGTCGTCCTCAAATCGCATGTTCCAGACCTTTTCAGTCACATAAATCTTGTTGCGGTTCTCATCCGCCTTGTAATGCTTGTCTAGAGACTCCCAGACGACCTTAGCATAGTCCGTCTTGCTGCATGACTCCGCCAGAGTATCCTCCATGGAGTTCAGAATCAGCAGCTTGCAAAGGTTGTTGTCTCTTCTCCACTTGTTCTGCTTAGCAGAGCAACTGCCCGAACAGTAGCATCATCACCGTCTGGATCAACCGGCTCCGGTTCTGTCAGAACGTAGTCCACCTTTGCGAGTTGAAGATTAAGGCAGACATTCCTCTTCCAAGCGTTGTAATGATCCCCGTCAAACTTCTCAAGTTTGTTAAAACTAGTGTCGAGAAGTTTCGCACGATTGTTCTCCATCTTTTTTGGATCTTGCTTTGAGATTGTTAGTCCCGAGGCTTAACCAAATATGGAAGAACGTGTGGTCGAGATCAGAGGTTCACACAAAAGTTCTCACTCTGACTATTCTTGATTTCCACGAAGAACTATAAAAGGAATCTGATTACAATTTGCACTTAAGAGTACAAAAGAATTAGAATTAACTAAACTTCTCGTTCTTCCTTGCAATCGCAGTTGCAATCAGATAGAACGAACCAAGAAGAAAAATGAGACGAAGACAGAATAAAAAATTATTCTTACTGGGGCGATGAAAACCACCGTTGCTCAAAGCAATATTCGTCCTCTATCGACGATCTGCTCCCAGGAGCCAGCAAGTTCACAAGAGAACTTCTGGAACGCTCGTAGTCACCTCTTTGTGTGACTCGAACAGATTCCTTTAGACTCATCTTTCTCAACTTTTGGTGTGTGGCAAAAGGAGGCTAGAGGGCTCTTTATATAAGGAATGATGGAAGCCCATCCTCCTCTTCTTTCCGATGTGGGACTAAAAAGCTAATATACAAAATTGATATCCTACAATCGCAGCCCAATGCATAACCCGCTCAGTGCCCGTTCAGCACTCGCTCAGTGCCCGTTCAGCACTCGCTTAGCGCCCGCTCATGCAACATGCGCATGCAACTCGAGCATAAAACTCGCGCATAAAACGAGTGCACGAGCACAACAACGCACAAGCGCCTTGCGACGATGTTGACGTGCTAAGTGCAAAGTGCGCCACTTTGCGCCCTTGAGTCCGAGTCCGAGTCGCTAAGTCCCTTTGGGACTTAGCTTCTATGGAATAATATCCAAGAGCATGACAAAAAGCATAAATACTTTCGTGAGGATTTAATCATTTTTTCTCCTAAGAAAACACCCCCAAATGGCACCAATATGCCCCACCACATCCCATGTGCACACCTCAACTCATACAAAGTATTATATTGAGATACCTACTTGGTGGTGTAGCCAATGTGGGACTATCTTTGCTAGTCCAAAGGCAAAAATACCAAAACGTCCAACATGTTTTCTCGTAAGTGGAGATATGATCTGGGTTTCTCTGAGAGGAGAGGAGACGTAGATGCAGCAATTAAGTTCCTTCATTTTTTTTCTTGGTCATTTTTTGTGTTCTTCTTTTCTTCCTTTTCTTTTACCTTTTTGAAAGAGAGAGGTGGGATCAAGCGTGTGTGTGGTGGTGGGGGGGGGGGGGGGGGAGGGGTTTGTTAGTCAATCAGGCATAATCACATGGAGGTTTGTTTTATCTCGTGTTAGTCAATTGTGGTTGGGACGTGTAATTAAGATTTTAAAATATCAATCATTGTGATTTTCGAATCACTATTTCCAAATTTTATAGATTTCCTTCGTATCAGCCACATCTAGTTGGTATGTGTTTCTTAAATCACATTTTTCGACTTTGTTCTCTCTCTTTCGTTAAAAAAATTAAAACCAAATTTATTTCTCTTTATTTTATCTTTCCTTCTCTATTATTAGGGTTCTCTCCACCGTCTTTCATGGATCTCACCGCTGACAAAAATGACGTTGTTCCTCCGGTCGCCTCAAGTCACCCTGGTGTCCAGAGTCCTCCCACAAGAAATTCCTCGCCATTTTCTCCTTTGTTATGGTCACCGATTCTTTTTACGTCATCTTAGCTATTCACATGGTTGCTAATGCCAACTCCATCAAGCATTCGCATAACTTTTTCTTCTTCTTCAAGGAGTCCAATACCCAATGCTGAATTTTAATATAGAATATAATTGATGTAAAATATGGTTAAGAATAAACATGAAGATAGAAGAACATAAAATTGTATCTTCCAAGTGTTTGTCCTTTGTTCCCAACAATGTTCTAAAATTCGTTAGGCGGATTCGGTGCGGCGGAGGGCCGCCTAGCGCCTAGGTCACCTAAGTGCCGAACTGATTTTTTTTTTTAAATTTGAAATCCATAATACAAATTTGAAATGTGAAATCCAAACATGTTCTAAATCTATAATATAATCAAAAAATTTACTGTAGCAAAATAAATTTATATTAAATTCATGCAAACGAAACAAGTTTGTAAAATTTTGAAAAAAAGACAGAGTCCGCCAACAGTGTTGGCGGAAAACACAACTGATATACACGTAGGCAGGATAAAAAAAAAATTTAAGTGGGGCCCACAAGCCAATTTTCGTCAACACTGTTGGCTGAAATTGGGGGGAGCCAATTTCAGCCAACACAGTTGGCGAAAATTGGGTGTGGGGGCCCACGGGTTCATTTGATTGGTTTGGTTTGGTTTGTTTGGTTGGATTGGTTTGTTGGATTTATTTTAATTAGTTTTTTTTAATTTAGTTTTGTTTTGTAATTAGATTTAAGAAATTTTATTTTAACGAAATAAAATTAAAATAAATTAATTGTAAAGAAAAATTTAGAAAAAAAAATTTCGAAAATTTGTTTCAAAGAATCAAAATTTGTATAAATTTTATCTAAAGCATAAAAGTTTAAAAAATTACGAAAAAAACATCAATTGGACGTTTATATTTTTAAATATTATATTTCTATCGTTAATTTTATTACCGTTAACAGACGTTAAAAAAATAATAATAATAAAAATCTGCCGTAAGAATATTACGTCTGCCGTCGAGCAGACTTCGAGCGGCCATAACTATTTGTTTTGAAATCGTTTTTCGTTAAACAATAAGTCGATTTGTATGTTTTCGACGAGAGTAACATAAATCGTGTAGAAAAGAAAAATTATCTGAAGCAAGACACACATGTTACAGGCAAAAATATAAAATTTAAATTTTAAAGTATCATAACTTTTGACTGAGATCGAAACAAGCTCCAGTTTGTGCCAAAATGACCGTATCGAAAAGTACTACGGGACAAACCGTTTCACCGTTTTACGGACTTCAAAAATTTTCAGAATCGCAAAAAAACGATGTTTTGACCTTCAAATTTTACTTTCGGTAAATTTTTTTCGAATATTTAAAATTTACTGTAGCGAAATTAATTTATATTGGGTGTGGGGCCCACGGATTTAAAACGATGTTTCGACCTCCAAAAAAAATTAGGAAAAAATTTAAACTAATTGTTTTAAATCCGTGAGGCAAAAATAATGGACATAAAACATGTGCGAAAAAAATATGTCTAAATTTTTCCTTATAATTAATTTATTTTAATTTTATTTCATTAAAATATATTTTCTTAAATTAAATTCCAAAACTAAACTAAATAAAAAAAACTAAAACATAACTAATTAAAACAAACTAATAAAATAAACCAAACAAACCAAACCAAACTAAACCAAACCAACCAAACAAAATCCAACCACCCAAACCAACCTGCGGGCCCCACAAGGCAAAATTCCGCCAACCCTGTTGGCTGAATTTGTGCTTGCACAAATTCAGCCAACAGTGTTGGCGAAATTTTGCCTAGTGGGGTCTACTTTTGACCTTTTTGCCTGCGTGTTCATTTTTTTTGGTTTTTCGCCAACACTGTTGGCGGATTCTGTCTCTATTTCAAAATTATCCAAACTTGTTTCGTCTACATGAATTTAATATAAATTTATTTCGCTACAGTAAATTTTCTGTAATATAATTCATAATTTTTTGAAATTTTAAATCCATGTTACAAATTTAAAATTTCAATGTTCTAAATTTAAATCTAATCTTAAAATCCAAACAACATATCCACAATACAACTAAGCATCAAACAAAATAAAAATAAAAATAAAAATCTCAAAATTCCAACAGTCGTACAGGGCCGAAAATGCCCGAACAAACCCAAAAATGGGCCGAACAAGCGCACAAGGGTGCTGAACATGAGATTTTTCAGTTCGGCTGGCGGTCGCCTAATGCCTGGGCAGCGCTTAGGCCAAATTTTAGAATACTTGTTCCCATAAAAAATATGGATTCATGTGTAATTATTTTCTAGATGTTCATGTTTGGTTCCCGGTTATATTTGTTTTAACTTTTTAGAAGACATTAGTTGACATTGAGTAGAAAGTTTATTATAGTTAATACTTCTTTCTTTTTAAATTAATAATAATAACACAACAAATAATATTAAAACTCAATTATATTAATTTATTTTATATCTAGTTTTTTGTTTACATGGAATATAAAAACAACAAATACTAAAATAGTGATGTCAAAACAATATTTGATGTGGTTTGAAATTACATCCACAAGTGCAATCACAAGGATTCTTGAAATCACTGTATTTGCGATTTTAGAACCGCAGCCATATCGCGACTGTGTAATCAACCATTGGTGGAAGACATAGTTCAGGATACAAATTTGGTGAAAGAATTATGGGAGGTCCTAGCTGCAGCGTTTGATAAAAAACGCGATCTGTCTCGTATCTACGACTCGGTTGTTGGCGCATACCGTCACTGATGGCATATCTTGTCTCTCCGTTCTGATGCAGACTCTGCTCGCTCTCATATCATTGTTGGATCTGATATTCCGTCTCTAATGGAAGCTCACTACCGTGTCCTATGGGCAGCTAAGGTCGTTAGACCACTCCGGGTGATTCTCCTGCTGATCGATCTGCTCTTGGTGCTGCTCGTACTGGATTTCGTGGTGGTCGTGATGGTGGACGAGGCAATGATGATCGTGATGGAGGAAGACCGCGCACATGCTTCAACTGTGGTCTGCAAGGCCATTTCCAGTGGCAGTGTCCTAAAGTTTCTGCCACCAATGTTACATCAGGTACTCCTGATGATGGTGTTCGATCTGTCCAGATGACTGCAGAGTCATATACAGATTTTCTTGAGTTCCAAGCTCAACGTCGTGGTGAAGCATCCACATCTGGATCCACAGTCGGATACTCCGCGACATGTGTGGTGAGGTCGAAGTAGTGGGTGATTGACTCTGGTGCGTCTGCTCACATAACTGACGACGCAGGTATGATACGCAATTATGCACTGGTGGGACGTGTTTCCGATATTACTGTTGCCAATGGTGGTTCACTAACAGTCAGTGGACAAGGAAGTGCCCGTTTTTTCTTCCGAACTCTCACTAAATTCCGCATTACATACACCTGGCAATCCGTTCAGTTTACTTTCAATTAATCAGATTACTCGTGACATGTATTGCTCGGTAACATTTTTTCCTGATGGTTGTGTTTTTCATGACCTGAAGACTGGAAAGACTGTCGGTAAGGGACATGTGGTTGGAGACTTGTACCTGTTTGACGTACCTTCTGTTGCTTGTGCCGGCGTGAAACTCGATCCTTTCGAGTTACATGGTCAATTAGGCCATCCATCCGCCCAAGCTCTCCAGAAAATATACTTATCTTTAGATGTTCCAGTTAATTTTCATTGTGAGTCGTGAGGTTTGGCTAAGCATCACCGAATTTTCTATCCGGTGAGTCATAATAAAATTGTATCTGCTCCTTTCGAGTTGGTGGATTCTGATGTATGAGGACCTTGTTCGGATGAATCAATGATTGATTTCATGTACTTTGTTACATTTGTTGATGACTACTTACGTGTCACTTTTGTCTACCTGATAAAAAATCGTTCTAAATTATTTGAAATTTGATGCAATTTTTACGCAAAAATAAAAACACAATTTGATGTTCTGATTAAATGCTTTCGAAGTGACAATGGTCGTGAGTATCTATCTCGTGAGTTCAATACTCATCTGTCCCTCAATGGCATCATCCACCAAACCTCATGTCCTTACACACCACAACAGAATGGTGTGGCCGAAAGCAAGAATCGTGATCTCTTGGAAACAACGTGTGCTCTTATGTTTCAAGTGCGTACTCCCAAAAGATTTTGGTCGAATGCGGTACTTACAGCTTGCTATCTTATTAAACGCATGACATCGTCGATTTTCAATGTTGCTACTCTATTTTCTCGGTTATATCCTGAACGAGAGTCATTTCCTTTACCTCTCAAAACTTTTGGTTGCATGTGCTATGTTCGGAATACCCGACCGACTCTTTCTAAATTAGATCATAAGGAAATCCAATGTATTTTCCTTGGGTATCCTAAAGATCAGAAAGAATATCGATATTTCTCCTACCTTGAAGATGTATTTTTTCTCTCGGAATGTTATCCTCGTTGAAACCGAGTTTCCTCCACTTCCACACAAACTACCGATCAATTTCCCCAAGTTTAACCAAAAGATGATTTCTTATTGTTTCATGTTCAAACACAACAGCCCCCCGTAAGGGTGCCCTTTTGTACTGAGCCAGTCTCCCGGTACGACGGTCCGCAAACGACGGTTCAGTCAGTACCTCGTCGCCCGAACAAGCATCATAGATAGTTCCCACAGTCACAGAGCCATCATCCTCCTCTAGCTCCACTGATTCGCCTCCGTCTGTTCCACCAGCTCGATCTCGTTGTGCCTGTTGTGATAATCCATTGTATGTTCACAACTACAAAGGGCTCGCGAGCAATACTCAGTCCTTGATAGCTACTATTGATGGGATTCAGATTTTCAATATTGTCGAGGGTTTCAAACATCCCGGTCGGCGTACTACTATGGAGGAGGAGATGAAAGCACTTTAGGAGAACCATACTTGGGACTTGGTAGATTTGCCTACTGGTTAGCAGGCAGTAAATTGTAAATAGGTGTTCACGATCAAGTAAAACTGGATGGCACTCTTGATCGCCTAAAGGCTCGTCTTGTGGCTAAATGGTATTCTTAGACCTATGGTGAGGATTCTTTTGAGACATTCTCCCCAGTTGCCAGGATGACATCTGTGCGCGTACTTTTGGTCTTAGTTGTTCACTATGAGTGGCTATTACTTCAGTTGGATATCAAGAATGTATTTCTCCACGGGGATATTGAGAAAGAAGTGTATGCGGTGCAACCTCCCGGATTCGTTGCAAGGGAGAGTAAAGTGTGTCATCTGCGAAAAGCCCTCTACGGTCTCAAAAAATTACCTCGTGCGTGGTTTGGTCAATTTATACATGTTGTTACTCAGTTTGGCATGTGTCAATCAAAGAAGGATCATTCGGTATTCTACCGACAGACACCAGCTGGAAGGATACTACTTGGTGTCTATGTTGACGATATTGTAATCACGGAAGACGACAACCAAGGGTATTACAGGACTAAAAAAGATTCTGGGAGAACAATTTCAGACCAAGGATATGAGATCGTTGGGCTACTTTTTGGGCATTGAAGTCACACGGGGTAAGCGGAACATTGTAATGTCTTAGAGGAAGTATGTGCTAGACATACTAAATGATACTGGACTGATGCAAGCCAAGGGAGCAACCTCGCCCATGGATCCAGGGACAAAGTTACTTCCAGACGAGGGATCCTGATGACCAACCCGGATCAGTATCATCAAGTGGTTGAAAAACTCAACTACTTGGGGGTCATGACTCGTCCGGACATTTCCTTCACCGTAAGTGTCGTAAGTAGATTTATGGCTTCTCCACGAGTTCCATACTGACATAAAGTTCTCAGAATTCTGCGTTATCTAATCCATAATCCAGGAAAAGAAATTCGGATGGAGAATAAAGGGAGTAAATGTAACAGAGATATGTTTGACATTATGCAGAATTCTTTACTTGCATACCATAAAACCACCATGGATGGCATTCAAGGCTTAGCTGAGAGGAATTTCTGAACTTACCATACAAGAGACCATCCAAACTCCCGTTACTCATGAATTCATAGATGAGCATGCGCTCGCCTTTATCCACACAATATCCAAGTAGATTCACAAGATTTCTGTGGTGCAATCTACTAAGCAACAGAACCTACATAAAGAAAACGATGGGGTTTAATTCTATGCAGTTAAAAACCGTTATATATCGGATATATCACCGATATATAACGGTATCGGTGATGAACCGATATTTTTTCTGGGAAAAATCGGTTTTATATCGGAACCGATAAAATCGGCCGATATTACCGATATATTGTAAAATATCGGTTTTAAAAAAACCGATATTTCACAGTTACTTTTTTTTTTTTTTGGTTGTTGTATAACAGGGATTGATGAGAGAGAAAGAGGAAAAAAAACAGCAGAGGCGGCTCTAAGGAGAAGAGGAAAAGAAAAAAAAAAACTGGTACTGTAAGCTTCTTCTCCTTCTCGTTCTTCTTCGTCCTCTTCTTCTTCTTCTTCTGCATTTTTTTTTGTGTATTCTTCCTCTGCCTGCGTCCTCTTCTTCTGTGTTTTTTTTTTCTTCTACTTCTTCCTCTGCCTGCGTCCTCTTCTTCTTCTGTTTTTTTTTTCTTCTTCTTCTTCCTCTGCGTCCTCTTCTTCTTCTTCTGTTTTTTTTTCTTCTTCTTCTTCCTCTGCGTCCTCTTCTTCTTGTTCTGTTGCTTTATTTTTTTCTTCTTCTTCCTCTGCGTCCTCTTCTTCTTCTTCTGTTGGTTTTTTTTTTCTTCCTGTGCTTCCTCTTCTTGCTGCGTTTTGCATAAATAGAGTTTATGAATATATGTACAAATTTTTTTCTTTCCATATAGCAAATTTGTAAATTTACTTATTTTTTTAATTTTTAATTTCAGAAATGTCCTCTTCGAGAGCTTCAAATGAGGGTGGAACTGGAGATTCAAATGAGATAGCTCCGGTTAAGATCAATTCAACTGATATTTGGTATCGCTATGGAACAGTTATGGATCCCACAAAAAAAAATCATATTACGTGCAATTATTGCAAAAAAGTGATACCGGGTGGGATCTCAAGATTCAAACAACACATTGTTAATCAAAGGGGACAAACCAGGGGATGTGATAAGGCTCCTATGCTTGTGCAAAAGGAAGTCCAAAAGGCAATGGATGAAGCACTGAAGAAAAGGCTTGAGAAAAATAGAGTCAACAATATTTTAAGTCGATCAAGCTTAAACGAGGACGAGACTGACACATTTGATGTTGAGGATGCCGATGCCGATGTTCAACCAACATCTGCTAGTATTGCTACATCAAGCACAAGCAGGAAGAGAAAGGTAAGTAGCAATGTAAGAGGTCCGATGGATGCAATCTACAAACCTAATGTCGGTAAAATACAAGAAACGACATTGGATGCTAGCAATCCAATCAAGAAGAAGTTGAAGATGGAGGCTTGGATGGAGTGGGCTAAATTTTCATACGAGTGTGGTATACCCTTTAATGTTGTGCGTAATCCTAGATTTCAACGCTTTATATATTGCGTTGGAGAGTATGGAAGAGCTATGCCAGCGCCGTCCTATCATAATGTGCGGGTTACTCTACTTCAAGATGTTCTGAAGGAGACGAAGACTTTTGTTGATTCCTTTAGGCCCAAATGGAAGGAGTATGGATGCTCTATCATGTCAGATTTTTGGACAGATACGAAGGGTCGTTCTTTGATTAACTTTTTAGTTAATTGTCCACAAGGAACAGTTTTCTTAAAATCTGTTGATGCTTCAGATCAAATTCATGATGCAGATTATATTGTTGGATTGATTAATGAGGTGATCGCGGATGTGGGAGAGGAAAATATTGTCCAGGTAAATATTTATGTACATTGTGACTAGTTAATGCATAGTTCACTTATTTAGTTATTTATGTACATTGCGTTTTCCTAATTTGTAATCAATTTTCTTTTTTATGTATATAGTTTATCACGGACAAGGGCTCTAACTTTAAGGTTGCGGGAAGAAAATTGGAGATACAACATCCAAAGATGTATTGGACTCCTTGCGCTGCACATTGCATCAATTTAATTTTGCAAGAAATTGGTAGTGATATCGAAAAGATTAAGAATGTGTTGTATCAAGCCAGGAAGGTGGTGGTTTATATCTATAACCATTTGATGGTTTTAAACATGATGCAGAAGTTGAGCAGTAGCGAATTACACAGGCCTTGTGTAACTAGATTTGCAACCTCCTTCTATACATTGGAGAGCATATGGAAGAACAGGCAGTACTTGCAACAATTATTTGTTTCTTCTAGATGGGTGCGCAGTTTATTTTCAAAGAGAGAGGATGGAAAGAAGATTGCAGGATTATTGCAAAGGAGTCATTTTGGAAAAATGTGGAGTTGGCTTGTAAAGTGTTGGCTCCCTTAGTGGATGTCTTGAGATTGGTAGACAGGGAAGAACAACCTTGCATGGGCTATATATATGATGCTATGGATAGAGCAAAACTCCAGCTTGATAAGAACCTTGTTGATGAGCCTGCAGTGCTAATCAAGGCCATGGCGATTGTTACAAGGAGATGGGTTGAACAACTAGAACACCCTTTGCATGCAGGTGTATATATATATATATATATATATATATATATATATATATATATATATATATGTTTTGTTCATGTTTATATGCACATGAATGTTGGCTACCATAATTGGATTATCTTTTAAATGCAGCTGGATATTACCTTAACCCTGCCATATTTTATAAGCATTCAACATCAGAGCTTAATCATACTAGGAGAATGCTTAATGAAGCTTTGATGAGGCTTGTGCCAGATATGACTGAGAGTACTAAAATCTTATCACAATTGTCGGAATATAGAGAGGCGACGAGAGATTTTGGAACTACTATAGCTATAAGAACAAGAGAAATGATATCACCATGTAAGTTTCTTTCCTTAACCAATTAACCATTCCATTTGTATTTTAAAATTTACATTACATCTTTTTTATTGATGTGAGGGTACTCTGTACTATATATAGATGAATGGTGGATAAGTCATGGCAATGGTACGCCGGAACTACAAAGCTTTGCAAGGAGGGTCTTAAGCCAAACATGTAGTGCTTCGCCTTGTGAGCGAAATTGGAGTGCCTTTGACAACGTATGCTTCTTTACTTTATAATAAAATTTGCTAGTTTTTTGATTAAAGCTAGATACTTACAAATAATATTCAATAACTTATATTATAATTTATATGCTAATTTCAGTTGCATACGAAGAAGAGGAATTGCCTTTTGCAAGCAAAATTGAATGATCTTGTTTACATTCAATATAACATGAAGTTGGAGAGACGATTCTTGGATCAAAAGAACAAATCCAAAACTTTTGATCCTATTGTTGTGAGAGATGTTGAAGAGAATGATGATTGGATTACACCAACCGAAACAGAGCTTGCAGAGTTTGTGAGGGTAGGTGATGATTTAACTTGGGAACAAGTTCGTGCTTCAATGGGTGCCGATGATGTTGAAGGGCCAACTACAAGAAATACAAGATCACGAGGTGTTATAGATTCAGTCTCTTTACTTGTTCATAATGATGAATACATGGAGGATGAAGAAGATGAAGATGAACAAACTAGGGAAGAAGGTGGAGAAGATGGTGATGGTGAGAATGAAGAAAATGAAGTTGAAGTTGAGGCTAATGAAGATTATTAGATGTTGAAAGTTGAACAATGAATTGGGATCTTTTTTGTTTTCATATTAGTTGAACTTGAATCGTTGAAGTGGGTACTTTTTATATTTTAATGTTGGTTTGGGTATATGTACTTTTAATCGTTGAAGTAGATTGTTTTATGAATTTGCTACTCTTCATTTGCTTATCTTTTCTATTTTATTCCTACTTCTGGAGAATATGAATTTGTAGACCGTTTTGGAATTCTTGCACCTGATTTGCTAAAAGGGAGGTATGTTCTGATGGAGCTGCTGCTTCAAAAAGGCTGCTGGAGCTAGCCAAACTTGAAGGCTATCAGGTAAATTTGATGAAACCATATGAATCAATTGCTAGTTGCCATTTTATATGAGCAAGATTAAGTCCAACACTATATGTTACTTGATAGTGTAATCTGTAACATTTTTTCATTTTTGTGCAAAGGTAAGCCGTAGTGACAATAGCCTTCAGCTATTATTTATTTAAACAATGTCTTGATTTAAATGGATTTAGCAAGATGGTTCAAGCTGTGGCATCATCATAAAGTGTAGAACTGGTGAAAAGCAAGATGGTTCATTTTTGTCCTTGCTTTTGTTTGAATTAATGTTGCGAGCTGTTAGCCTGTTACTGATCATGTCCTTGATGTTCTGTAGTCACACTTATCTGCTTACACATTTGTAAATATTTTTTATGCTTTAAGGACTTTATAATTCACCGAGCTGTTACTGATCCTGTCCTTGATGTTCTGTAGTCACACTTATCTGCTAAAGCAGCAATCACATGAATGTTTCTGTAGTCTTCTTTTGCGACGTGAATGTTGCTCCTTTAGCAATGGAGAATATATGAAATCTGGTATAGAGGACTTGGAGCTGTGGTGTGGACAAGCAAAACTGGAGGTCAATTCTATTTATTACTGAATGTGTATATTTGCTTACTGTGGGTGATATCAGAATATTTATTTTTACCTGACCATTGCTTAAATTACAGTATTGCGGGTCTTCATGGGATGAATTTAAACACATTAGACAGGCTGTGGGTTTCTTGGTATGTAAGACACTCTCATTTAATGTACCATCAGATGCAATTTTATATAAGATATAATGTGCTGCAATTCAATTCAACTTTGATTTCATAGGACATGATTTTCTGGAGACATATCTTGAACAATTTGTTCTGTTTGTTTGAGATTATCTGAGATCTAAATAGTTATTCGCACTGTTGATTTTGAAATTGGCCTTCCAACTGGTGGTCTTTGTGCAAGCTGCTATGAAACTGCCATTCCTTTTATCCACCACTTTTTCTACATATTTTATAATAGAAAACTATTAAGTGTATTGTTCATATATAAAAATTGTGTTAAAAATGGAAACCGATATTTACCGTTATAAAACCGATATATCGGTGATATATCTATAACTCTACTGGACCGTTATCATAAAAAAACCGTTATTAACTGCATAGGTTTAATTATGTCAGGGAACAAGACGGACTTAGTCAATTGCCTAACTTGGTTTCATTTTGTAAAGAAAAAGAACATTTAATAGGTAAACCCATCAGTGTATGTCCAAGAACAAAGAAATGTACAACGAACCTTGGAGCTTAGAAGTTCTAACTTAAAAGGCTGACAAGTAATTCAAAAGCATGATTACTAAGTACAATCGGGTCAGTTATAACTTGTAGTCTAACATAACCTTAAAAGTTTTTTTCTATTATTATAATGAAATTGCAACAGGAAATTTTTTCCTCCAAGCACCTCAAGTAATCCTGATATGTTTATGAAAGAAAAGGAGAAATTGTTCTTTAGTTGTCAATTAAACCATAAACTTTGTTCTGGGCTTCCCATTGTTACTGTGTTCCTTAAAATTTTCCATTACTACTGTGTTCCTTGTGAGCATTACAATTTTGTGTCTCTCTGTAATGCAGAATGCATATACAAGTGTATAAAAAAGTGATAATACTTTATTGCTGTGCTGTTGTTGTTTGCACTCTCACAGTAAACTGACCATTCACTTTTTCACAACACTAAGAACCATAGATTAGTATGAGGCCTTCTCACTAATCAGACTAAAAATGAGATTCCTCTAAGTTCCCCTAAGTTCACTTCCTACATTTTTGGTAATGCGGTTTAAGCTCATGCAACCAAGGAGACTAAATTCTCCTTGATAGAGAATTTTGCCATAAAACCTAACAGGCCAGTTGGCACATATACGTAGAACTACATTTTTTGGTAATGCAGTTTAAACTCGTGGAACCACGGAGCTCCCTCTAAGTTACCCTAGACTAGAAAATAGTCTAGATGAAGCTCATACAATCTACTACAACGAAGCACATTCATCTCCCTGACACATTAAGCCAAAGAAAGGGAAGTTTGTTCCCAAATTGGGGGATCACTATTTGATGTGTTACTATCCATCTCTAGAAAATGGTGCACTGCAGGCAGGGAACTAAGTAACCCACTAAAGTCAAATCAGAGGAACACAAGAATGAAGAAAATAGAAGTAAATTTGAAAGTTCAGGTATCTTTAGGCATGGCTTACCTCCAACTCACCCGTAAATTAAGAGAGAAGAGTTATAGCGGAACAGATTTATGCTTCTATTAAGTTGTAAATTAAGTTCAGAGCCTAACTTAATCTTTCGTGGTTTACGGACATGGTCAGTACAAGAAGACGGTGGCATCTTACAAAACAAGAACTACAATATAAGAGAGTGAAGTTTGGAGATGGAGAAGAGATGGAAAAAAAAGTAGGAGAAGAGAGAATATGAGAAAAGAGATTACAAAGCCTTAAACCCTATGTTGCATCTCATGTCTATTTATATTGATATGCAATACACCCACAATTACTATTATACCCTCATATGATAAATAACAAAATAAAATAACTCTAACACCCTCCCTCAAGCAGGAGCATATAGATCAGACATGCCCAGCTTGCTACATAAATCAGAAAATGGACCACGAGCAAGTGGTTTGGTGAGGATATCACATAATTGATCCTCTGACCGAACATAAGGAGTGACAATCTGTTTCTTCAGCAACAAATCACGAACAAAATGACAATCCACCTCGATATGCTTCGTGCGCTCATGAAACACCGGATTACTTGCGATAAACATTGCCGACTGATTATCACAATACATCTCCATCGGAATAGGAATCATAATCCCCATTTCATGAAGAAGAAGAGTGCACCCATATCATCTCAGAAGCTGTATGAGCCATCGCACGGTACACAACCTCTGCACTATAACGAGCCACAACATTCTGCTTCTTACTACGCCACGTGACAAGATTGCCACCCACAAACGTACAATAGTCAAAAGTAGACCTCCTATCACTGCGACTGCCTGCCCAATCAGTATCACTGAATCCAGTCACCTTAAGCAACTGTAAAGGTTTGTACAACAAACCCTTTCCAGGTGCACCCTTCAAGTATCGAAGAATGCGAGAGATAGCCTCCAAATGTGGTTGCCGAGGGGCATGCATAAACTGACTAACTACTCTAACTGTATATGTAATGTCAGGTCGAGTAACAGTAAGATATATAAGTTTGCCAACCAAACGTCTATAATATCCAACATCCTCAAATAACTCTCCTCTGTCAGCATCAAGCTTGTCATGATAATCCATAAGAGTCTCAACCATAGTTTAAAGTATCGGCCGATACCGATCAGATACGGCCGATACCGATACAGTTTGGCATGTCCCGATCCGATACTGACCGATATCCGATACTGACCGATACCGACATTAGAGGTCTCTTTTCCGGTCAATTCGGCAAAAAATATTGAATTAAAAAACCAATTAGTAAGGGTATAAAAGCATAGTAAGGTTGTAAAAACATATGAAAGAGGAAAATTTATCTATCACATATAAATCAATCGACAAGGATGACTACTATTTCATTCAATATCAAAAATACTAAGAAACAATACTGGAAATACTTTAAATTATGCATAAATGTATAAAATATATTCTCTAAAATATTAATAATTTACTAATAGTTGTTTGCTTTCCGATACCAAAAAAATCCGATACTCCGATCCGAAACCGCCGATACTACCGATACCACCGATCCCGATACTCATAGGAATGGTCCGATACCAATTCCGATACCGATACTTTGAACCTTGGTCTCAACTGGCCTACACTCCAACATCCCAGTCTCGGAGAGCAAGTCTAGAATATACTTGCGTTATGACAGATACACATCCTTCTTAGATCGAGCAACCTCGATTCCATGAAAATATCAAAGAAGACCCAAATCCTTAGTATGAAACTGACGACTAAGGTAGGCCTTCAAGTCCACAATCTCAGCATGATCACTCCCAGATATAATGATATCATCAACATAAACAATTAACACGATAATACCTATTGAGGAAGAATGGCAAAACATTGAATGATCTGATGTGGTGCGCCGAAAGCCATACTGAATAAGAACTGAACTGAACTTGTCAAACCAAGCACGAGGTGACTGTTTCAGTCCATATAATATTTTCTTCAATCGGCATACGAGTTTTTCATTTCCTGCTACAACATATCCCGGTGGTTGATCCATATAAACCTTCTCTTGTAAGTCACCATACAAAAAAGTATTCTTTATGTCCAGTTGATATATAGGCCATTGGTGATTAACCGCCATAGAAATAAGAATCCGAACTGAATTCAGCCGAGCCACTGGAGAGAAAGTCTCCATATAATCCATACCATATGTCTGAGTATATCCTTTGGCAACCAACCGTGCCTTGAGGCGCTCAACAGAACCATCGGGGTGATACTTAACAGTGTACACCCATCTACAACCCACTGTCTGCTTTCCAACAGGAAGTGATGTAAGCTCTCAAGTCTGATTTTGATGTAAAGCATACATCTCCTCATCCATTGCACTTTTTTAACCAGAAGATGACATAGACTGCTTGTAAGTTTTGGAAATGGAAATAGAAGACAATGAAACAGCAAATGGATGAAAAGATGATGAAGCACGGTGTAATGAAACATAGTTAGAAATGTGATGCTTATTCTTTGTGGTACAAATGCATTTTTTTCTGAAAGCAATAGGAAAATTATCTTGATCTGTGGTGATGGGAGCAAAAATCTCAGGCACGAAAGATGATTGGTTGAGGGCTGAATTCTGCAGAACCACTGGCCTGTCATTGGATCTCTGATAAACCTGTAAATGGGGAATGGAGACAGAAATTAATTCAGGAATGACCGAAAGTGGTATGGAAGATATCAAATCTGTTGTAAAAGGAATACAACGGTCTCCTGAAGGAAAGAAATGGGTAGACTCAAAGAATGTAACATCCGCACGGACATAATATTTGCGTGACTGTGGACTGTAACAACGATAACCTTTTTAAGTACGGGAATAACCAAGAAAGACACACTTCAGAGATCTAGGAGCCAACTTATCTCGATTAGGTTCCAAGTTATGAATAAAAGCGACACACCCAAACACTAGAGGAGATAAGAAAAAAGGTGCGACATCTGTATGTAATATGGTAAATGGAACTTTGTTATTTAATACAGATGATGGCATGCGATTAATTAGATAACATGCAGTAAGAACGACATCTGCCAAATACTATTTAGGGACATGCATATTGAACATGAGAGTTCGAGCCACATCTAAAATGTGTCGATGTTTGCGTTCGGCTATACCATTTTGTTGAGAGATGTGGACACAACTGGTTTGATAAATCATACCACGATCAACACAGAAACTGTTCACAGAAGATTGAGTATACTCCAAAGCATTATCAGAACGCAGAATTTTGATACGTTTATCAAACTGAACATAGACTTCATTATAAAAAGCAGATAACACATTTGGAAACTTAGATCTTTCTTTCATTAAATAACACCAAGTCATTCTGGAATAATCATCAATAAAAATAACAAAATACTGAAATCCTTTCAGACTTTTGACTCTAGACGGACCTCAAATATCAGAATGAACAAGATCAAAAGACTCTAATTGACGACTCTCACTACGACGAGGGAAGGAACTACGGTGATGCTTGCCTAACTGACAAGCCTCGCATTCAAGACTAGAAACATGACTCAAACTAGGAATAACTTGACGCAACTTAGCCAAAGACGGATGTCCCAAACGATAATGCCACTGCAATGGAGAAGTAGAAACAGAAGTGAAGGCCTTTCCAGGTAGATCCAAGTAGTACAGTCCATCTTTTTCATGCCCCGAACCAATCATCTTTTTCGTCCTGAGGTCCTGAAAAATACAAGAATTGAAAAAAAATGTCACAGAACATTGAAGAGATTTGGTTAACTGGCTCACAGATAACAAATTAAATGAAAAATTAGGCACATATAATGAATCAAATAATTATGGTAATTGAGTAGGGTGAATGACACATTTCCCAAGCACATGACGAGTAGACCCATCAGCCAAGATAATATTGTTTCATGGAACTACGATTATGAAAGAGAGATGTTATACCAGACATGTGAGAGCTTGCTCCTGAGTCGATGACCCAAGAGGTGGATGGTGACTGGGTTGCCACAAAAGCAGGATTACCTATATCTGCCATAGTTGCAGTAGGTTGAGAGATAGTACTGGCAAGCGCGTTCAACTTTTGGAGGATCTGTTCAAATGGAGATGAGGTATCGGACGTTGAAGTCTGATTGTAACCCGGAGTATCATCTCTGGGAGCAGAAGTGGTAACCTGGGACTGCATATTTTCATCATGCACTTGATGTGCATATTCTGGTTTGCCCCACTTGTCCCAACAATAGTCTTCCACATGACCGAGCATTCCACAATAGTTACACTTCCGTGGTTGACCACGGCCACCACCACCACGACCATTGTCTCTACCACCACGGTCTCCTCCTCGACCAAAACTATGACCACCATCTCTACCGCCACGTCCACTACCACGTCCACCACCACGACCAACAACACTAGAAACTAGGGCAGATGAGTCAATACTCGGCACCACAGAACCCTGTCCCAGAAAGGAACGATTGAGACAGGAGAGTATCTGACACCGTAGGTAACTGCTCTCCAGCAAGAATTTGAGTTTTACAAGGTTCGAGCGCAGGATCCAAGCCGGCTAGGATAAGTGGAACATGAAACTCTTCCTTCTGTCTCCGAGCTTCCTTCAAATCAGTAGTAACTGGATGATATTGAAGCAGTTCCTCCCACAAAGCCTTCTTGGAAGCCAGATATTCATTCACATGCTTCCAATTTTGCTTTGTATTAAACAATAACTCGTACAACTCATATATACTGGCAACGTTTTGCTTCTGTGAATATGATTCTTCCAGAGATGCCCAAATATGTTTGCTTGATTCACACCACTGAACATTAGCAGCGATATGTGGTTCTATACTATGCCACAACCACGACATAACGTATGCATCTGCACTCATCCAATCTTCATACTCAGCGGAAGTTTCAGGCGGAGGTTCTTCCATCAAAAACTTCAACTTCGTCGCCCTTAACACCACTTTGATAGATTTGAACCAGGCAAGTTAGTTCGCACCATTGAGTTTCACCGCTGTAATCAACTTTTCAAATTCATTATTATGAATAACAGTAAAAGGAGAACCACCTCCGCAACTACTACTACTATTAACTTCACTAGAAGATTCGGTCCCCACCATACTTGCAGATGCAACAGAAAGACGAGGTCTTTGAAACCCTAAATCTCACAACGAACCTCAACCGACGACGAATAACCAACGGAGATCTGTAGAAACCCTATATCTCATAAACGAACCACGAACGACCACGAACAACCAACGACGAACAGCAAATCATGAAAAGTAGACGAAAAACAGCCGAATAATTTTTTCCGGGGCTGCCGTCCCGAACCCTGCAATCAAGGACTACCGCCCCCGAACCCCTGTCGAACTCACGACCGAGTTCGATCGGCCCTGTCGTGGATGGAATGGACAGTACTTTCAAATATAAGCTCTGATACCAAGTGAAGTTTGGAGATGGAGAAGAGAAGGAAAAAAAAGTAGGAAAAGAAAGAATATGAGAAAGGAGATTACAAGAGCCTTAAACCCTATGTTGCATCTCATGTCTATTTATATTGATATACAATACAGCCACAATTACTATTATACCCTCATATGATAAATAACAAAATAAAATAACTCTAACAAAGAGAAATGCAGAGGAAAAGCTATCAGAGAATCAAATTTGTAAACTAGAAATGCACCTCTGTTTGGAATTCTCTCTCTCCTTGTTTTGAATTGTTTGCAAGAACCTTTACAGCTACCACTTTGCTTGTCGGCATTATAGCTTTATAGACAGGACCAAAAGATCCCTCACCTAGAATAGTTGTAAAATTCTGGGTTGCTTTCTGGATATCCCTACATAATGAAACAGATATTATGACTATACTATATCTCCATTCATATTGTTGATCCAATGAAAGGAGATGCTCTTTCGCAAAGCCTTAGGTTGTTGAGAAACAAACAATATATCTAATTTCAAACAAAACAAACACAAGAAGAAACTTACATGCAACAAATAATAAAAAGAAAATATTGGACTATGGACCATCAGACCACATTAAGTTTGAGATCGGAGACTGCAGTAAACTCATTCCTGAATATGCTGGTCTCCATATCTAAATAGAGTAAACATCAAACCATATCTTAACACACAGATACATTGCAAGAGACCAGATTGACGAATACTTATTTGTTGAACCAGTTTCAGTTGATTTGTTTCAGCTGGCTACGACTGCCAGGTATTCTACCAGTTGACAGTTTCTCCAGCTGATTCACATACTGACTGGTTTACCTTCTGCCGGTATAAACCTCCTCCTACTTGACAATTATTGCAGAGTGCAATATAAGCTGCCCCAATCTCCCTAGTTTTCCTCATGTGAGGCTTTTCAAGATAAGTAGAAGAAATGGTAAAGGGGTTGCCTGAGATACAAGCCCACTCAAATATTAAATTCAAATACTAGCCAAGAATAAATTCATTTGAGCAACATCATTGAAGATTTTGTATATAGTACATGAAAATGTGAAAAATAAGGAAAAATGTAAGAAAACGACGGCTTCATAGAAAAACATGTTTTCTATAAAGGAAATTGAGAATTTAAAGACTTAATAGTGATTTAAAATTAGTGACTAGCAAAGAGAGAGAGAGAGAGAGAGAGGCATTGAAAGACATACTTGTATAAATATCTTGGGATGCCTGATAAGGAACTAAGTGCATCTTTTCCTTGGTGTCCTTGTAGACTCCAGTGAGTGTTGTTTGCCTTTCCCACAGGGTGCAATCCATGTCCAATCTCAGAAACCGATATCGATGCACTAGAATCCATAGATGTGCCAATTCCATTTACTCGTATGGGAAGAGATGCTGCACTACGCTCACTTGAGTGATGTGGAGCATCAGAACGCTTTCTATAATATCTTAAAGTGAAAAATGCACAAGATGCTACAAAGACTCCAATTGCCACACCGACAGAGACCCCAATAATAATTATATCAGTTTGATGTGCCATTCCTGAGTCCCTTTAGATGTTCGAACTCAAAGAGCATCTTGAAGGCCTATGAAAATGTGACAATTTCTGTCACAGGATAAATACTAATATCAGTTGTAGTCATGGCTGGTAAGTTATATTTGTTGCACGATCATACAAAAATCATAAGAGCATTTCGTAGTATACTAAAAAAGTGATCTAGCAATTGCAAGTAAAGAGTCAACATAAACACACTAAAGCCTAAAACAGAAAGTCTTTATCTATTTTGCAGGGAAAGACAAGTTCTGGATGTCTTTCAATCAACAGTAAGCTAGAAGATCCAAGTACAGAACTCTAAATACATATATTCAAGATGCTACCATTATTTCCTAAGGAAAAAAAAAGTGTTTTCCATCATGATCATTTACGCTGTACAGAAATTCAGTCACATAGAACTAACTTACAAAATGGGCCTATATAAAATATCCAATCTTGTATGGGGAAAGCAGCAATCTAAGAGAAAAAAATGGAAGCAAGAAATCAATTAAAATGAAGGGTAGTTTTAGACTTGGTAAAATTAAATATTATTTAATAGAAACAAATTCTATTTGGTGTCTGGTTGGAATGTCTTTATCTAAAATACAAACAGACTCTTGGGTTGGACCCGCCTAAATACCATCGAAAGCCCAACCATAAAAAAGAGGATATCATGTTTGTTTAAGTTCCTGTTATTGCACCAAAACTCTAGAGTTGTGTTGAGGGTTAAAATTCTATATTATTCTAACATGCACCTCTAGGTCAAATGCACATGTCGGCTGAGAGTTGGATTCATGTAGCGGTATAACTTATTAATCGCTTAAATATGTATCAGATTTGAACTTGAGTAGCTGTGATACCGAACTTGAGTAGCTCTAATACCATGTTAAAGTCTCTGGCATTACAACAAAACTTGAGTTGTGGTGACAGTTGAGGGTTAAAAGATTTATATTATTCAGAAAATGTTAATGAAGAAAGCTCAAAGGAGATTCTTCCTAATTTTAGCAAAAGTATACACTAGTCATCGTCAATAGTAAAAAGTTACTTTACATTGCAGCTGATAGTAGGTGCAGAAGACAATTTGGTGAAACATAGCATTATGCATCAATGGTGACACCCTAAATGGCTAAGATGCAAGTATGAACAGCACACTATAGCTACAATGTCCCTATCCACTAAGGCAGTGGGAAACAAGTTAGTAGTGACATCCCAAGAGTCAGTGTTCTAAATGGCAGTTGAGGCAGGCGCCTAGGCGGCAGGTGGTCTCTCTCCGAACTGCTTTTGCGGTAGACGGTGGAGTAGGCGGCCAACGGAGGTTTGACAGCGTAGGTGGAGGTGAGGCGGTGTAGGCGGACGTCTAGACGGAGTAATACCTAACAAGATGTTTTGGTCAAAATATTTTGCAAGCATTATGGACTTATGATTCACTTCTACAAAACTAAAACTTCATATTTTTTTGTTCTACAACGTAGTTATGCATGAAACACCATTAAAATATGCATATTATGCAAAAAAAAAAAAAAATAGTGGTACAATAGTAAAAAAATGTCCAAAATATATCAACCATATAGGCGGTAGGCGGACTGTCTCCGCTGTCTCTGCCGCACACCCGCCTACCGCCGTTTAGAACCTTGCCAAGAGTAGAAACTAAATTTGTAATATAGATTTCGCTTCTTCATAATTGGTCTTCCGACTGGATTGCCGACTCTGATATCCATGCACAATATTGGAAACTGATCCCCACCTCTATATTCCCTAGCTCTTTCCTCGGGATGACTCCTCAGTCCTACATCCATCCCATCAGATTTTTTATATTCATACTAACCCCTTAAACTGATTAATAAAAAAATAAAATTTTCTATAGCGAGAAACTATTTCCTATTATTTCTCTATAAAACTTATATTATGACAGCGCAACATCAATATGCTAGGAGTTTAGGATGTTAGCTCGGTCAATAGGTACAATTTCTCAACTATTGCAAATCCTGCTAAGCTGGGTGCAGATCGAGCAGGTGCATGGCATACCTGAACCAGTGGTGCCTATGAAATTGAGGGTTAAGGATGTGGGATTTTGGCCTCCTTGAGTGTGTACAAGGTGTTCAGCACGAAAAATTTCTGCTACAGTTGCATTCTATTAAGACAATGACTATCAATATTTGAAATTTTCATAAAAAACTCATAACTGTTACATTAAATATTTAAATCTTACGAAATTATCAAATATCATAATTTACTATGATTTAGCTATTAATCCAAATTGTGCTCTAAACGATTATATAATGTTCAATTCATAAATCATCTGCAACTTCTCTAATATGGCATGTTGAGAGTATTAGTGGGTGTTTAGTCCCACATCTAGTAGAATAGTAGAGAGAGGGGTTAGCCTCTCCTATATATATGTAGCTCCACCCATCAATAAAATTAAGTCAAGTATTCTATTAAAATCTTCTTGGTATCAGAGTCAGGTTACTCCTAACCCTAACCCTATCCGCCCACAGTCCCCCAACCGCCGACCTCTCACCTCCGTCCCCCTACCCGCCCATCTCCACAGCCGCCCGCCGCCCTCTCATCTCCGCCCCCCTCCCCTTCCCAACCGCCGTCCGCCCACAGCCGGCGCCCATCTCCCCTCCCCTCCTCTCCTTCTTCTCCTTCTACTTTGTTGGAATCGAGATTCTGAAAGGCAAACTTATTTGCTGAAGCTTCTAGATCTCGATTACAACTTTTGGGCAAACAGAGGGTAGACTGTAAAGTTTATCAGAAGCTCTGTTGGCCTTGTTCATTCATCTTTATTGGAATCGCGATTCTGTAAGGGAAGGGGGGCTACATCCTCAAGCAGTACATCCACCATGCGACGAAGGACTGCTACACCCTCAAGCGGTACATCCAGCGTTTGCTCGACACCAAGGCCCTCACCATGGATATCGATGACAAGACAGTTGCCGCAAACATGGTGTCTCTCCAGTTCGTCAACTTCCCGACGACGGAGGTCCAAGACGAAGTAATCCCGATCCCCCGGGCAACGATGGAAATCGTCAACCTTCCGCCGGCTCGTGACCAAACGGCCGAGCTGATACCTCTCACCACGCCGCGTGGGGAGGTCATGTGGGTTCATCCCGATCTTGCTCCAGAATTGATGCAGCAGACAACGTCGTCTGCCACCAAGACTAAGGACAAGAAATCCAAACCCTGTTACACGGTTTTCCTCCCATCTGAGGAAGCTATAGTAGGATCAACAAGGTCAGGCCTAGCGTACCAACAAGAGTACGATATCTCTAACGGTGGTGCACTTCTAACAGTTGCACCCGCAACATCAGACCCGGGTCCATCCCAGCTCCAGTAGCGGACAAGTCTAAGCGGAAAGACGCTCGCTTTGACAAGCCGCTGCTGTGCAAAGATTCAGCTCAGGGGCTGGAAAAGCCCTACAACTTCGACATCTTGGCCCAGCTCACCAACACTCCAGCGAAGTTGTCTCTATTCGAGCTTCTCCGACTCTCCAAATTCACTCGAGCTGCTCTTAGCGGGGCATTACAAAATGCCGACACCTACCTGGCGCAGGTCAAGCCGTCAGCTGAAGATCTAGCTGCTTGCCCCCACTGCAATAATATCATGGAGGCAATGCCCAACATCACATTCTCGCAACAGGACATGTTGCTAAAGAATAATCGGCATGATCGTTCCCTGTACTATACAGGGTACATTGGTGCCATTAAGGTGGACCGGATGCACATCGACCCCGGTTCATCAATCAGCATCATCCTGCGGAGTCTGCTTCAGACCCTGGGCATTCCGATGCATCGTCTGGCAGCCACCAATACTGCCATCACTGGCTTCAACGCAGGAATGAGCTACCTTTTGGGCAAAATTCGCCTGAAAATCCAGATCGACGACTTGAAAACAGAGGTCGACTACCTACAACCCAGCGGCAAATGGTCTGGCAGAAGCCTTCAACAAGACTATCATAAAGCTTCTCAAAAAGTTTGTGTCTTCCAATAAACGCGACTGGAACGAGAAGCTGGGAGAATGCCTCTAGGCCTACCGTACAATGGTCCGGACTGCTACTGGCAATACGCATTTCTCTCTGGTGTACGAAAGCGAAGCGGTCCTTCCGCTCGAGATCCAAATTCCTTCACTCTGAGTGGCTCTCTCCAACCAATTAATCGTCGACGACAATCACCGCCGACGGCTACAAGAGTTAGAAGCACTCGACGAGAAATGTCTCTTAACTCAACAGCGCATTGAGCTATACCAAGCACGCCTCTCGGAAGACTTCAACAAACGGATAAATAATAGGACCTACCATGTGGGTGATCTCGTCCTGACCATAAGGAGGCCGATGGTTATGACACACAAAACGGCCGGCAAATTCCAACACATGGGAAGGCCCATTCGTCGTAGAATCAGTATTCTCCGACGGCGTCTACCGGTTCGTGAAACCCAACGGCGACTTGCCCATGATGCCTATCAACGGCAAGTTCCTAAAAAAGTACTACGTCTAAACTTGACTTGTACTCCCCTTATCACCAGCCGGACAATCAAGATGTACATCTCTACACTCTTGGTTCTTCATCCCCAGCAAGTGCCTATGTACAACATTTTCTCTTTCTTTACAAATTTCTGTAAAAGCCATCATCTGTATCCAGGAGTCCTGGATACGCAACGGATGATCAATGGATCCTCAAAGTCTCCCCAACGAAGCAGTCCTCAGGTCCACTTGCACACTTCCGCAGTGACCACTCAAAAACCAATCTTGTTAAACGTTAGCCATGTTCATATTACCTCTGAGCTATCGTCCCACCAATCTCCCCAGTGGAACAATCCTCAAGTCTATCCATACTCCCGGATAGAATACACTCATCAAACCACTCCTCAGCGAGTTTCTCGAACATCGGTTCATATCCATATTACCTCTGAACTATCGTCCTAACATTTCTTCCCGGCTGAATTTTGCCATGTCCATATTACCTCTGAGCAAACCTCCCGGGTCTTGGCTATCGATCATTACATCCATATTACCTCTGATATCGGTTGTCATCTCCACTTATCACCCGTATTTACCAAGGTACGCCAGCGGTGTTAAGTCCACAAAATCTGCCACGTCCATATTACCTTTGGCAGGGCTTGTCTTAAACCCATTACTTGCACTCAAATGCGTAAAAAGTAATTGATCCACAAAACCTATCACGTCCATATTACCTCTGATAGGGATTGTTTTCGAACTTATTACTTGCATTCTAGTGCACAAGGAGTAGTAAGTCCACCAAAGATCCCCCAGTAGGATGCCCTCAACAAAAGCAAACAACCACGTCCATATTACCTCTGGCTGGCTTCCTTTTTCCTTCCACCAAAAATATCGGGATCATACCTAACCTCTCGGTACGACTATCGATCGGCTCGCGTCTACGTCACCTCTGAGCTATCGTCCTCACATTCTTCCCGGTAGGGTTTGCTATGTCCTTCGTATCCCTGAACAAACCTTCCAGGATCGGCTATCGATTATCATGTCCGTAGTACCTTTGATATCGATCGTCATCTAAACTTATCACCCGTACTTACCAAGGTACGCCAGCGGTGTTAAGTCCACAAAATCTGCCATGTCCATATTACCTCTGGCAAGGCTTGTCTTAAACTCATTACTTGCACTCAAATGCGTAAAAAGTAATGGATCCACAAAACCTATCACGTACATATTACCTCTGATAGGGATTGTTTTCGAACTTATTACTTGCACTCTAGTGCACAAGGAGTAGTAAGTCTACCAAAGATTTTCCAGTGGGATGTCCTCAACGGAAGCAAGCAGCCACGTCCATATTACCTTGGCTCGCTTCCTTTTTCTTCCACAAATATCGGGATCGTGCCTAACCTCTCAGTATGACTATTGATCAGCTCACGTCTACGTCACCTCTGAGCTATTGTCCTCACGTCCTCCCCCGAGAGTTTGCCATATCTATGTGACCTCTGAGCAAACATCTTCCTACGACTATCATCAGTCGTCGTCTCAACTTATCATCCGTGCTTAAATTTAAGTACACCAACGGAGTTAAGCTCACCAAACTTTCCATGTCCATATCACCTCTGGCAAGGCCCATTTCAAACTTATTACTTGCACTCTCGTGCGCAACAAGTAATAAGTCCCCCAAATATCCCCGAGCAGGATGTCCCTAAAGGACTACGGTGTTGTGCTACGTCCATATTTTCTCTAGCACAGTGCCCAAAGTTCGCAACATACAACGTGACAAATGCAGGAAGAGGTTCTTGTCGGCGCTTGAATTCTCGATCCACGTGGAAACCTAGGATGAGAATGGCGCTTGAATTCTCGATCCGCCGTCACCCAAGAGTGAACCGTCGTCTCGGACTCCGCGTCGTGAGATGGCTCAGAATCCCAACAAACCTCCCCAATGATCGAATCGAATCCTGCATTAAATGGAGATGTGACAGCCTAGAAGCGCTCATCCGTGCGACCCACGATCATGCGGCCCATGACTATGCGGTCCTAATGGCCATGCGACATAGTATCCATGCGATCGAAAACATCTCCTCCATGCTTCTTATTCAAAGTATTCAAAGCTTATCAGTTTGAAAACTTTGAAGGGGGTCTTGTATAAGCATGAAAAATATGCGTCCATGCGTTCAACAAATCATGCGCCCCCTAAGCAGACTCAGCAGAAATCAGCCGCAGAATCATCATGTGGCCCAACAAGGCGACGTCCATACGTCCCAATCAACCGAAGCAGCCTTGGACGCAGATGGACCTGACATGGAGTCCCGTCAACAGGATCGTCTCTGACAAAGAATCCTAACAAAAAAAATTCTGATTGCCGCAAAAGACATGAACACACTAAATGGCAAACGTCTCACGTCAGCATAGAACTTCACTCTCGACGGGTGTGCAGCACCACGTGTACAGCACAACAAGGACCCCATACGTCCCAGACTCCATGCGTCTCTGGCCCATGCGTCCCAGACTCCATATGTTATATGCGTCTCTGGCACCATGCGTCCCAGACTCCATGCATTACATGCGTCTTTGGCCCCATGCGTCCCAGACTCTATAAGTTTCATGCGTCTCTAGCCTCGTGCGTCCCAGACTCCATGCACCTCATGCGTCTCTGGCCACATGCGTCTCAGACTCCATGAAGACCAAGTATTGTCGTTACAACTGAAGTAGCTCTCTCCAACCAAGTGCGGATCACGTGTCAAAATTAACTAAGTCACGTCCGCAAAGGACGAGAACCGCCCAGATCTTCAGCAACGGAAAATCCCAACAAGCGCCTACGTGGCAGCTTGGCCTGCTCATATTTATAACCGCACCCTGTTAGGAAGGTACACGTGGCACCCTCTAGCATCCATGCGATCTAACATATGCGCGCCCAAGGATGACTATATATATACCTGGGTGACATGCCCAAGACACACACAGGGACAGACAGGGAACAGCAGAGGAGAGGAGAGAGAGCAGACGAGAGATTCTTCACCCTGCATCGATCGTCAACGGAGTAAATGAGCCGTCATAGCGCTCTTTGTCCATCGCCACACCCCAGAATTAAAAATTTGTACTTAAATTGTCCGTCTATGACCTCTTTGTACTTTCTTTTGTTTGTTATTGAACCAATCAATTTTAATGGCAAACAAGTATAATAATAATTGTAGGTGTATGCATATCAATATATATATATATGAGATGCAACCTAGGGTTTTATACCATTGCAATCTCCTTTCTCATATTCTCTCTTCTCCTACTTTACTCCTCTCCTCTCTCTATCTCCAAACTTCACTCTATTAATTCGCCTTCAAAAAAGAAAGGAAAATACTATTAATTTTCATAATACAAACTATATTGACTAACTATAACATTAAGATAAGAACTAACAACACTATTATAGTCATATATATTGAAAATATGATGAAATAATTTAACTAAAGTAGAAGAATATGTATGCACTTGATAATCAATGCGAGAATTTGAACTGTATAGGTTTAATTATATAGAAGGTATGAGTATGACTGTAAATTCTTTGTGATTAATGTTTCTAGGTTAACTAGATAAGCCGAGATGAAAATTTGGATATATCTGCATATTATTAGGCTGCGTAGGAAAGGTCAGGGCAAAATTAAGGTGAAATTAATGTCCCTAAATATGTGCTAAGATTTCAAGGTGAAAAAAAAAGTAATATAGTGGTATAGGAAAAGAGCACAAGTTAAAATAAAATAACAAGATAAACAATTAACTATATTAATATAAATAAATAAAACGAAATAGTGAAAGCTAAAAAATGTTACTTATACCACAGTGGGTTTATGACTTGTATACAATAGAAACCATAATTACTAATTAGCCTAAGCAAGCTAAGGCAACAAAAGTTTCAAATAAGAATTCTCTTTTGCACCTAAGTCCGGGTAACATAATAATCAAATTTGGGTAATCTAAGGCCTAAACTGAAAACTACCCTAACACCTAATTGTTAAATTTTTTTTATAAATGTATGATCAATGATTGACCTACATGCCCTAAAAAAGACTGGGTTGCGACCAAGGTTGTGAGTTATATCGAATTTGATTACAATGTACGTAGTTAGTACAATCATTACAATCATTGATTAGTTTGGGCAAGCCAATCCAACCTACGACCTCAACTGAAAACTCTCCTTTGTAACCAATTTCGTGCAACATAATAGTCTAATCGATTAATCAAAGAGATATTGTGACACTTTAGGGTATGATCAATAATTAGCCTATGCACACAAATAAGAATACTCCGTCAATATTGCAAGTCTATGTAACATAATATACAAATTTGATTTACAGAATAAACACAATGTAAACAGCAATATGATCGATCAACAATCATATCGACCTAAGCAAAATCCGATCTCAACATAATTGTCTATTCGTACTATCATAACAAACATAATTGTCTATTCGTATTATCATAACAAACGATATGGACGATAATCGGTCGATAATGTACCCAAACAAAACACATTTCACATATCCAAGTTTATGTAACATCATATACTCCGCTCAAAATTGATTAACATAAGGTTATCCTAACACCTTGAGTATTAGAATTACGTTATAAATGTTACAATCAATATGATCAATCAAGGGGATACCTTAATACCTTAAGGTAGACCTCACCCCTAAAGTAGTTTTTCATTTTAAGATTATGTAAATAATTAATACATTTTTAGAAAGGAATTAATATATTAAGTTGACAAGTACTTTTCTACTTTTAGAATTTATGGTTTTATTCGGTCAAATTATATCTATTTTATTTTCAAATTATACTCAACACTTCATTGATTATCAAGTTTTTTAAATATTTTGATTATATCTACATTTTCTATAAATAAAATTACACAGGATAGTAATTATTGTAGTACATTGCACACCTCACACACAACAGCCACAAACCACATTAGAAGTTGTTTTAACTTGTAAAAACGCCCCCCACTTCTTTGGTCATCTCTTTGTGTATCAAAGAAAAGGTTGCATTACAACAGTCTAGAAAAAGCATTCGACCCCCCTGTTTAACTTCTTCGAGTAAATTTGCCATGGATACCTCTAATTCAAGATACGAAAGCGCACATGCTGAAGGAGCAATGGATGAAGAGGTTGAAGAACCAACATCAAACTCCACTTTGGAAATATGTTACAAAAATTACCAATGAAGGATCAAAAGAAGGAGGATCAACAAAATTTATATGCAACTTTGGGTGTCGATCAGAGCCGTATAGAGGATCATACCCACGTGTTCATGCGTGTACTTAATCAGCACCTTACCAGTTCAGAAGGCTCAGGGCATAACGATGTGTACTGCTATCAACAAAGAAGAAAGGGATTTGTTAAAAAATATGGAGCTTGATGCATAAGGCACATGTGAGGAAATTCATAACTCAAAGTCAGGACAACTTCAAGCAAGCATGCCCTTCAACGCGACATCTTTAGTTAAGGGAACTATTGACATAATGTTTCAAATTAGCAACAAAGATGAAGTGGACAAGAGGATTGCAAGGTGCCTTTATGTATGGAATTCCACTTCGTGATCTAAGATCTCCGTTTTGGGCACACATGGAGGTTGCCATTAATAATGCACCTAAAGGTTATAAAGTGCCCTCTTACGAAAAGGTTCGAACTACTTTGTTAGGCAAGGAGCGATCGAAGGTGAAGCAAGAACTAAGTCCTATAACGGAAGAATAGAATTCACATGTAATATCTATCATTTCTGATGTCTGGTCCAACTTGAAGAACCAGGCACTGATTAATATTATGGCTGTATAGGGTAGTACGACGATGTTTATCAATGCACATGATGTTTCAGCTATAGAGAAAAATGGTCAGAACATTGCCGATATACTCCTCAAAGAAATTAAAGAAGTTGGGCCACCGAATGTAGTACAAATCATCACGGACAATGCGCATCTAATTGCAAGGCTGCTGGAGCACTCATACAACAGACGCATTATCATATTTTCTGGTCTGGATGCTTGGCTCGTATCTTGAATTTGATAATGAAAGACATTGCAGAAAGCAGTGATCCATCTCTCTTTTGTTGGTGTGACACATATAAAAGAGCCAAGGCAGTTGTTAAGTACATAAAAAGTCATACAGCATGTCAGTCCTTGTTTAAAACGTTTTCTTCTCTGGAACTTCTCAAAGCAAAGAAAACCATATTTGGGCATCATTATATTGTGTTGTAAGTATCGGCCGATACCGATCCGATACGGCCGATACCGATACAGTTTGGCATGTCCCGATCCGATACCGACCGATACCCGATACTGACCGATACCGACATTATAGGTCGCTTTTCCAGTCAATTCGGCAAAAAAATTTGAATTAAAAAGACCAATTAGAAAGGATGTAAAAGCATAGTAAGGTTGTAAAAACATATAAAATAGGAAAACTTATCTATCGCATATAAATCAATCGACAAGGATGACTACTATTTCATTCAATATCAAAAATACTAAGAAACAATACTGAAAATACTTTAAATTATGCATAAATGTATAAAATATATTCTCTAAAATGTTAATAATTTACTAATAGTTGTTTGCTTTTCGGTACCAAAAAATCCGATACTCCGATCCGAAACCGCCGATACTACCGATACCGATACTCATAGGAATGGTCCGATACCGATTCCGATACCGATACTTTGAACCTTTACTACTTGTATCGTCTTGTCAAAGTAAGGACTGCTCTTATCTCGATGGCACTAACAAAGCAATGGGAGAACTTGAAGAAAAGCATATATGCAAGGGAGCACGAAGAAGCCACAAAACCATCATGGATGATGTTTTTTGGAGAAGGGCAGAAAAGGTACCGAGTATAACCAAGCCTATTTATGCTATGCTCATATTTTCATATTCTGATAAAACCATCATCGGAGAAGTTTACGAGCAAACGGACACAATGTTGGGTGTCTTAAAAGATACTCTCGTCAATGACCCGACTCTTCACGTTTTAATCAACCCTTTTTATAGACCAACGGGACAAGATGAATATCCCACTACATTGTTTAGCTTACGTACTTGTACCCAAGTACTATACAATTGCTTGGCTTTCAAACCTACTTTGGACGGCGTTAACCGAAGAAAGCCTCATTTTGAACAAGAGGTGCAAAAGGGATACATAGAGACGATTTCAAAGATGATTTCTGATCTTATGGAAGCTTCCTTAATAAGGTTGCAAATTAGTGATTTCGTTAGCAACACTGGATTTTTTGCTCAACTACAAGCGGTGGCGGATAGAGCAACCATGGGCGCACTCCAATAGTGGCATTTATACGGTGGAGCAGCCCCGAACTCTACACTCTAGCACTAAAAATGTTGTCTCAAAATGTGATCACTTCTAGTTCCGAGAGGTGTTGGAGTACTTTCTCTTACATTCATAATATCAAGAGAAATAGATTAAATGTGGATAGAGCTAAAAAACTAGTCTTTGTGGAGTACAATCAAAGGCTACTAACGAGGTAGCAAGAGTATTACAAATCAACCTATAAGACGGAACACAAATGCCGAAGATGACAATATTGAAGAAAATCTCGCAGCGATCGAAGCACAAGATGGAGCTCCCGATACTTTTAGTGTGGATGATGAGTCTAATAGGGACAACTTAATGACTCCTCCTCCTAGCCCTATTTCTCCAATAGTTCATTGTCGAACTTCCATTCCTTCAACCACATAGTTGTCTACATCATCGCAGCCCGCATTAAGCTCCCAAGAGTCTCCAAATGAACAAGCACGAAACATCTTGAGAAAGTGCGGATCAAAAGATAATGAAGACTTTGAAGTGAGTTTGTTATCGGTACTTGCTTTCTTATATTTAGATTTTGGAACTTGTTGTATTGTTGAAATTATGCTAGTATGATAATCTGTTTGGAATTGTATGCTCATGATTTAGTTTTAATTTTAGGTACAAAATCCACGAATTTTATAAATTCTAATAAATATTAAGATATCTATAAATTTTGATAACAAATAATTAATAGATATAAAAAAAAATTTAGTTCACGCTCAAAACTTTAGACTCTTCTAAGTAGTCGCTCCGCGCTCCCCCGCTTCTAGCTTCTAAGATTTTAACTATTATTTAAACATGCCTATTTGGAGTAGAGGGTCAAGCAGTCAAGGTTTGCCTCATGCCTAGAGAGGTTATTAACGTCGAGGCTTTTATGATAGATGGCATTGTTATCAAACGTAGTGCATTATGTGGGCAGTGCATTATTATCATATTCTAGAGAGAGACTTGGTGCAGGATAGAAAAAAAAAATCTTCATTACATCATGATCATTAAGTAATTATGCTCGGTCAGAATGACTTGGTTTCAATCAAGAAATTTGTAGGGATGGTAGTTGGACGTAGGTTCACAAATTCAAAAGGGTCATTGCCGACTAATTATACAAAGAATTGGAAAGTTTCTTTACACCTCTTGGTATTTCTCTATGCTCAGAAGCAGACATGGTCTAGTGATGGTCAATATAATGATAAATCTCTTTAGAAATGTAATAAATTCAGCATGTCATCGGCGAAAGCTTCAACAGTCTAAAGATCAAATTTCTTATGTGGCTTACAACTATGAATACACTTCTTATTGTAGACGCAACTTGAAAAAGAAGGGATTTACTTTGTGACTAATATTTGCATAATATGCTTGAAAGGTAGGGAATCTTTTAGATCATCTTTTCCTTTATTCCTCTATTGCAACTTTATTATTCATCTCAATATCACAAAAAGGCCCAAGGACATACTGACCTCTTAAATAAACTCTTATCTTCCTGGAAATTTGTTACTTGTTAGCGATTATTCTATAAAGACAATACTTCGGTGTAAGGGTAACAAACCAAGCTATTCGCGAGCCAGCTCGAGCTCGGCTCGTTGAAAAACCTGTAAGCCGATCTTGTCGACCTCGAAAGCACGAGCTTGAGCTTAAGAATAGCCTCATTAGATAAAGAAGCCCGAGCTTGAGCCTAAGAATAGCCTCGTTAGATAAACAAGTCCGAGCTTAAAGATTTTCGGCTAGTGAGCTCGCGAGCCGACTCGTTTTTACTTATATATTTATATGTAAAAAAATATTTTACACTACTAGACACTTCTTTTGAAGTTCATATATACACTTTCAATTAAATATTAAGTTTACTAAGCTACTTTTTCGCTTAGACAAAGATCATAAAATACAAACAAGTTCAATTCCGGCTTAAGGAAAAGAGCAACTCGCAATTCGAGCTTGAGCTTGCGAACATTATAGAGAGCCGAGCTTGAAAAATTTTAGGCTTGTCTTAAGCTAAAGCTCTACTTTTCCTTAAATAGTCAAGTCCGGGCAGAGGGTCCTCGCTCAAATCTTCGCTTGCACGCCTACTTCGGTGCACTTGGCAGGAAAAATTTCAGAGAATTTTAACTCAAAGTTCATTGATCCTTATTCTCTTCTAATATCGTCTGAGACATCCGATCTATTCTTATAGAAGTTGGATCTCATGTTTGAAAAATGTCAGTATTTTTTCTTTGTGGTCCCGTCTCAACTTAGAAATATCGGTGTTTTTTCTTTGTGGTCGTTGTTGAAGAGCTCTCTCTTGTTGATATAGTAATCCACATTTCGCATGGTGTTACAGGGGATTGATAGTATGGAGTCAAATATGTCAGTGGCCCCTATCCAAATACTATTTCTCAACAGTTACATTTTGTATACAATTAATATATGGCTCATAGTATGTTATCTTAAAATACTGAATATATTGCTTTCCTATGAACAAAATTTGCCTGGGGTCTCCTTTTTTTTTTTTCTTTGAGATGCCCGACGATACGCACGGGACTTTGTGCCACCCCAAAACTCAATGACCTCATGTAGTTCTTGCAATCATGTAGTTCTTGCAATCATAACTAAACCCCCAAAACTCAATGACCCACATAACAATCCAAAACCGATAGAACTCATCGAAACCCATTAAAATCGAACAAATCTTAACACAACAGTCAAACCCATTTCATAAAAACCAACTCTAATCCAGTATTTGTTCTTCTTGCATTAAGCTACATGACCCACAATCCAAAAACCGACAAACCATCTCTAATTTTGTAGTTCTTATGATAATGTCAAAGATGAGTACCTATGAGTAATCTCCAGAGTTGATCTCTACAAAACTTCAATTATCATCCTCTTCTTTTTCTTCTCTACATACTCAACATTAGGGGGGTTTGGTCTCGGTTTCTAGCACATGTAAAGAATGGAGAGAGTCCGAGTTGTCGTCGAATTGAATTTTTTTAATTTTCTGGGGAAAGTTTGGTTCACCCCCTTCCACTTTTTCAGCTTTTGGTGGAGACCCTTCTTCCAATTTCCCTTTCTTCTCAGGCTGTGAGGTGGGCGTACCGAATTTGACCGAGTTCGAACTGTGATCGAGTTGGACTGGGCGAAATAGCCCGATTAAAATATCCAGACGGGACTGGGTCTGACTCGGCTTTGACTAAAATATCTAAACCCAACTTTAATCAACGATTCGGATAGAATCGAGTTGTGCTAGCCCGGGCTAATTTTAAATCAAGTTGTGTAATGGGTCGGACATGATCGGACCAGAGCCCGTGTTAGGACGACCATGAGTTTATGGGGACGGTAGACAAATTTTTAAAATAGAACCCACATATATAATATAAGAAAAATAAAAATAAAATAAAAATAAGTTAAAAAAAAAAACTACCACCAAAAATTGAAACTAGAGACCTCCACTACACTACAATTATTTTTTGTTAAAATAGACCCATGACACATACAAAATTATTAACATATTTATGTTTAAAATAATTATTTTGGGCCCCTCTGGTCCGTAGGTCTTGGACGGTCGTCCTGGCTGTCCTGGGCCAGGGCCGGTCCTGATCCACGCTGACATGGTTTGACCGATTTCGGACCAGACCGGACTTGATCCAGAAGAGGAAGCGGGTCGGGTCGGCCCGGCCCAGAAGGAAGAAGAGGAAACCTAGTTCGGATCCATGACAGAGTCGGGGGCAGGCCGGGCCGAACCGGTCGGCCCATTTGGGTTTTTTTAAAAATCAGAATTTTGATAAGGAAAAAATTAGAATAATTTTATTAATGTCATTATAATTTAAATTTGTTATAACATTTATTTATAACTAGACAAAAAAATGAAAGTTGGGATTTTTATTTCCATAAAATTTATAATAAAATGTACAAGTCTTTTTTTTTCGTCGTCCATCTTCCTTCTAGGTTTGTAAGAATTTTTTTTTTGTAATTTTAAAATTACTTGAAACGTTTACTTGAAGCCTCCGAAATTTTTTACACAAGTTGAAGCCTCCAGAACACTGCACTTTATGCTCTAGAAAGTTGCACTCCGATATCCAAAAGTTATTACTTCCATCTTCAGAAATTTGTTTGTTTCTAAATATTGTAAGAAAAAAAAATTGTTGTGGTTAATTTGGATGATTTATATCCTATTTATATGACTTTTGTAAACCCCCTCACCCAAAATTAGGTCTACTTGGCTTAGATAGAGAGATTAGGGCTAATTAGAATCCAATTAGAATTAGAACGCGGCATTTTATTTAATTATGCAATATTTATATCACGTAGCGCACCTTACCGTTGCTTCGATAATTGGGGCACTACACTAGCCATTGCCTTCCTACAAATTTTACAACCTTGTCCTAGTCTTGCCCGCCTTTCATTCTGACCTTTGCGTAACTTATAATTATGCTCTCTTGTGCTACATTTGGGTCGCACGATAATCGTCGCGGACGTTATTATTAAATTCTAAATAATTTTAATTTTGTATCCTTGTGCGTTCCAATCGAAATTGGAGACACAATCTTGACCCGTTTCGTACAACCTAAATTATGATAATATTCTACACTGAATCCTCTATGTCCATGACACTTGTGTCCCACCTAATTTTAGCCCCATGTACTTCTAATTAATTCCAGATCATCACGCGCACAAATTTTAATTAATTTAATCCAAATTTCGTCTTTGTGCAATTTTCCAATTGTTGGAAGCTTTTATGCAAAAGCGCATGGAGGTGTCCACACCATTGTACAATACATGAAGAAATTCAACTTTTTCCTTCATAGAAATTTTCCCATGAATTTTTGGAGTGTGCAACGCGCAACATCGCCCCCATTTAATTCCAGTATTGTATTTAAATAATGTAATTTATAGCCCTCCCAAACATCCCTATGTGAGCCCAAGGCCCATCCCAAGGATGTTTGACCAAGCCCAAACCCTAAGTCAAACATCAAACCCTAGGTTCACATGTATATAAATACAAACTTTTCTCTTTTTTTATTAATTGGAAAACCCAAACCCAAACATACACAGCCGACTATTCCCCTATTCATCTTCTTCAACCCATCCCTTCACCCCAGCCGAGACTTGCCGGAGTGGCACTTGCACCGCCGTGCCCTCGCCTGACCCTCGTTGTCCTCCTTCTCAACTTCCTCCTCCTCGACACCATGACGCACCACCAGCACCATTAACACACCCCGCTGCTCATCCCGTTCGTCCCTCGACCGGAGACTTCCCCCGCCAGAGTTCACATCTCCCCCCCCCCCCCCGCCGAAGCACAACTCGAGACCCCGCCTCTCCTTCAACCACCATTATCATCTCGACTACCACCTCTTCCAGTCTGACCTCCCTGAGCTCTCCTCCGCCGACTAGACAGTTGGCCAACCCACTGAACCAACCGCATTGAACCACCCTGTAAAACCCCCTTCCTAGAAAATCGTAAATACATTTTTATTTATTAAATATTAATTAAATTGTAGTAATTAGAGCTAAATAGGAGAAATAGATTTTTAATAATTTTTATGTTAGGTGTTCGGGCCCTTAGAGGACTTGTGGGACCATCAGGAATTTTTCGGAATTTATTCCATGTAGGAGACCCCTTGAGCAGTTGCTAGCCTAACGATGTACAATATCCTATTATATAAATTTTCCTATGTGTGAATATATATATTCATATATAAACAAATATATATGTATATATATTTTAATTAAAGAAAGAAAGAAAGAGAAAGAAATTAAATAAGTATAATAGTATAATAATAATAATATAATAATAATATTAGTAATATACTAATAGCTACTTAGATTTCTTCTGCAGCAACTTAACTTTTGCATGGAAGTTAATAGTATTATTACTATTAGCCAACCCTTGCTGCAATTGAACGTGCACTTCCCACTATGCAACCATTCAGCGGTTATACCAAGTTGACCCGCCGCACACTTGCTGCCAAAGGAGACCCGCCCACATTTACTCTTCAGCCTTTGTAATCCAGCGAATAGTTGCACGCGGAAACCCGTTTCTATACCCCTCTCTCTCTTAATATATAATATATATATATATAGATAGATAGCTTTCCAAAACCCTAACCTAAAACTCCAGACCTCTCCTTCCCATCTAGAGCCGTCACCACAGCCAGAGAAGCCTCCCCAAGCCATCCAACCATCCCGTCGACGCCGACATCGCGAACTGCAGTCTCCCACTCGAGGCACCTTCGCTCCGGCGTAATTTCCTGTTGACTCGCTCGACCAAATGCAGATCCGTTTTCATAGGTATGATCTTCCCTTAACCCTCTAAAATATTTGTTTTATAGTCAACCTCGGAAAACGTGAGCCCCTAGGTGAAAAACAGCGCCCAAGTCAGCGCGAGCAGACAGAATTCTGCAATCGCAGAAACTTGCGATGACCATCCATATTGTCGGGTTCGTATCTCCCACCACAGAGATCCGAATTTGACGATTCTTTTTGATACCTGTAGATTACATGACCTAGTTTAATTTCTGTATTATAACTTTGTGCTAATAGTTGCTGTGGACCAAATTATAGTCGTCACAAAACTGCGCGCACCCACTTTTTCGGTTTTCTAAAAGTGGGAGATCGGAGCGCGCCCCGCCAAACGGGACCGCCCCGCCGTGTGCCAAGTGTACCGAATGGTGCACGCAGCATAACGGGACACGTGAAAATTCGTGGGGACTGATTTGGACGCGTGTGCGCGCCGGAATCAGGCCGTATCCGCGAACACATTCCGTGTCGCCACTTTTGTGGAACTCGCGAGTATTTTGTGCACGCTTGTCAGATTTCGACGAAACTTGCGCCACTGGACTCGTGGTAACACGCTGGTCCTGTGACCCAATTTTCATGCATTTCTGAGATGGTTGGCCAGATCGCCAATTGGCGGGCCCCACAGTTGAATTTTTGGACCAAATTAGGTTCGGCTCATCGGAATCCAAATTTGGACATACCGTTGGGATCGTATTGACATTTAGAGTTGTTTGACCCATAGTTTGTCCCATTTAGAGACTGTTACCCTCGGCACGCTTTTCGGTGCAGAGTGGGCCCACCTATGGAACCCTCTTTGGCCCGGAAATGACCTTTTTGCCCCTGTGTCCAAATTGGACGTAAGGACAGGCGTTCCTAGCGGTTTGATACCTTCTGAGACTGTTGGTGATATTTATTACAGCTTTTGGAGTAGTCCCTACCGGATCCACTGATACCAGGACGACAGTTGATATTCAAACATCAGGCAAGTGTACCTTGCCAAACTCTGCAGCTTAGTTATTTATTTTCCTTGTTATATATATATTACTGTGCATGCTCAACCTAGGGCCGTGTGACGTACTTAGCGTCCGATTATCAGTCGGGTGCCGACACTGTACGCAGTGTTGGGTACGGTCATCTAGAGATGGACATCCGTGACACTTTATATTCTCGTACTTGTCTTATCAAGTACCATATGACCCAGGACACTTGACACTATTCATGAGACAGGATTTTCCCGAGATATTCGTGGTGATTCTGTATAGGATACAGGACTTGACATAGATTTTATATTCTATATACATTATGACTTGTTGCATTTAGCTATGATCGCGCTTGACATGGACATGAGACGTTATGGACATGATATGCGTGGTTACATTGGGTGGGGAGAGATACACAGGCTACAGGCTGATTATATATATATATAAAACATAGTAAACACATAGTAAACACATAGTAAACACATAGTTATTGCTGCTACCGGCTCCCAGACACAGAGCTTGTAGTGGTCTCAGCCTGAGTATTCGTGCTGCTCTCACTTGCATTTCACTTAGATGGTTACATATTTACCCCATTGTTTTATTTAGTTATTTATTTGCTGCACTGTTTATTTATTTATTGGCATGAGCTTTCTTGTACCTTGCTGTCCCCTGAGGACCTGGATATGGATTCTGTCCCCAGATTTTGCAGAACAGGTTTACCCCGAGGTTTACGGGACTGCAGCAGGAGGAGCCGATCCAGGAGCTGTACCACCATCCGAGGACGAAGTCTTAGCTGAAGACTTCTCTTGAGCATCCATGTTCATGCTCAGCTTTTATTGTTTATTTCAGTCATTTACTTTCTGGTTTGTTGAACCATTGTACTAGATATTTATCGGGTTGTTCCCCGAAGTACTTTGTGAGACTGGCTGATGATTTACATTCCTTATTTATTCTGTGGATCATATTTTATATCTTGTGTGGGTGAGATTAGTTGTGCCATGATTGTCGTAGACTTGTTTTACAGCTTAAGTATGCCCTGATGGATCCATTATATTGAGTTGGTCCATCGGAGCGTACTGCTGGCCATTGCCACGTGTCTGGTCCCACGGTATTTTGGGACTGGGGCGTGACATGGTTTTTGTGGTGGCCCATGCAGGTCTACGACTAAATTGTTCGGTTTCAACTTAGGGACCGGACCAGCCTGCCCTAAGGATAGTATAAACTATAGGATCTCATCCATCATTTAACCATTTGTTGAACTCTATATCGAACTCGAAATTTGTTACTTGAACTGCATCCTGTATTGATTCCTCTGAGCGTTCTCATAGTTTATCTTTGATTTCAGAGCAATGGATTCCGGGAACAGAGATGATATCCCTTTGGATACACCACACGACGCTGTGGTTACTTATGGAGACGAAGTGACACCAGGGGATGGTGGACAAGCATCGCAGAGTGATCAAACCGGACAGCCTAATCCAAGGTTCCGGAGAGATGACATTCCACCACCACCTCAGTTCATTCCCCAGATGCCAGTATTCCCGCCAGGACAAGCCATGGACGGGCAACAAATGTTCCAGATGATGTATGCTATGATGCAAGCACAGCAACAGATTCAGCAAGAGGCCCATCGGCAGGAGGCCGAGTATCTGAGGACCAGCCTGGTATCCGCATTGGAGCAGGCTAATCCAGCAGCGAGGCGAACATTGACGGGATCTATCACCGACTTCCGTCATCTCAAGCCTCGCACATTTTCTGGTAAAGAAGGGCCAACGGAAGTTCATGAGTGGCTCACAAACATTCAGCATCAGCTGGAAGCCGCTGAACTTCCAAGAGAGAAGTGGATGACTGCAGTCAGAATGCAGTTAACTGATAATGCGCACCACTGGTGGTTAGCAGAAGAAAGGAGACTTGGACAGGACAGAGTCACATGGGAAGAGTTCTCCAGACTCTTCCAAGAGATGTACATCCCGGCAGTTGTACGGTCAGAGCTCAGGGACAAGTTCAACCGCCTCATCCAGGGCAGCATGACAGTGGAAGAATATAATGCAGAATTCATTCGTCTAAGTCGCTTCGCCCCAACCTTGATCCCGACAGAAGAAGAAAAGGCTGAAAAGTTCTTCGACGGACTAAACTTGGAGCTACAGAAACTAATTGGATCCGTTGCACCTACATCCTACTCAGACGTCCTTGCAGCAGCCCGACGCATGGAACGCGTCACTAGGAGAGAGACCAGTCTGAAACGGTCTTCCACATCAGCCAAAGTACCACAAGAAGAAGCTGCAAAGAGACCTCACCTACACCAGCCACCCAGAGCCTCTCCGCAGATATCACCCACATGTCAATACTGTCACAAGGTAGGCCATATTGAGAGGGACTGCAGACGCAAGTTAGGATTATGCTTGATCTGCGGAACCAACCAACACTTAGCCAAGGATTGTCCTCATCATCGAGAGAGAGCACCAATATTAAACAGACAAGCTCTCCCAGCGCCAGGAGGGTATCAACCAAGGCCACCCTTGGCTCCACAGGCAGCACTCTTCCCGCAAGCCCAACAGCAACAGCAGAGGAATCCACCGCAAGGACGCGGACAAGCTTTTGCTATAACTTTGGAGGACGCGCAGATTAATGGAGTAGCTAATGCGCGTAAGTTTTTATAGTTTTCTTCTTTTAGATTTGCTTAGTTTTTTGCATGTTGATTCGTGACCTAGCCTTAACCTAGTAATTAATTTGAACTTGCTAATAATTTATAACCTAGAATGTTTTTATAATTAATAACAGTAGAGATTGTAGAGTCTGTTATTATTATGGTTGTTTGTTTATTTTGTTTTGTGAACTTGAATAATTGGTACCTCCTTTCATCATCATCTAGCGTACTTATAATTGCTGTACTTGACTTATGCTGCTATTCTATAGCCTAGTTTTGCAAGCTCATTCTTTATCGAGCTTGTTCATGACATATGTATTAGTGGACATGTACACTAATATGTTTCAGAATCAGTGTATTAAGGTCTAGCTAACCTTGGTGCGCTTGGTTCGCTCTTCGCATGATTACTTAACGTGGATTGAGATATATAGCTGACTAGTATACCTACCTCTAGACATATCAGAGCATATCGTATCGGGCACATAACCGTTCCAATATGAACATGCGAATAGGAATTTACCAATAGGATTTCAATCCATAAACTGTCCGGACAACTCTCCTATTTTTGAATTCTTTAATCTCCTTGAACCTCGTACTTGTCTTATGTTACCATTCCCTTGAACTCTTTATTAATGATCTCTGTCTTCCCTTATTTCGGAAAGACGAACCTCGTGCCTAGTATAAGGTTGACACGCAGAGAGTACTAGATATACACCATAGGCCAATCATACTACTAGATGACTGCCTTTATAGCTGATTGAGGACATATCACAGATGATATGTTGGTGTTAAAAACCTTGAGGATTCAACAACATAATTTGGGGCATAAATTTATTAGATGAATAGTCTTAGATAATAGATGGGTACATTCTAAGTTGGGTAGAGACCGTAATGCTCACTTGAGAGTAACCCTTTGGACTGTAATCAAATGAGATTTGATAGAGTGAGCCCTACCCTAATTTAATTTCGAGGACGAAATTTTTATAAGTTGGGTAGAATGTAAAACCCCCTTCCTAGAAAATCGTAAATACATTTTTATTTATTAAATATTAATTAAATTGTAGTAATTAGAGCTAAATAGGAGAAATAGATTTTTAATAATTTTTATGTTAGGTGTTCGGGCCCTTAGAGGACTTGTGGGACCATCAGGAATTTTTCGGAATTTATTCCATGTAGGAGACCCCTTGAGCAGTTGCTAGCCTAACGATGTACAATATCCTATTATATAAATTTTCCTATGTGTGAATATATATATTCATATATAAACAAATATATATGTATATATATTTTAATTAAAGAAAGAAAGAAAGAGAAAGAAATTAAATAAGTATAATAGTATAATAATAATAATATAATAATAATATTAGTAATATACTAATAGCTACTTAGATTTCTTCTGCAGCAACTTAACTTTTGCATGGAAGTTAATAGTATTATTACTATTAGCCAACCCTTGCTGCAATTGAACGTGCACTTCCCACTATGCAACCATTCAGCGGTTATACCAAGTTGACCCGCCGCACACTTGCTGCCAAAGGAGACCCGCCCACATTTACTCTTCAGCCTTTGTAATCCAGCGAATAGTTGCACGCGGAAACCCGTTTCTATACCCCTCTCTCTCTTAATATATAATATATATATATATATATAGATAGCTTTCCAAAACCCTAACCTAAAACTCCAGACCTCTCCTTCCCATCTAGAGCCGTCACCACAGCCAGAGAAGCCTCCCCAAGCCATCCAACCATCCCGTCGACGCCGACATCGCGAACTGCAGTCTCCCACTCGAGGCACCTTCGCTCCGGCGTAATTTCCCGTTGACTCGCTCGACCAAACGCAGATCCGTTTTCATAGGTATGATCTTCCCTTAACCCTCTAAAATATTTGTTTTATAGTCAACCTCGGAAAACGTGAGCCCCTAGGTGAAAAACAGCGCCCAAGTCAGCGCGAGCAGACAGAATTCTGCAATCGCAGAAACTTGCGATGACCATCCATATTGTCGGGTTCGTATCTCCCACCACAGAGATCCGAATTTGACGATTCTTTTTGATACCTGTAGATTACATGACCTAGTTTAATTTCTGTATTATAACTTTGTGCTAATAGTTGCTGTGGACCAAATTATAGTCGTCACAAAACTGCGCGCACCCACTTTTTCGGTTTTCTAAAAGTGGGAGATCGGAGCGCGCCCCGCCAAACGGGACCGCCCCGCCGTGTGCCAAGTGTACCGAATGGTGCACGCAGCATAACGGGACACGTGAAAATTCGTGGGGACTGATTTGGACGCGTGTGCGCGCCGGAATCAGGCCGTATCCGCGAACACATTCCGTGTCGCCACTTTTGTGGAACTCGCGAGTATTTTGTGCACGCTTGTCAGATTTCGACGAAACTTGCGCCACTGGACTCGTGGTAACACGCTGGTCCTGTGACCCAATTTTCATGCATTTCTGAGATGGTTGGCCAGATCGCCAATTGGCGGGCCCCACAGTTGAATTTTTGGACCAAATTAGGTTCGGCTCATCGGAATCCAAATTTGGACATACCGTTGGGATCGTATTGACATTTAGAGTTGTTTGACCCATAGTTTGTCCCATTTAGAGACTGTTACCCTCGGCACGCTTTTCGGTGCAGAGTGGGCCCACCTATGGAACCCTCTTTGGCCCGGAAATGACCTTTTTGCCCCTGTGTCCAAATTGGACGTAAGGACAGGCGTTCCTAGCGGTTTGATACCTTCTGAGACTGTTGGTGATATTTATTACAGCTTTTGGAGTAGTCCCTACCGGATCCACTGATACCAGGACGACAGTTGATATTCAAACATCAGGCAAGTGTACCTTGCCAAACTCTGCAGCTTAGTTATTTATTTTCCTTGTTATATATATATTACTGTGCATGCTCAACCTAGGGCCGTGTGACGTACTTAGCGTCCGATTATCAGTCGGGTGCCGACACTGTACGCAGTGTTGGGTACGGTCATCTAGAGATGGACATCCGTGACACTTTATATTCTCGTACTTGTCTTATCAAGTACCATATGACCCAGGACACTTGACACTATTCATGAGACAGGATTTTCCCGAGATATTCGTGGTGATTCTGTATAGGATACAGGACTTGACATAGATTTTATATTCTATATACATTATGACTTGTTGCATTTAGCTATGATCGCGCTTGACATGGACATGAGACGTTATGGACATGATATGCGTGGTTACATTGGGTGGGGAGAGATACACAGGCTACAGGCTGATTATATATATATATAAAACATAGTAAACACATAGTAAACACATAGTAAACACATAGTTATTGCTGCTACCGGCTCCCAGACACAGAGCTTGTAGTGGTCTCAGCCTGAGTATTCGTGCTGCTCTCACTTGCATTTCACTTAGATGGTTACATATTTACCCCATTGTTTTATTTAGTTATTTATTTGCTGCACTGTTTATTTATTTATTGGCATGAGCTTTCTTGTACCTTGCTGTCCCCTGAGGACCTGGATATGGATTCTGTCCCCAGATTTTGCAGAACAGGTTTACCCCGAGGTTTACGGGACTGCAGCAGGAGGAGCCGATCCAGGAGCTGTACCACCATCCGAGGACGAAGTCTTAGCTGAAGACTTCTCTTGAGCATCCATGTTCATGCTCAGCTTTTATTGTTTATTTCAGTCATTTACTTTCTGGTTTGTTGAACCATTGTACTAGATATTTATCGGGTTGTTCCCCGAAGTACTTTGTGAGACTGGCTGATGATTTACATTCCTTATTTATTCTGTGGATCATATTTTATATCTTGTGTGGGTGAGATTAGTTGTGCCATGATTGTCGTAGACTTGTTTTACAGCTTAAGTATGCCCTGATGGATCCATTATATTGAGTTGGTCCATCGGAGCGTACTGCTGGCCATTGCCACGTGTCTGGTCCCACGGTATTTTGGGACTGGGGCGTGACACACCCTGAGCCTCCTCTCCCTTCCTCCCTGAACCGCTGGAGCACCCGACCACGACCCCTTTACCTCCGTCCTTCTCCCCCTCCTCGACCACAGCCCCCTCGTCGACTCTCCTCCACAGCCACTCACTTGAAGCCGCCGGACGACGAGGCACACCCGCTGTCCTCTCCTTCCTCCTCACCACCACCTCCCTGCCTCCCTGAGAACCTCCACCCATCATGACCCAGCTCCTTCCTGTCATCGACTCCCCTTCCTGTCCTCCTCCTCCTTCTGGCCGGACCTCCCCCACTGGCCGGACCTCCCCCCGGCCGGAGTACAGTCAGTAGCCCATCAACACCCATCATCATCATCAACATCAACACCCATCATCATCATCAACATCACCCCATCATCCACATCTCATCCTCGTCATCACCCTTGTCCACATCATCATCCTCGTCATCACTATTGTCCATATCATCGTCCTCATCATCACCATCGTCCACATCGTCATCCTCGTCATCTCCATCACCCACATCGTCATCCTCGTCATCTCCATCACCCACATCATCATCCTCGTCATCACCATCACCCACATCATCATCCTCGTCATCACCATCGTCCACAGCATCGTCCTCGTCATCACCATCATCCATATCATCATCCTCGTCACCGCCATCGTCCACATCATCGTCATCATCATCACCATCACCCACATCACCACCATGTAATCACCATCATGATCACCACCATCATCTTCACCATGAGCACCTACATCATCATCGTCGTCGTAGTTGTAATCATTACCATCATCGTAGTTATCATCTCGTCATAACCCTCATCGTTGTTATCATCCTCATCATCCTAATAACCATCATTACCTTCATCATCGCTGTCGTCGTCGTCATCATGGACCTGTCACCCTTGCCAGACAAACCGCAGCAGACACCCCCGATTCTTGTGCCTGTGCACGCTGACCCCGAGGATCTATTGGATTGGTTCTACGTGACTTTCGGAGCAGGTTACGGGTACTATGCAGCCTTCTTGCCAGGCAGGTATACCTTGCCTTGTTGTACTATTTAAATTCTGTATTATTAGCTGCATGTTTATTATTTTAAATTGTGCGCGTCCGAGAGAGACTCGGGTGCAGTCAACGAAGGCATTGACGTTAGGACTTGTGTCTGACCTAGTGTCTAGTAGACTCACCTAAAGTCGTGGAGTTATTGGTATGACTCCCCAGGCCTTAATACATTTCTTACACGTGTTGTGAGTCTCATGTAGGGCACAGACTTGTGTATGCGGTTGGCCACCTGTACGTGTAAGTCGTACGGCGGATAGGGTATAACTGCTAATAGTGATGCATGTTAGAGACTTAGCAGTTATTAGTAGTCGGAGCATAGACTATTGTAGTACGAAGGTCCAATCCTTGTCCTTGTTTGGTTGTGAGGTTGGACTATTGTTCTAACAATAGACTATGAGCCAGAGTTATGACACCGATACTTACACTCCGTCTCGGTGTAGTAGCTACTGCGTGTTGTGGATACAACATGCATAGATCATTGGACGGGGAAGACAATTAGTAGGCGTATGGGACAGACAATTTGGTTGTCGTAGTTTCAGAGTAAACTGCGGGGTCGTGAGCCTCAGTGTTGCCCGGGTATGGGGATCAGTATTGTCCGGTTATGGGAGTATATGCTTGTCGATACATCCGGCAGAGGTTACTAGCTGCACGCTATCATGATCGGTGATATAGTCAGCATATACATCTGGCATCCAGTTTACAGCTAATGCCAGATACATAGTCTCTGGCTTGACGCTACGCTTTATACTTTTCACCTACCCATACGTACCAAGGTTGTCTTCAAAGTGTATTTCACTTAGCTGGTTAGGTCACCCTTGAGTTTTCACAGTATTTACTTTATGGCATACTTTTATGTATCTTGCTATGTCCCTCTGAGGACCTGACCCTTTCCAGGTGTAGATGTTCATGAGTATTCGCAGAAGCGCAGATCCGGACTTGCTACGTATATTTCGAGGAGGTCTTCTCTTCGAGCTCATGGTTGTTAGTTGATATTCTTATATTGTGTTTGTTGTGTTGTACTTACATATTCTAGTACGGTAGTGGATTTGTTTCCATCCGACTATCTTCTTTAGATTCTTTATATGGAGATCTAGTTACATATTTATTGGTTATTCATTTATTCATTGATTGTTGTGGATGAGATTAGATTATACACTATGACTTGTGATAGTTTTTACCACTGGTGAATTATTGTTCAATATACAGCGTATACATGTGTTATGGTTTCATACATTGGAGTTGCCATATACATGCGGCTGGCATACTTACGTGTCCTAGTCCTACGTATTTTGGGACTGGAGCGTAACATATTTTTAGTGGTGCAGGTCGAGAGCATATTGTCTCAGTTACGTTACTGTACCGAGCAAGCCTGCACCTAGGATTAGAGTATAGGATCTCATCTACAATTGACTATGACTTATCCTCCTTCCAGTCGGTTCTACATACAAAATTGCATCTTGCTTGATTCATGTGCTTTCCTAATAGTTCCTTGAGTATAGCCTTCTCCTAAAATATAGAAGTCCATGTTGTTAGATAATAAGTAGGGTAACCTTCCTATTAAGAGTACAACTAGAATAATGACACATCACTGAGTTAGAATACTTAATGAACCCTAGCATCCCTTAACTATAGATTAATTTACCATTATCCCTTGAGGTATTTATGTATGACTTGAGAGACGTATAAACACTACGAGGATTAGTTTAAAATTTGACCATAGTGGTTGACCCTAGTATTGAGGAACTAATAGAATCTAAGGTTAAATATTAGGACTGAACCTAACTTTCATAAGTGAGATAGTATTAGGGAAACATAACTTTGAATCATTGTTCTATCATTAGCAGACAAAACCTTAGAAAACCTAGAGGAATAAAATAATATTTTCCTTGATCATACCTCGAACACCGAGATTAGCTACCACCTTTCCCTTAGAAAACCATGATGTTATCTAGAGTCTTTCTATTTAGTTTATATCTTGTTCTCCTGAAAACTTAGCACTCGCGAATTGTGCGATGACTAATTATGCTTCTTTTTATCTTCCAACTCGTGCTACCTGACACTTCTGATTGTAGACCGAGTGATTCCTTGTATGTTAGGATATATATCTTGCTAGGGTTATAGTTGTAGTCTTGAACTTTGAATTTTGTGCTTGGTAGTTAGAGCATGATAGTTTTGAGTTAATCTTGTAAATTGTGACTTGGTTATTATCCTTTAGTTTTTGAATCACGTAATTTGCATCCATAACTCGATACAAGTTATATTCCCTTTTCACTTGAGGCCCGTAACTTTTCCATACTTACTATTGACACCCTTGTTCTATAAGCACTATGATTAAGACTTAAGATGGCCATTACCTATATAATACAATAGGAGACCTTAATGAGTACCAAGACCTTTCCTCATATACCATAATAAGAGTTCTACTTTATTTACCAGAACAAGGTTATTCTGTAGATTCCCCTTGAGACTGTCACAGTATTAGTTTAATTATTTTAAGTTGGGTAGTATGCCTCATAACCTGGTGTTATATAGTCCTCTTGACTCATTATTGAAGTATAACTGAATGACATTAACTGTATACTAGCATAAGATGATAGTATTTATTAAGACTGTAGAACTTAGAGGCCCACACCCCTATTTGGTCGATTAACGACTTAGACAAGGAGTTTGTACGACAACTGTAGAGATCGTAGAGTCTTATCTTTTGTGAACTTGAATATTTTTGTAATTTCTCTCATCATAATTTAGCGTACTTATATTTGCTGTACTACCTTGACTTATGCTGCTATTATAGCCTAGTTTTGCAAGCTTATTCTTTATCAAGCTTGTTCATGACATATGTATTATTGGAGCGCTACACTAATACATTTCAGAATCAATGTATTAAGGTCTAGCTAACCTTAGTGTGCTTGGTTCGCCGTTCGCATAACTACTTTACGTGGATTGAGATATATAGTGACTAGTATACGAATGTACTTGCCCTCTAGACATGTCTGAGCATATCGTATCGGTTACATAACTGTACTGATATGAGCATGCAAATAAGAAATTATCAATAGGATTTCAATCCACAATTGCCTTGACAATTCCCTTTGAATTCCCTAAACGCCTTGATCCCCATACATGTATTCTATTACCTCCCCCTTGAACTCTTTATTATTGTTTTCCGTCTTCCCCTATTTCGGAAAGACGAACCCTCGTGCTTGGTATAAGTTTGATACATTGATGGTACGAGATATACCCCATAGGCCAATCACATTACTTGATGATTATTTTCCGTAATTAAGGGTATATCACTCTTGAGGATTGCTAAACATGATTGAATAAATTGAGGAATAAGTTTTCGTAAATATAAGAGCCTTATGTGATAGATGGGTAAATTCTAAGTTGGGTAGAAGTTGCATTGTCAACTTGAGAGAAATTTCTTTTAGATTGTGATCGAGTAAAAATTAGATTGAGAGGTTCAAGTCATTTTAATTTTGAAAAAAATTAGGAGAATGATTAAGATGATGAGGATTAATAAATTTTAAAAATCGTGATATGGCGAACCAAATATTTATACTTGAGCATATGATTTAAATTTTGAAATTTTAAAGAGTGAATCACCGATTTAAACTTTGAGGATAAATATAGAAATCTAGATTGGTGAATTAGATTTCAAATTTCATAATTTGAGGCCTTAAATTAAAAGAAATTTTTGATTGTTGGATTACCTAATTGAAATGTTGAGGAGGTAAATTGAAAGTAAAATTCGAAGAGTACGTAATTCACAAGTTGAAAATGGAAATAAAATGTGGTTGTAATCATTTTTTTAGAGGAGATTATGATAATTGGAGATTGCGATATAAAATTTTAATATGGGATGTCATATAGATTTGAATTAGAATAGATGTGGATTATTTAATTTGAAAATCGAGAAGATAGTATGTTGTGTTGAAGTTCGATCTAAACAATGGTTAATTTGAAAGTGATTGCGATGGAATTGAATATGTTTAAAAAAATTGGGAAGAGATTGCAATAGACTTGCCTTACATACGCATATGAAGGATTTAAACCAAATTATGTCTTATTTTAATTTCGAGGATGAAATTATTTTAAGTTGGGTAGATTGTAAACCCCCTCACCCAAAATTAGGTCTACTTGGCTTAGATAGAGAGATTAGGGTTAATTAGAATCCAATTAGAAATAGAACACGATATTTTATTTAATTATGCCATATTTATATCACGTAGCGCACCTTACCGTTGCTTCGATAATTGTGGCACTACACTAGCCATTGCCTTCCTACGAATTTCACAACCTTGTCCTAGTCGTGCCCGCCTTTCATTCTGACCTTTGCGTAACTTATAATTATTCTCTCTTGTGCTACATTTTAGTCGCACGATAATCGTTGCGGACGTTATTATTAAATTTTAAATAATTTTAATTTTGTATCCTTGTGCGTTCCAATCAAAATTGGAGACACAATCTTGACCCATTTCGTACAACCTAAATTATGAAAATATTCTACACTGAATTCTCTATGTCCATGACACTTGTGTCCCACCTAATTTTAGCCCCATGTACTTCTAATTAATTCCAGATCATCGTGCGCACAAATTTTAATTAATTTAATTTAAATTCCGTCTTTGTGCAATTTTTTAATTGTTGGACGCTTTTATGCAAAAGCGCATGGAGGTGTCCACACCATTGGACAATACATGAAGAAATTCAACTTTTCCTTTCATAGGAATTTTTCCATGAATTTTTGGAGTGTGCAACGCGCAACATCGCCCCCATTTAATTCCAGCCTTGCATTTAAATAATATAATTTATAGCCCTCCCAAACATCCCCATGTAAGCCCAAGGCCCATCCCAAGGATGTTTGACCAAGCCCAAACCCTAAGTCAAACATCAAACCCTAGGTTCACATGTATATAAATACAAACTTTTCTTTTTTTTATTAATTGGAAAACCCAAACCCAAACATACACAGCCGACTATTCCCCTATTCATCTTCTTCAACCCATCCCTTCATCCCAGCCGAGACTCGCCGGAGTGGCACCCGCACCGCCGTGCCCTCGCTAGACCCTCTTCGTCCTCCTCCTCAACTTCCTCCTCCTCGACACCACGACGCACCACCAGCACCATTAACACACCCCGCTGCTCATCCCGTTCGTCCCTCGACCGGAGACTTCCCCCGCCGGAGTTTACATCTCCCCCCCCCCGGAGCACATCTCGAGACCCCGTCTCTCCTTCAACCACCATTATCATCTCGACTACCACCTCTTCCAGTCTGACCTCCCTGAGCTCTCTTCCGCCGACTGGACAGTCGGCCAACCCACTGAACCAACCGCATTGAACCACCCCGAGCCTCCTCTCCCTTCCTCCCTGAACCGTTGGAGCACCCGACCACAACCCCTTGACCTCCGTCCTTCTCCCCCTCCTCGACCACAGCCCCCTCATCGACTCCCCTCCACCGCCACTCGCATGAAGCCGCCGGACGATGAGGCACACCCGCTGTCCTCTCCTTCCTCCTCCCTGAGTAACACCACCACCTCCCTGCCTCCCTGAGAACCTCCACCCATCACGACCCAGCTGCTCCCTGTCATCGACTCCCCTCCCTGTCCTCCTCCTCCTTCTGGCCGGACCTCCCCCCGGCCGGAGTACAGTCAGCAGCCCATCAACACCCATCATCAATATCAACATCAACACCCATCACCATCATCAACATCACCCCATCATCCATATCTCATCCTCGTCATCACCCTTGTCCACATTATCGTCCTCGTCATCACCATTGTCCATATCATCGTCCTCATCATCACCATCGTCCACATCGTCATCCTCGTCATCTCCATCACCCACATCGTCATCCTTGTCATCTCCATCACCCACATCATCATCCTCATCATCACCATCGTCCATATCATCGTCCTCGTCATCACCATCATCCACATCATCATCCTCGTCACCCTCATCGTCCACATCATCGTCCTCGTCATCACCATCACCCACATCACCACCATGTAATCACCATCATGATCACCACCATCATCTTCACTATGAGCACCCACATCATCATCGTCGCGGTAGTCATAATCATCGCTATCATCATAGTTATCATCTCGTCATAACCCTCATCGTTGTTATCATCCTCATCATCCTAATAACCATCATTACCTTCGTCATCGCTGTCATCGTCATCATCATGGACCCGTCACCCTTGCCAGACAAACCGCAACAGACACCCCCGATTCCCGTGCCTGTGCACGCTGACCCCGAGGATCTATTGGATTGGTTCTACGCGACTTCCGGAGCAGGTTACGGGTACTATGCAGCCTTCTTGCCAGGCAAGTATACCTTGCCTTGTTGTACTGTTTAAATTCTGTATTATTAGCTGCATGTTTATTATTTTAAACTGTGCACGTCCGAGAGAGACTCGGGTGCAGTCAATGGAGGCGTTGACGTTAGGACTTGTGTCTGACCTAGTGTCTAGTAGACCCATCTAAAGTCGTGGAGTTATTGGTATGACTCCCCAGGCCTTGACATATTTCTTACACGTGTTATGAGTCTCATATAGGGCACGGACTTGTGTATGCGGTTGGCCACCTGTACGTGTAAGTCGTGCGACAGATAGGGTATAACTGCTAATAGTGATGCATGTTAGAGACTTAGCAGTTATTAGTAGTCGGAGCATAGACTATTGTAGTACGAAGGTCCAATCCTTGTCCTTGTTTGGTTGTGAGGTTGGACTATTGTTCTAACAATAGACTATGAGCCAGAGTTACGACACCGATACTTGCACTCCGTCTTGGTGTAGTAGCTACTGCGTGTTGTGGATACAACATGCATAGATCATTGGGCGGGGAAGACAATTAGTAGGCGTATGGGACAGACAATTTGGTTGCCGTAGTTTCAGAGTAAACTGCGGGGCCGTGAGCCTCAGTGTTGCCCGGGTATGGGATCAGTGTTGCCCGGTTATGGGAGTATATGCTTGTTGATACATCCGGCAGAGGTTACTAGCTGCGCGCTATCATGATCGGTGATGTAGTCAGCATATATATCTGGCATCCAGTTTACAGCTAATGCCAGATACATAGCCTCTGGCTTGACGCTATGCTTTATACTTTTCACCTACCCATACGTACCAAGGTTGTCTTCAAAGTGCATTTTACTTAGCTGGTTAGGTCATCCTTGAGTTTTCACAATATTTACTTTATGGCATGCTTTTATGTATCTTGTTATATCCCTCTGAGGACCTGGCCCTTTCCTGATGTAGATGTTCATGAGTATTCGCAGGAGCGCAGATCCGGACTTGCTACGTATATTTCGAGGAGGTCTTCTCTTCGAGCTCATGGTTGTTAGTTGATATTCTTATATTGTGTTTGTTGTGTTGCACTTACATATTCTAGTACGGTAGTGGATTTATTTCCATCCGACTATCTTCTTTAGATTTTTTATATGGAGATCTAGTTACATATTTATTGGTTATTTATTTATTCATTGATTATTGTGGATGAGATTAGATTATACACTGTGACTTGTGATAGTTTTTACCACTGGTGAATTATTGTTCATTATATAGCATACGCATGTGTTATGGTTTCATACATTGGAGTTGCTATATACATTCGGCTGGCATGCTTACGTGTCCTAGTCCTACATATTTTGGGACTGTGGCGTGACAACTTTTCGGTGTAAAATTACCCCTAATATCCCTAAAATATAGTTGTTAGAAGAGTATTTTGGTCATTTTTAGCAAAATAATCAAAATACCGCTAAAACGGATAGAAAAAACAAAATATAGCTATCAAAATACCCCAAAGGGTCAAATTTTGTTTTTTGAAAATTTTGATTCAGACCAGGCCTGGACCGGATTTCGACCGGGTCGGCGGACCGGGCCGACCGGGTTAAGGGGGCTAAACCGGTTTGGACCGGATTTTGAACCGGAAGGGGCCGGGCTTTCGGGCGAAAATGCAGACCTAGCCCGGACCCATTAAGTATATGGGCCAAGCCAGGACGGTCCGTTGACCGGGTCCGGGACGCCCGGCCCATTACACACCTTGAGTTTTAAACTGAGTCCATATTACCCACAAGTTAGATAGTTACTATTTAAAAAAATGTTATATATATGGACAAGTAAATTATACATACTAGTAATGTGCATGTACATTGCACGTGCGAAAAAAATTGTTGAAAAAATTTAATATGAATTTATAATAAAAATTGTCGTTCCCTACCTATCCCTCCACCCTCAACACATATAAATAGGTTGAGAAACCCTATTTTAGGTCATAGAAAATCCTAAAATAGCCTAGCACCAATCATGGTCGTCCGCACGAAACCAATGGTCCTGATTAAAATCCAAATCTCGTTCAGCCCCGACCAAATCAAACTCGGCCAAAGTTTGGTTTGGACCCGGCCAAACGTTCTGGAACAAGCTGACAGAACTCGGGCAAAATTATGTCTCCACCGAAATTAGCCCAAATTCGATCATATCTCGACATAATTGCCTCGACATCCAGACTGGACTCCAATAATCTCCTCTACTAGTCAGATGAGAGGGTGTTGACCCTATGGTTCCTAAACTGGACTCCATGTCTGTCGCCTCGTGACAGAGTTTTCGCTCCCCTTTGTCATCGATCCCCCGAGCTGCCTTGCATCATCCTTCATCTCCAGCTCCTCGATCATCACATCGACGCTAGCTTTCAAGTGCAGCACCTCCTGCACTACTGGGATCCTACTGATATCAATGACATGACCAAGATCGGAGTCCCTGACGATCAGCCTCACCGCAAGTCTTGGCTACATGTCCCCGACTTGTCTTCCACCGGAACGTTCTATCGTTTCGACAAGCTTCTTCACCCTTGGCTGGCCCAACTAAGCAAACTGTGTGGTTCCCTCGAGATTCGAGCTTCAAAACCTACCAACCTTCGTGTCCGACACTGAAGCTCCTCCGTACACATGCATCCTCAAGCAGAACATAATGCACTGTGCACGTCGTCGATGACCCACAGCTCCCCCGGAACTGTGCAAATGGAGATGCACCTGTCTCCAATTGAGTTTGTTGTACACATTGATCTCCTCCTTGGCTTTGAACTGCTAAAACCGATGTTTCTCAACAAAGCTTTTGCAAACATGTCACGACCCGCACCCTGGATTTGGACATGAGTCATGAGTACGCTCAGCCTATGTCGCAGTGTCGGTGGTAGAATATTGTACAAAAAAGCCACAAGTATAATCTACAACTCACAACATATATACATCTCCACATTATACTCAATCACAGGCACTAGTTTAAATGAATATACCAAGATAACAATAAAATAATAGTCTTGGTGTGGGTTCAATGAATCTCCCCAAAATTTAATATCCAAATTACAAAATTTAAAATACTTTAGAAAACTGTCGAAGAATAATCCGGTCCAAAATAACTAACAAAATCAACTACTACTAAACTACTCCATTGCAGACGGTATCTGAGCTGCTAACTCTCCATGATCCTCCGGAAGGGCAAGATCAGGCTCTATTATGTCGCTAGCATACGGTCCATAATGTGTAGGGATTTCATCCTCAATGTAGTCACCTAAAATATTTATCCAGTCAGGAAAGGAACGAGTACATCACAGTAAATACAGTTCCAACACATGGTAGAAGCTATAAGACAATAAATAGCAAGGAATATATGATAACAACAAACTGAACTCACAATAAAGCAGCTAGAATAACCAAATGCTGAAGTCCTGTCATGGAAAACATATAGTACAATATCTCCAAGCACCAAAAGAAATAACTACAATGGATGGAAGAACAGATAAGAATAACTACTCTATGTGATTTGAAATACCTTGTTGACATGTGAACGACTAGGAGGTAATATCCGGCAAACCACACGTGTCGTGCATGACTGCTATTATTCCAGAAAGACCATGGGACAGAAAGGGTAGTTCACACATTCACTAAGTATTTCCCCTCCCCATAAGTACACATGGATTCCAAACCAGTCACGAGGAAATAACAATAATCCAGAACAGTCACGTATCTCATAATAAGAATCCATCATACTAATCCATGTAACAAGTGTCAATGAATCAAATAATCAATACTAAGCATGCATTATAGAGACTATCAAGCACTGAAAGTAATCACGAAAATGTACTCGCCTGTGGTCCTTAGCTGGTATGAATCATAATCCAAGTCACAGTCCAAATAGCCTATGTATTACAAATTTACCATGTCAAAAGATAATTTATTTTAATTTATTTAATTCTGGAATAATTATTCTAAAATCCTATTTTAATCTTATTATTCTGATTTTTAGGCCAATTCCTAAATTTTGTTCCAAGAAACTAAATTTTATCAACTCGAGACTCATGGCACGCAAATCAAGGCGATCTGTTGACCGAAAAGTCAACCGACACAAACTCGACTTTCATGCATAATTTTTTTCAGATTTTAGTGTAAAAAATATGCTAGAATTTATGGCTCGTCCGAATTCAAATTCGTTTAGGATTATTGCACATACCAAATTTGTATTGTGCAACGGTGGTTAATTTCTGACCTAGAAGTTCTACAGAATTAACAGTATAAAAATATTTCGAATTAAATTCTAGTAAAAACATATGTCAATGATCTCGATATTAGATTTCCGAAACTTCAAATGTTTCATGATTCTCATTCCTGGTTCTCCCAAAATCGCAAAAATACCTAGACGCATCTATTTTTGGATATGCTGTGCTCTACGAATATTTTAGAATTTAATATTCATAATTTTATAAAATAATTTATATATTCAGAAAATTAACCTCAATACAGTTCTAATGCAAGAAACTGGGCCACGTTTGAAGTCCGGAGCTATGAGTAATGGCTTCTGGAAGATGAAGAAAACCCTAGATGGCAATTCTCCAAATTTTGGCTTACAAAAAAACCCTATAAATTATAAACTAACTATTATATATATAGAGGAGAGAGAGCAGCCGTGGCTCGGAGTGTGCCATATGGCATCCATCCACGCACTCCCACTTGGATCGAACGGTCAGGGTTCGAACCGGCTTGGCTCGGCTGAGTCCGAGTCGGATTAGGACTCGGCTCGGCTCGGCTAAGGGTTGGCTGGGCTGCACCCGCACCCACTCTCGTGTTCGCTGACAAGCGGGCCCCGCCCAGTTTATCGCGGGAGGCTGACGGGTGGGCCCATGTCGGCTGACTGGGCAGGATATTTATTTTTATGGGTTTTCTTTTTCAGAAAAATAGTTTTTAATTCAGTTTTTCCTAATTAACTCAAAATAAATGCTAAAAATAATCAAAAAATTTTCAGAAAATTCTAGAAAATATATTTGATTATTTAGAACCTAAATTAAAAGTTTAGGATATTTTTAATTATGTTTGCCTCTAAAATAAATTCTTGTAAGTCCTAGAAAATTAGTGTTACCAGTTTTTAATTAACCCAAAATTATGGAAAAATCCCAATAGCCCCAAATTATCCTAAAAACAACATTTAAGCTAGAATTTCAGGATACAGAAGTTACAAGTCTACCCTCCTAAAAAAATTCCGTCCTCGAAATTTAGGGCAGAACATATACAAGAAGAAAATTACCTCATAGCGCAAAAAGATAGGGGTAACACTCTCTCATCTCATCTTTCCGCTCCCAAGTGGATTCACAGGGAGAATGATGCCTCCAAGCGACGCGAACCAAGGGAATTACTTGGTTATGAAGCACCTTATCTCTGCGGTCTAAGATCTCCACTGGCTGCTCCAGATAACGGAGGCTTGGTCTAACCTCAAGCTCCGAATGATCTAATACATGGCTAGGATCCGTCACGTATCGTCTCAGCTGGGACACATAGAACACGTTGTGTACTCCTTCCAATGTAGGCGGTAAGGCTAGTCAATAAGCTACTACTCCAACCTTCTCCAGAATATTGAAAGTCCGATGAATCTTGGACTAAGCTTTCCACCTCCATCGAAATGAATCATTCCATATGTCAGAGAGATCCTTAAGAACACTAAGTCGCCAACCTCAAACTCTAGCGGTCTCCTGTGGCTATCGGCCCACTGCTTCTGTCTGTCCTGAGCCACCCAAAGTCTCTCTCTAATCTGCTTCACCTTCTCTGCAGCATCAACTACCATCTCTGGTCCCAAAAGTACTCTCTCTCCTACATCATCCCAAGATAATGGAGTTCGACATTTTCTACCGTACAAAGCCTCGAAAGGAGACATCTCGATACTAACCTGATAGCTATTGTTGTATACAAACTCTACCAGGTGAAGATGATCCTCCCATGAGCCACCAAAATCTAGTACACATGTCCGAAGCATATCCTCGAGCGTCTGAATAGTCCTCTCTGACTGTCCATCCATCTGACGGTGGTAAGCAGTGCTAAATTTGAGTTGGGTACCCAAGCTAGCCTGCAAACTCCTCCAAAAGTGGGACATAAATCTACTATCCCGATCGAACACGATGCTTACTGGAACTCCATGCAGCCTGACTATTTGTCTCACATATAAATCGGTGAGCTTCTCTGTGGACAATCCTACTTTGAAAGATAAAAAGTGGGCTGATTTGGTCAGCCTGTCAACAATGACCCAAATCGCGTCCTTCCCTCCTGGAGTGCGTGGAAGTTCGAAAACAAAATCCATCGTGATATGCTCCAATTTCCACTCAAGAATTGGTAGTGGCTGTAGAAATCCTCCTGGTCTCTGCCTTTCAGCTTTGACCTGCTGGCATGCTAAACATCTGGAGACAAAATATGCTACCTCCCACTTTATCCCATACCACCACACGTGTTCCCTCAGGTCCTTATACATCTTGTTAGCTCCTGGGTGTATAGAATACTGAGAACGATGAGCCTCTTGTATGATCTCTTCCTACATGTCCCCGCTAGGCACACATAACCTAGTCCCGTGCCTCAAAGAACCATCCTCAACAATAGAGAAGTCATCCATCAATCCTGCATGTACCTGAGCTCTGAGGCTTCGAAGACTCTCATCCTGGTACTGCGTCTCTCGGATCTTCTCCATCAATTCTGACTGAATCTGCATGCCCATCATCTACGTCTCCACTCCTGGAATAATAACCTCGATGTCCAGGCTATCCAATTCTGCTAATAAGTGACGATCCATTGTCAAGTACATCACTACTAGATATCTGCTCAAGGCATCGGCAACTACGTTAGCCTTCCCTGGATAATACTACAGTAAAATATCGAAATCCTTCATCAGTTCTAGCCACCTGCGCTGCCTCATATTCAGCTCTTTCTGCGTAAAGATATACTTCAAGCTTTTATGGTCAGTGTATATTTCCACATGCTCTCCGTAAAGATAATGTCTCTAGCACAATCCTTAAATCCTTCTCGTGCTCTTCCGGTGTCTTCGAATAGACAAGAATATCATCTATGAATACTACTATAAAATTGTCAAGGTATTGGTGGAACACCTTGTTCATCAAGTTCATGAAGACTGCCGGACATTAGTCAACCCAAATGGCATCACCATAAACTCATATTGGCTATATCTTGTCCGAAATACTATTTTTGGAATATCTTCCTTCTTCACTTTCAACTGATGATAGCCAGACCTCAAATCAATCTTTGAAATACCCTCGCTTTACTCAACTGATCGAAAAGATCGTCTATCCTTGGTAGCAGATATTTGTTTTTGATGATAAGGTTGTTCAGAGTCCTATAATCAATGCACATTCGCACCGACCCATATTTTTTTGGTATAAATAAGACCGGGGCTCCCCAAGGCGAGGAACTCGATCTAATAAAACCCTTGTCTAGCAAATCATCTACCTACTTTTTCAGTTCTGTCAGCTCGCTGTTGTTGATCCTGTAGACTTGCTGCGACACCGGTTCTGCCCCAAGCACTAAGTCTATAGAAAATTTAAGATCTCTGTCCGATGGTAATCCGGGTAGCTCCTCAGAAAATACGTTTATAAATTCTGCAATAATAGGGTGTGGCAAGTCCTTCTCTGCTACCATGGCTCCACAAATAATTCCATAACTCTGCTCAACTCCTCCCCTAACAAACTCAAATTCTGGCTTTCCTGGAGGGCGGAACAGTACACGTCCTCCACGACAGTCTATGCTAGCATGGTGCATACTCAACCAATCCATTCCAAGGACAATGTCAAAACTCGGAAGTGGCATTACGAGTAAACTAGCATCAAAATTATGGCCTTCCAAGATAACACGACGCCCCTTACAAGTATCATTGACTAGGATAGTGCCTCCACCAGTCGTGATCTTGCAACTCCTACTCAATGGTTTCGATACTAAACTATGCTTAAGCACAACGGATACAAAAATAAAACTATACGATACACCAGAATCAAATAAGGCAATAACAGGAATAGAATCAAGAAGAATAGAACCTTCTATCACATCACTAGTCGGCTCAGCCTCCTCTACGGTCATGGCAAAAGCTCTGCTCTGTGGAGGTACTCCCCTTTGCTGGTGCTGAGCAAACTACTGCTGTTGCGTAGGAAGTGGGGGTCCTCTTGGCTGCTGGGCCACTGGTGGTCCATCTGGTCTTCTCTGGGCCAAGGATCTGTCATGCCCCAGTCCCAAAATACGTAGGACTAGGACACGTAAGCATGCCAGCCGCATGGATATGGCAACTCCAATATATGGAAACCAAAATCCACACGTACGCTGTAATATGAATATCAATCCACAAGTGGTATAAACATAAGTCACAAGTCACAGGGTATAAGCTAAATCTCATCCACAGAAAATCAATATAAATGAATAACCAGCATCTATATAACTAGATCTCAACATAAGTATCTAAGGATAATAGTTGGATAGAAACAAATCCACTACCAACTCGAAGGTAAAGGTACAACACAATGAACACAATACAAGAATACCAGCTAACAATCATGGGCTCGGAGAGAAGACATCCTCGAAACATATGTAACCATCCGAATCTGCGCTCCTACAAATACTCAAGAGCAGATACACCTGGCAAAGGACCAGGTCCTCAGAGGGACGTAATAAGATACAGAAAAGTGAGCCAATTTGAATACAGTAAACATGCATATTATTTGAAAATAAATAAGTACGCTGTACAAGACCATCTATATGAATGCAAATAAGGACAACTTTTTGACGTATGGGCAAGGGTAGTCTACTCGATCTAAGCCTCACAACTCACACACCCGTCAATGGACATCAGAAATCGACATACCTCTGGGGTAGCGACCAGCGCGACTCTACAGAAATCGACATACCTCTGGGGTAGCGACCAGCGCGATACACGCCCGTAGTGCGAACTATATACTACGGTTTACCAGAGTGGTTAAAAGTTCATACGCCTAATTATTGTCCTCTATGATACTAAGTGTCAAGTGTGTGTCAACATATCTAATATATAGTAATGACTGAAAGAAACTGCACATGCAATAAATAAACAGAAATGCAATAAATATACAGAAATATACTAAGCATGCAAAATACTGTAAGCAATTTGGCAAGGTATCTTGCCTGGTAAGAAAGCTGCAAGGTGTACTGTCCAGAAGTCAAGCACACAGGATCAGAAGCTATGGTCTCTGAACAAATGTCTCCGGATGCTGAAATAGATATCACCAACATTTCCAGAATAAGTAAAATAGCTAAAAAACACTTTCCTTTCGTCCAATTTGGATACAGGGACAAAATCGTAATTTTGGGTCAAAGTGGGGTCCACGTGTGGCCCGCTTCGTACCGAAAAATATGTCAGGACCAATGGTCTCCAAATTCGTCCAACTTAGTGTCAACAAGTCCAGAACGATGATACGAACCCAACGGAACTTCCAGAATTGGATTCCGATGAGCCGATCATAAAATCGCCCGTCAAGTGGAGCCGTGGGACCCACGATACGCGATTTTGTCAACGTTCTCAGAATCGAACCAAACTTGGGTCACAGGACCAGCGTATTGCTACGAGTCCGATGGCGTAAGTTTCGTTTCGATCCGACGTGTGTACACAAAGTTACAACATGTTCCAGAACAGGCAGATACGGGCGTTGTCGGCGGATACACGTTGATTTCGGTGTGCATGCACATCCAAATCAACTTCTACAAAATCTCGCACGTCTGTATCAACGGCGCGCACCTTTTGGTGAAGACCGCGCGCGACCAAGTCGTCCCGTTTGGCGGGGCGTACTCAGTTCCGGGTGGAAACGGGGTATCATTTTTTCTATTTTTGGATCGCGGTTCGCGATCACCACAGGACGCGACGCACCGAGCGGGTTGCACGAGTATCGAGAGGGTCACGCAGTCTACGCGTCACAACTGACGAAACAAAAAATGGAGTAACGAGGAGAGAGAACGGATTACCTGAACAGGGCTACGTAGAACGAGGTTTTCTCGTGTCCGGGTTCTGCCGTGTCCAGTACTGCCGTGTCCGGTACTGTGCTGTGTCCGGTACTGTGCTGCTAGGGTTTTGATGCTGGGGTTGGGGGATTTGCCGGAGGACGGCGGTTCGGGGCGGAGGTGACTACGGCGGAGGCGAAGGGGGTCGGTGCTCAGGCGATCGGCGCTTCGGGTGCTGCTGGGAGTCGACGAGGCTGAGGAGGGACGAGCTCGGGCTGAGGGTGAGGTAGTGGAGCTTACTGCGGGGTCGGGCTGGGCACGGCGCTGTAAGCCCCCTGATTTTTAGAAATTTTTAAATTTGGATTTTTCACAATTTTTCGTGATTTCCGGGATTTTTCTGTAATTAAGACTAGGGTATTTGGTAATTAAATAATTTTTAATTGTAGTTAATTAATATTAAAATATTAAAGAAATAATATTTTATGGTGTAAAATGGAAAATCGGACATAGGGTAATTTTTTGTGGATTTATTGGACTCCGGAATCATTTTTAAAGCCCTAAAAACTAATTAAAAATTAAACCAAAATAAACCCTAAATTGAACCCGATTTATTTTAAATAAACCCGGTTTATTTCCTGAACCAAACCAAGGAAAACCGGTTTAACCGAACCAACTTAAATCCTTATTGGGTCGGATCTGGGCCCAAAACCCAGACCCGACCCGCTAACCCGACCCACATTAATTATTAGCGAACCCGGGTCTAACCCGCTACCCGCTGACCCGACCCGACCCAAACCCGATACCCAAATCCTTACCGTAACCCTAAACCTAATTCGATTCTGAATACTATTCCGGCCGACGGCAACACCTATAAATAACCCTAGCCGGCCGGAACCCTAAATCCCTCTTCTTCCTCCTCCGTCGTATTCGCCTGAGCTCGTCACCACCTCACCACTCCCCAGCCTTCCCCGACTGCCTGAACCCCGACCAACAGCGACTCCACGCCGCCGATCCCCCATCGCACCCCTCGCCTCGCCGACGCCCATCCCCCTCTCGACTCCCCTCTTCCTCCTCCGCCGAACGTCCCCGTCCTCCGCCCTGAACCTTCCCTCTCCGCCACTCTCCTCCCCGCAGTCCCCCAGTCCTCCTCCCCCAGCCCTCGAACCCTCGCTGCTCCGCCACGACAGAACCCCCGTGCCCTAGCCCCCTCGGCTTCGTCCCCTCCGGCGAGTCAGCAGCCCGCCGGCCGCTGCCCCAACTCGACGACCTTTCCTTCCCCGTTCCCGACGAACCCCTCCATCTCCACCACCTTCCTTCAGCCATCTCCTCCACCACATCAACCCTCCCCGCTTCGCCATTAACCCGAGTCGCCCCACCCTCGCCGTCCTCCACCTAGCCTCGACCCGCAGCCACCAGAACAGAACCCTAAGCCACTCGACCCGCCGTGCGTAGCACCCCTCTCCCCGGCCGTCTCTGCCCTAGCTCCGGCCATCTCCCACATCAGCCCTAACCCTAGAACAGCAAGGACACGGCCACCCGGACACGGCGCAGTGCTGGACACAACACCTAGACACAGCACCCGATACGAGAAATCATCGTTCACGGAGCCCTGTTCAGGTAACCCGTTCTCTCTCCTTGCTGCCCCATTTTCGATTTCGTCAGTTGTGATGCGTAGACTGTGTGACCCCCTCGATGCCCGTGCAACCCACTCGGTGCATCGTGTCCTGTGGCGATGGCGAACCGCAATCCAAAAACAGGAAAATTAATACCCCGTTTTACCCCGGAACTGAGTACGCCCCGCCAAACGGGACGACTTGGTCGCGCGCGATGTTTACAGAAACGTGCGTGTCGTCAATACGGACATGTGGGATTTTGCAGAAGTTGATTCGGATGTACGTGCACACAGGAACCAACGCGTATCCGCCGACAACGCCCCGTATCCGTCGATTCTGGAACACGTCGTAACTTCGTGTACACACGTCGGATTGAGACGAAACTTGTGCCATCGGACTCATAGCAATACGCTGGTCCTGTGACCCAAGTTTGGTTCGATTCCGAGAACGTTGACAAAATCGCGTATCGTGGGCCCCACAAACTCCACTTGACGGGCGATTTTGTGATCGGCTCATCGGAATCCAATTCTGGAAGTCCCGTTGGGTTCGTATCATCGTTCCTGACTTGTTGACACTAAGTTTGACAAATTTGGAGACCTTTGACCCTGACACGGTTTTTGGTGCAAAGCTGCCCACATGTGGACCCCGCTTTGACCTAAAACTGTGATTTTTGCCCCTGTGTCCAAATTGGACTTAAGGACAGGCGTTTCTGGCTATTTGATATTTTTTGGATATGATGGTGATATTTATTGCAGCAACCGGAGTAGTACCTGCAGATCACACTGCGACCAGAGCTACAGTTGGAGCCAGAACCCCAGGCAAGTGTACCTTACCAAAACTTGCAGTTCTTGTTACATATTTCTTAGATTTATTTATATTGTTGTACATGCTTAACCTAGGACCGTGTGACTTACTGAGCGTCCGATTAATAGTCGGGTGCCAACCCCGTACGCGGAGTTGTGTAATGTCGCCTAGAGATGGACATTCGTGACCCTTTACATTCTCGTACTTGCCATATCAAGTATATTATACCTAGGACACTTGACACTATTCATGAGACGGAATCTTCCTGTGATATTCATGGTAATTCTGTATAGGATACAGGTTTATGACATATACATTATACATGCTTAGATTTCATTATGACTGGTTGCATTAGATATGATCTTGCGTATCATGGACATGAGACGTGTGATTACATTGGGTGGGGAAAGATTTACCATACAAAAGGCTGATTATATATATATAATAATTTAATGAAAGTGCCTTAGACTCTGGCAACAGAGCTGGGGTACCTTACTGGCCCTTCGAGAGAATACTGCTATGGGTTTCTCCGACACTGATCCTGTAGTAGTCTCAGTCCGAGTATGACTAAAACTCTCACTTGCATGTCACTTAGCTGGTTATATAGTTTACCCTATTATTCATTTATTGCTGCACTGTATTTATTTTGGCTTGTATTATCTGTACCTTGTTATGTCCCCTGAGGACCTGGATCCGAATTATGTCCCCAGGGTTAGCAGACGAGATCTATCCCGAGGTATACGAAGCTGGAGCATTATCAGGAGAAGGCACTGGAGCAGTACCAGATCCAGTAGACGAGCGATCATCGAGGGTATCTTCTGAGTATATACTATTTCCATACTCAGTATTTGCTGTGGTTATCTTCATTCTTGTATCTTGACAGATGTATCAGACTCATTATCGGGCTATTTTCTCGAGTTTATATTTTATTGAGATTGATCTTGCTTTATGATTCTGTTATTGTTGTATACATTTCTGTGGATGAGATTAGTATATTTAGACCCTTATTGTTGTATTACAGCTTAAGTATGCCCCGATGGATCCATTAAATTGGGTTTGTCCATCGGTGTGTGCTGCTGGCCATTACCACGTGTCTAATCCCTCGGTATTTTGGGACTGGGGCGTCTGAGGGTGGCTAGGGCTCCGTCGGGTTGGGGAGAGGGCGGAGGATGAGCGGAGGCTAGTCGGGGGTTTCGATGGAGGGATGGTGAAGGGTGACAGGCGGTGGTTGGGGAGATCGACTGCGGGTCGTCGACGCGAGGTGACAGAGGAGGGTTTGGCCGGGGACGACGCTGGGGTAGGCGGCTGGGGACATCGGGGACGGGGCTTAGGGTTCCGGTAAAGGCGAGGCGAGGCTCTAGGTGGCTAGGGCAGTGGATTAGGGTTCATGCGGCCGGCCAAGGCGATTATATAGGGGCCCGGAACAGTAGTATCGGTCAGATTAGGTTTCAGATTAGGTTTAGGGTTCAGATTGGGTAACGGGTCCTGGTCAGCGGGTCGGGTTCAATATGAATCCGGCCCGATCCGCTAATGTTTAAGTGTGGGTTCGAGTAGGCGGGTTTCGGGTCGACGGGTTAGATCCGGACCCGACCCGCAGGGTTGGGTTTGGTTCAGTTGAACCGGGTCCGGTTTGGGTTGGTTTGGTTCAATTGAACCGGGTTTATTTCATGGTTTATTTTGGTTTAAATATAAATTAGTTTTTAGGGCTTTAAAAATATTTTTGGGGTCCAATAAATTTCCAAAAAATTATCCTATGTCTAGTTTTTTATTTCACACCCAAAAATATTATTCTCATAATATTTTAATATTAATCAACATCATTAAAAAAATATTTAAATTCAAAATACCTTAGTTTAAATCCCCAAAAATTACAAAAAATTGTGAAAAATACAAATTAAAAATTCCTGAAAAATCAGAGTGTTTACAATCTACCCAACTTAAAATAATTTCGTCCTCAAAATTAAAATAGGGTAGGGTTCTCTCTATCAAATCTCACTTGATTACAGTCTAAAGAATTCCTCTCAAGTGAACATTGCGGTCTCTACCCAACTTAGAATTTACCCATCTATCATCTAAGGCTATACATCTAAGAAAGCTATGCCCCAAATTATTTAATCATGTTATTGAATCCTCAAAGTTTTTAACACCAAACATATCAGCTATGATATGCCCTTAATTATTCTTATAAAAGATAGTCACCAACAATGCGACTGGCCTGTGGGGTATATCTAGTACTATCTATATATCAAATTTATACCAAGCAAGATGTTTTGTCTTTCCGAAATAAGGGAAGATGAAGATCAATAATAAAGAGTTCAAGGGAGAGGTGATAGAATAGAAGTATCGGGATCATGGCGTTTAAAGAATTTAAATGAGAATTGTCAAGGCAGTTGTGGATTTAAATCATATTTTGGTAATTCCTTATTCGCATGCTCGTATTAGTTCAGCTATGTAACCGATACGATCCGCTCAGACATATCTAGAGGGCAAGTACAGGTGTCTACTAGTCAACTATATATCTCAATCCACGTAAAGTATTATTGCGAAGGGCGAATCAAGCGCACTATGGTTGATCAGACCGTAATACACTGATTCTGAAATGTATTATTATGGGCCTCCCCAATAATACATATGTCATGAACAAGCTCGATAAAGAATAAGCTTGCAAAACTAGGCTATAAAATAGTAGCATAAGTCAAAGTAGTATATAAAATGCGCTAGATCATGATGGAAGAAGTCACAACATATTTCAAGTCCACAAGAAGTTAAGACTATACAAATTCTACAGTTGTCATACAACTCCTTGTCTAAGTCGCTAGTCGACCAAATAGGGCATGGACCTCTAAATTCTATTGTCTGCATAAACACTGTCGTCTTATGCTAGCATACAATTAATCTCATTCAGTTACACTACCTCGATGGGTCAAGTAGACTATGTGGTACTAGGTTGTGAGGCATACTACCCAACTTAAAAGAATTAAACTAATACTGTGACAGTCTTAAGAGGATCCTGCAAAATAACCTTGCACATGTAAATAAAATAGAAACTCTTATTAGGGTATATGAGGAAAGATCTTGGTACTTATTAGGGTCTCCTATTGCATTATATAGGTAAGGGTCACCTTAAGTCTTAATCATAGTGCTCATAGAACATGTGCCAACATTAAGAATGGAAATGTTACTAGTCTCAAGGGGAAGGGAATACAACTTGTATCGAGGTGGGGGTACAATTACGTGATCTACAACTAGGGGTAATCATCACAATCGATTGAACAACTCAACTATCAGGTTCTAACTACAAGACACACAATTCAAAATTCAAGATTACAACTATAACTTTAGGAAACTATATATCCTATCATAGAATACAATCACTTGAGTAAAACCCCTATTTTAAAAAAAAAAATCGTATTTATTATTTTTATTAATTAATAATTTAATTATGGTAATTATGTGCTAAGTAGGAGAAATAGATTTTTAATAATTTTTATTTTAGGTGTTCGGGCACTTAGAGGATTTATGGGACCATCAGGAATTTTTTGGAATTTATTCCATGTAAGAGACCCTTTGGACAGTTGCTATCTTGATGGTGTGCACAAATATATATTTTAGAATTTTTCTATGTATTTATATATATATGTGCACTTAGGAAATTTACGGAGCAATTATGAATTTTTTCTAATTTATTTCATGTAGGAGACCCCTTGAGCAGTTGCTAGCTTAATGGTGTGCATTAGTGTAATTCTAGATTTTTTTTATGCGTATATATATATATATATATATAAATATATATACATATATTTTTTTAAGGAAAAAGAAAGAAAAAGAAATGGAAATGAAAAAGAAAAAGAATAAAAGAAAAGAAAAGAATGGAAAAGAAAAAGGAGAAAGAAAAAAAAAGGAAAAGAAAAAGAAAAAGAAAAAGAAAAAGAAAAAGGGACTAAAATGAAAACAACCCCCCTTTAGAAATGGAAGCAGCAGCTTCCTCATGCGCGCGGAATACAGCCCCCCCCTCCGTTTATATATATATATATATATATATATATATATATATATATATATATATATATATATATATATATATATATATATATATATATATATCTTCACATATTTATTAAACCCTAAATCTAAATCATCCGAACCCTCCCTCTTCTCATCTAGAGCCGCCACCGCAGCCAGAGAACCCCGCCAGGCCGACCAAACCATCCCGACGACCCCGACCTCGCGCACTGCAGATTCCCACACGAGGTACCTTCGCTTCGGAGTTGTTTTCCGTCGACTCGCTTAACCAAACGTCGTTCCGTCTTCACCGGTATGCACACCCCTTAACTCTCTTCCATATTTGTATGATAGCAGACCTCGAACAACGTATACCCATAGGCGAAAATAGCGCCCAAGTTGGCACGAGCAGACCGAATTCTGGGATCGCAGAAAACTGTGGTGACCACCCATGTTGCCGAGTTCGTATCTCCCACCACAGAGATCCGAATTTGGTGATTCTTTTAGATATGCGTAGAACACATGACCTAGTTTATTTTCTGTTAAATAACCCTAGATTATTAACTGTTGTGGACAGAATTAAATTCGTCACAAAACTCCGCGAACCCACTTTTTCCAGAATTCTAAAAGTTGTGAAACGGAGCGCGCCCCGCCAAACGGGACCGCCCCGCCGGGTACCAAGTATACCGAACGGTGCACGCAGCGTAACCGGACACGTAAAAATTCGTGGGAACTGATTCGGATGCGTGTGCGCGCCGGAATCAGGCCGTATCCGTGGACACATCCCGTGTCGCAACTTTTGTGGAACTCGTACGTATTTTGTGCACGCTTGTCAGATTGTGACGAAACTTGTGCCACTGAACTCGTGGTAACGTGCTGGTCCTGTGACCCAATTTTCACGCAATTCTGAGACGGTTGACCAAATCGTGAATTGGCGGGCCCCATAGTTGACTTTTGGACAAAATTGTGTCCGGCCCATCGGAATCCATATTTGGACATACTGTTGGGTTTGTATTGACATCTAGAGTTGTTTGAACTATAATTTGTCCCATTTAGAGACTGTTACCCTTGGCACATTTTTTGGTGCAAAGTGGGCCACATGTGGACCCCGCTTTGACCCAAAATTACCGTTTTGCCCCTGTGTCCAAATTGGACGAAAGGAAAGTGCTTTTTAGCTATTTTGCTTATTCTGGGAAAGTTAGTGATGTTTATTTCAGCATCCGGAGACGTTCATTCTGAGGCCGTAGCTTCTGACTCTTGGAGTTGACATCGGGACATTACATTTTTGCAGCTTTCTTGCCAGGCAAGATACCTTGCCAAATTGTTTACAGTATTTTGCATGCTTAGTATATTTCTGTTTATATTGCATTTCTGTATAGTTCTTGCATATGTAGTTTTTCTTCAGTCATTACTATTTATTAGATATGTTGACACACACATAGCACCTAGTATCATTAGAGGACAATTATTAGGCGTGTGGGCTTTTAACCACTCTGGTAAACCGTAGTATATAGTTCGCACTACGGGCGTGTATCGCGCTGGTCGCTACCCCAGAGGTATGTCGATTTCTGTAGAGTCGCGCTGGTCGCTACCCCAGAGGTATGTCGATTTCTGATGTTCTAGACGGGTGTGTGAGTTGTGAGGCTTAGATCGAGTAGACTACCCTTGCCCATACGTCAAAAAGTTGTCCTCATTGCATTTATATAGTTTATCTTGTACAGCGTACTTATTTATTTGCAAATTATATGCATGTTTACTGTATTCAAGTTGGCTCGCTTTTCTGTATCTTGTTACGTCCCTCTGAGGACCTGGTCCTCTGCCAGGTGTATCTGCTCTTGAGTATTTGCAGGAGTACGGGCCCGGACCTGACGCATTACTTTCTGCCGAGGAGGTCTTACCTTCTGAGCATCTTTGAGTACATCTAGCGATGGATTCTTTTTAGCTGATACACTTCTGTCTTCATATTATTTTATATTGGAGACTTTATACTCCTCTCTCATTTTAGTTTTGGATATAGTCATTGGTAGTAGATTTTCTCCACCCGACTATTATTTTGGATATTTCAGACTCCTTATTCTAGTTTAGTACTTCTTTTCTATGACTTGTTGTGTGGATGAGATTAGCATATCTGTGACTTGTGACATTATATATACCACATGTGAGTTTATATTCATATTACTGCGTACGTATGGGTTATGGTTTCCATATATTGGAGTTATCATATCCATGCGGCTGGCATGCTACGTGTTCTAGTCCTACATTTTATTGGGACTGGGGCGTGACATGTTTTTGTGGTGGCCCATGCAGGTCAAGTTAGCCGTTTCGGTTACGTAACTGTACCGAGCGGGCCTGCACCTAGGATTAGAATTTTAGATCTCATCCACACTTGACTATAACTTACCTCCCTTCCAACATATCCTACTTAAGTGCTTACATCCTGCTTGATTCATGTACCTTCTTAATCCTTCGTCCATCTCTTGCAGAGAGATGAATTTGCATAACGGGCATGCCGCCACCGGGGACAACACGTCTCCAGGGGACTACGACCAATCACCAGGAGTGAACTCAACGACACCTCTTCTTTCCGGATCGGATGGACTGACTAACAATCAAATTCCATCAAACCCTTCCACGATACCTAATGGAACTTTTTCAGCTCCGCAGGATGGCCAAACACAGCTGTTCTAATTCTTTCAGATGATAATACAGGAACAGATGCAGCAAACAGCAGAGCAGAGGCTAGAGTTTCTGGCAGCGCTTGAGAGAATGGCTGCACTAGCCCCTGCACCATCCCAGGCACTAGTTTCAGTACCACAAGCTCGGGTTGGTTCAGTCAAGGACTTTGTGAAGATGGGCCCTAAGCCATATAAGGGCAATGAGAGTCCAGAGGAGACCACGAACTGGATTGCCAATACCAAGAAGTTGTTAGAGGCATCATAACTACCTACTGACCTATGGATGATAGGCGTGAGGACTCAGTTAGAAGGCAACGCGCATCACTGGTGGGAATCAATGGAGCGCCAGTTGGGTACGCGTCAGACTTGGGAACAATTCTTGGAGTGCTTTGAGAGGAAGTACTTTCCGGATACAGTAAGGGACGTATTGTACGATCAGTTCCTCCATCTAGAGCAAGGGGACAAGACGGTTGATGAGTATGACGCAGAGTTTAGCCGTCTCAGTAAGTATGGCACAATCCTAATACCTAATGACTTGAAGAAGGCTAAGAGGTTTCACCGTGGGCTGACTCAGGAGCTCCAACACTACACTAGCTCCCAATCCCGGATCTCTTATGCCGAGCTATTGACAGAGGCCAGGATCCAGGAGGCCATCAGCAAGGGAAACGGAATTTAACATAGAAGTCACCAAGGACCAGTAAGGATACAACAAGGAGGACCCATTCGACACCCTTTGACACGCCAGCAACCAGATAGTGCTGCACCATATCCAACCAAGGAGCTCCGTACTTGTCATTATTGTGGTAGGACGGGTCATATTCATAGAGATTGTCGTCGTCGATTGGGACTGTGCATGGTATGTGGATCAAGTCACCATCAAGCTCGAGAATGTCCTTAGCAGAACTCGGGGTCTATGGCATTAGAATCAAGAACACCGCATATACCCTCAAGTATAGGAGACCAAAGGGACCCACCACTACTTCTACAGTCTGCACAAATGGAGGGGACTAGACCCCAGTTGAACAACCAAAGACAAGGCCAAGCACTCATTATGACAAGTATGGGAGAGCAGGCACAGGAAGCCGTAGATACAGGTACGACCTTTTAGTTATAATTGTCTTTGCATACTCATAACCCCATTGTGACACAAGATCTTAGATGTACAAATAGATGTAGAATTATATATATGGTAGCTTAGCAGTATGAGGATGTATGTATATTGTACCCAGATGGCATACACGCGATGCTAATGGATGACGTGAGTAGTAGTATTCTTCCCCTATCCTTATCTCGCCCTCTTGGGTGACTCATTTTCTCCTTTTATATTCGTTCCTTATCTCGTACTTAACTCTTTCTATCATAGTCGTATCTTTCGTGCCATTATGAATTGTTTGATTTATATCAACCTCACCCCTATTTTGTTAGTAAAATATAAATGTGTTAGTAATACTTGATAGCTAAGGATGAGTTCTTAATATATATATGTGCACTATAGCAATGTCTGTATTCTTTATTAGTTTAACCCTTAAGTAGCACCATGTAGCCTACTAGAAATTGTTAGATCATTTGAGCTAGATCATACCCCTAATAGTTAGTCAAGACCTTAAGTGTTTCCCTAAAAACTTAAACTATGCCTAGGAAAGAGTTGAAGGCACTTGTTACGAACTGATGACTATGACAAATCGCCGGCGAGGTAGCGACAGTTACCGCCAGACGATTTTGGTAGAGTAGTCGAATTATTTGCAGCCATACTGGCCAGGTGGCGTGGCAGTATTAGACTATGATACTTAACGGTTATGGGAAAAGTCATAGTTATGAGATTCTAGACAGTTATCCCAAGATTCTCGATCCAATAAATATAATTGCCTTACAATCTAGACAATAGCTTCAAGAAGGTGACCACTAGTAGAATTCTTGTAAGTTGGGTAGTGTAGACGAGTTAGAGGATGATAAAATAGTGGATGGACAATAGATGAGAAAGTGTTAGAATGGCAGACCATGAGTTTTAGGAGTCCTACGAGATACCAATATAGTGTAATAGGTATAGTTATCATTATGAATATGGGTTAGTGTCAATTTCGAGGACGAAATTTTTGTAAGTTGGGTAGAACGTAAAACCCCTATTTCAAAAAAAAACGTATTTATTATTTTTATTAGTTAATAATTTAATTATGGTAATTATGTGCTAAATAAGAGAAATAGATTTTTAATAATTTTTATTTTAGGTGTTCGGGCACTTAGAGGATTTATGGGACCATCAAGAATTTTTTGGAATTTATTCCATGTAGGAGACCCTTTGGACAGTTGCTATCTTGATGGTGTGCACAAATATATATTTTAGAATTTTTCTATGTATTTATATATATATGTGCACTTAGGGAATTTATGGAGCAATTATAAATTTTTTCTAATTTATTTCATGTAGGAGACCCCTTGAGCAGTTGCTAGCTTAATGGTGTGCATTAGTGTAATTCTAGATTTTTTTTTTGCGTATATATATATATAAATATATATACATATATTTTTTTTAAGGAAAAAGAAAGAAAAAGATATGAAAAAGAAAAAGAATAAAAGAAAAGAAAAGAATGGAAAAGAAAAAGGAGAAAGAAAAAAAAAGGAAAAGAAAAACAAAAAGGGACTAAAATGAAAACAAACCCCCTTTAGAAATGGAAGCAGCAGCTTCCTCATGCGCGCGGAATACAGCCCCCCCCTCCGTTTATATATATATATATATATATATATATATATATATATATATATATATATATATATCTTCACATATTTATTAAATCCTAAATCTAAATCATCCAAACCCTCCCTCTTCTCATCTAGAGCCGCCACCGCAGCCAGAGAACCCTGCCAGGCCGTCCAAACCATCCTGACGACCCCGACCTCGCGCACTGCAGATTTCCACACGAGGTACCTTCGCTCCGGAGTTGTTTTTCGTCGACTCGCTCAACCAAACGCCGTTCCGTCTTCACCGGTATGCACACCCCTTAACTCTCTTCCATATTTGTATGATAGCAGACCTCGAACAATGTATACCCATAGGCGAAAACAGCGCCCAAGTTGGCACGAGCAGACCGAATTCTGGGATCGCAGAAAACTACGGTGACCACCCATGTTGCCGAGTTCGTATCTCCAACCACAGAGATCCGAATTCGGTGATTCTTTTTTATATGCGTAGAACACATGACCTAGTTTATTTTCTGTTAAATAACCCTAGATTATTAACTGTTGTGGACATAATTAAATTCGTCACAAAATCCCGCGAACCAACTTTTTCCAGAATTCTAAAAGTTGTGAAAAGGAGCGCGCCCCGCCAAACGGGACCGCCCCGCCGGGTACCAAGTGTACCGAACGGTGCACGCAACGTAACCGGACACGTAAAAATTCGTGGGAACTGATTCGGACGCGTGTGCGCGCTGGAATCAGGCCGTATCCGCGGACACATCCCGTGTCGCAACTTTTGTGGAACTCGCACGTATTTTGTGCACGCTTGTCAGATTGCGACAAAACTTGCGCCACTGGACTCGTGGTAATGCGCTGGTCCTGTGACCCAATTTTCACGCAATTCTGAGACGGTTGACCAAATCGCCAATTGGCGGGCCCCATAGTTGACTTTTGGACAAAATTGTGTCCGGCCCATCGGAATCCACATTTGGACATACCGTTGGGTTCGTATTGACATCTAGAGTTGTTTGACCTATAATTTGTCCCATTTAGAGACTGTTACCCTTGGCACATTTTTTGGTGCAAAGTGGGCCACATGTGGACCCCGCTTTGACCCGAAATTACCTTTTTGCCCCTGTGTCCAAATTGGACGAAAGGGAAGTACTTTTTAGCTATTTTGCTTATTCTGGGAACGTTGGTGATGTTTATTTCAGCATCCAGAGACGTTCATTCTGAGGCCGTAGCTTCTGACTCTTGGAGTTGACACCGGGACATTACATTTTTGCAGCTTTCTTGCCAGGCAAGATACCTTGCCAAATTGTTTACAGTATTTTGCATGCTTAGTATATTTCTGTTTATATTGCATTTCTGTATAGTTCTTGCATGTGTAGTTTTCCTTCAGTCATTACTATTTATTAGATATGTTGACACACACATAGCACCTAGTATCATTAGAGGACAATTATTAGGCGTATGGGCTTTTAACCACTCTGGTAAACCATAGTATATAGTTTGCACTACGGGCGTGTGTCGCGCTGGTCGCTACCCCAGAGGTAACTCGATTTTTGTAGAGTCGCGCTAGTCGCTACCCCAGAGGTATGTCAATTTCTGATGTTCTAGACGGGTGTGTGAGTTGTGAGGCTTAGATCGAGTAGACTACCCTTGCCCATACGTCGAAAAGTTGTCCTCATTGCATTCATATAGTTTGTCTTGTACAGCGTACTTATTTATTTTCAAATTATATGCATGGTTACTGTATTCAAGTTGGCTCACTTTTCTGTATCTTGTTACGTCCCTCTGAGGACCTGGTCCTCTGCCAGGTGTATCTGCTCTTGAGTATTTGCAGGAGTACGGGCCCGGACCTGACGCATTACTTTCTGTCGAGGAGGTCTTACCTTCTGAGCATCTTTGAGTACATCTAGCGATGGATTCTTTTTAGCTGATACACTTCTGTCTTCACATAATTTTATATTGGAGACTTTATACTCCTCTCTCATTTTAGTTTTGGATATAGTCATTGGTAGTGGATTTGTCTCCACCCGACTATTATTTTGGATATTTCAGACTCCTTATTCTAGTTTAGTACTTCTTTTCTATGACTTGTTGTGTGGATGAGATTAGCATATCTGTGACTTGTGACATTATATATACCACATGTGAGTTTATATTCATATTACAGCGTACGTATGGGTTATGGTTTTCATATATTAGAGTTGCCATATCCATACGGCTGGCATGCTTACGTGTTCTAGTCCTACGTATTATTGGGACTGGGGCGTGACAACTTGGTCTATAATTAGAGGTGTCAGATGGCACGAATTAAAAGATGAAGAGAAAAAACGTAATCAGTCGTCGCACACTAGCGAGTGCTATGGTCGCAGAGAAGCAATGTATGAAATTAAAATAGAGGGCTCTAGATAGCATCATGGTTCTCTAAGGGGGTGGTATGCTAGTTGCTATGTTCGAGGCATGATCAAGGAAAAGTGTTTGATTACATTCCTCTAGGCTTCCGAAGGTGTTGTCTACTAATAATAAGACAATGATCTAAGTTTATAATTCTCCAATACTATCTAACTATGAAGGTCAGGTTCAGTCCTAAATTTCAATTTTTTTGGTTTTCTATTGGTTCCTCAAAACTAGGGTCAAACATTATGGTAAACTTCTAACTAACATGTCACGCCCCAGTCCCCAAATACCGAGGGACCGGACGCGTGATAATGGCCAGCAGTACGCACCGACGGACAAATCCAATTTAATGGATCCATCAGGGCATACTTAAGCTATAAAATCAAGTCTACGATAACATGGCACAACTAATCTCATCCACACAAGATATAAAATATGATCCACAAAATAAATAAGGAATGTAAATCATCAGCTAGTCTCAACAAAGTACTTCGAGGAACAACCCGATAAATATCTAGTACAATGGTTCAACAAACCCGAATATAAAAGACTGAAATAAATAAATACTGAGCATGAAACATGGATGCTCAGGCAAAGTCTTCAGCTAACACCTCATCCTCGGGTGTCGGTCCAGCTCCTGCTCCGGTCCCGTATATCTCGGGATAAACCTCGTCTGCAAAATCTGGGGACAAAATCCGGATCCAGGTCCTCAGGAGACATAGCAAGGTACAAGAAATCTCATGCCAATAACTAAATAAGCAGTGCAGCAATAATAAATAAATAAAGTAATAGGGTAAATATGTAACCATCTAAGTGCAATGCAAGTGAGAGCATCACTAGTCTCAGGCTGAGCCACTACAAGCTCTATGTCGGGGAGCCGGTAGCGGTAATAACCGGTAATGTGTCTAGCTCTGCTCTGAGAGTCTACGACCTCACAATAGTAGAAGATATATATATAAACAGCTTGTAGCCTGTGTGTCTCTCCCCACCCAATGAAATCACACGTCTCATATCCATGACACGCAAGATCAAAACTAATGTAGCAAGTCATAATAAGGTCTAAGATTATAATGTCCATGTCCAGTCCTGTATCCTATACAGAATCACCACGAATATCTCGGAAAGATCCTGTCTCATGAATGGTGTCAAGTGTTCTGGGTCAAAGTGTACTTGGTAAGACCAGTACGAGAATATATAATGTCACGAATGTCCATCTCTAGGTGACCGTACCCAACACCGCGTACGGTGTCGGCACCCGACTAATAATCGGACGCTAAGTACGTCACACGGTCCTAGGTTAAGCATGCACAGCAATATAATGAAGCAAGGAAAATATGTAACAAAACTGCAGAGTTGGGCAAGGTACACTTGCCCACTGATGTATAACTAAGTAAAGAAAATAAGTAGCAAAGCTGCAGGGTTTGGCAAGGTACACTTGCTTGATGTCCGAATATCAACCGTCGTCCCGGTATCAATGGATCCTGTGGGTACTCCTCCAAAAGCTGTAATAAACATCACCAACCATCTCAGAAGATGTCAAATAGCTAGAAATGCCTGTCCTTACGTCCAATTTGGACACAGGGGCAAAAAGGACATTTCTGGGCCAAAGTGGGTTCCATATGTGGGCCACTTTGCACCAAAAAGCGTGCCAGGGTCAAAGATCTCCAAATTAGTCAAACTCAGTGTCAACAAGTCAGGAACGATGATACGAACCCAATGGAACTTCCAAAATTGGATTCCGATGAGCCGATCACAGAATCGCCCGTCAAGTGGAGCCGGTGGGGCCCACGATACGCGATTTTATCAACGTTCTCAGAATCGGACCAAACTTGGGTCACAGGACCAGCGTATTGCTACGAATTCGATGGCACAAGTTTTGTCTCGATCCGATGTGTGTACACCAAGTTACAGCGTGTTCCAGAAAGGACGGATACGGGGTGTCGTCGGCGGATACGCGTTGATTCCGGGGTGCACGCACATCCGAATCGACTTCTGCAAAATCTCACACGACCGTATCAACGACGCACACAGTTCGGTAAAGACCGCGTGCGACCAAGTCATCTCGTTTGGTGGGGCACACTCAGTTCCGGGGTGAAACGGGGTATTATTTTTTCTGTTTTTGGATCGTGGTGTACGATCACCACAGGACGCGATGCACCGAGCGGGTTGCACGGGCACCGAGAGGGTTATACAGTCTACGCGTAGCAACTGACGGAATTGAAAACGGAGTTACGTGGTGAGAGAAATCGGTACCTGAACAGGGCTCCGTGAATCTGTTTTTCACGTGTCCGAGAGTCCAATTTCGTGTCCTGCGATATGGTTGCGGTGTCCAGGCGTCCAAGCTAGGTTTTCCGATCGTGACCGCGACGGGGCTGAGTCGACTCTGAGGCGGGGTCGAGCAGAGGGGCGGCGGCCTTGGTCGGCTGATGCAGCCGTTGTCGGGTCGGGGAGGAAGGCGTCGACGGCCCGGCGGAGATGGGGTCGGCGTCGATCGGTTTGGGAGGAACCCGGCTGATCGCCTCCGTGAAGTCGGACACAGGGGACGGCGGCCACGCGCAAGGAGAAGGCGGCTGTCGGGTCTGGGAGGAGTTCGAGTGGTGGCGGCGGCCCCACGGATCCCTAGGCCCGACTTAAATAGCCGTACAGTGTCTTCCGGCTAGGGTTTTCTTCCCAATCGGTTTCGGGTCGGGTTTGGTTCAGATCCGACCCGACCCATTGTGCTGGGTTGGTCTGCCCAGGGTTGGTTTGGTTTAATTCGGGTTTAGCTCAGTTTATTAACCCAATAGCTTTTAAGGCTTTCAACGCGTTCCCAGAGCCCAATTAATTCACCGAAAAATACCCTGCGTCCGGTTGTCCATTTTACAACATAAAATATTATTTCCATAATATTTTATCACCAATAAACTGTATTTAAAAATATGGAGATCACCTTCACCTTCGTTTTAAATTCCAGAAAATTTCGAAAATTCGGGAAAATTTGTATTAACATTTATTCTGAAAATTTAGGGTGTTTACAATCTTCCCTCCTTAAAAGGATTGCGTCCTCGCAATCAAAGAACAAGCTACTAAAGAAAGAATTATGGAATACAAGGTTGCTTAGTTTACAACTGCCTCCTCAAACAGGTGGGGGTAACGCTGGCGCATACTATCTTCTCGCTCCCAAGTCGATTCTCCCGGAGAATGATGTTTCCAAGCTACACGGACCAGTCTGATTGTCTATCCCCGCAATGTCTTCTCGCTGACGTCGAGGATGCCAACTGGTTGTTCTTCATATCTCAAGCTTGGGCCTACTGCGATCTCTGAATGGTCGACTACGTGACTTGGGTCAGTCACGTACCTTCTCAGCTGTGAGACATGGAATACATCATGCACTCCCTCTAAGGATGGAGGTAATGCAAGACGATAAGCCACCTCACCAACACGCTCTAAAATGTCGAATGGCCCAATATACCTTGGGCTCAACTTGCCTCTGCTCCCGAATTTGATAGTACCACGAGTGGGCAAAATCCTCAAGAATACGTGCTCTCCTTCTTTAAACTCTAGGGGACGTCTGTGCGTATCTGCCTAATGCTTTTGTCTATCCTGAGCTGCTCGTAGATGATTCTGAATCTGTTTCACCTTTTCCACTGTTTGCGTTACCAATTCTGGACCCAGTATTTGACGTTCACCAACGTCACTCCAACATATAGGCGATCTGCACTTCCTTCCGTATAATGCCTCGAATGGTGCCATCTGAATTCTGGCCTGATAACTGTTATTGTAGGAGAACTCCACTAAGTACAGATGATCTTCCCAAGATCCTCCAAAGTCTAGCATACATGATCGTAACATGTCCTCCAAGATCTGAATGGTGCGCTCCGTTTGGCCATCTGTCTGTGGGTGGTAAGCCGTGCTGAATTTGAGTCTGGTGCCCAGACTCTCTTGTATGCTTCTCCAGAAATGAGAGGTAAATCTCGAATCTCGATCCGATATAATACTAACAGGCACTCCATGAAATTTGACGATTTGTCGCATATACATGTCGGCTAGTACCTCTGTGGACTGTCCAACTCTAAATGGCAAGAAGTGTGCCGATTTAGTGAGTCGATCCACAATAACCCATACTGCGTCTCTTCCGCTGGGGCTCCTCGGAAATCCTGTGACAAAATCCATCGTGATATGCTCCCACTTCCATTCTGGTATAGGCAGCGGCTGTAACATACCTGCAGTCCTCTGATGTTCGGCCTTTACTTGTTGACAGACTAAACATTTGGCCACAAATCTTGCAATCTCCCTTTTCATTCCATGCCACCAGTAATACTGTCTCAAGTCTCGGTACATCTTGGTTCCTCCTGGGTGAACAGAGTACATAGAGCTATGTGCTTCAGTCATTAACTCTTGTCTCAATTCTCTATTTGGAACATACAAGCGATTTCCAAACCTCAATGTCCCGTCTTCGTGTATGCGAAGTCCTGTCTGCATGCCTGTTTCTGTCCTCTCTTTGAGTCTTCGGAATCTAGCATCGGTGGGCAATGCCTCTTTAATCTTCTCCACGAGTGATGACTTAACTTCAAGATTAGCCATCAAGCCACTCTGTCCTGGTAGAACAACCTCTATCTGAAGCTCCTGTAGATCTTTCAATAACTCGGGCTGCATCGTCAAAAAATAAGCTGTAGGCTTCCTGCTCAGTGCGTCTGCTACAACATTCGCCTTTCCCGGATGATACTGCAGATCTATGTCAAAATCTACCATCAATTCGAGCCAACGTCTCTGCCTCATGTTAAGCTCCTTCTGAGTATATACATACTTCAGACTCTTGTGATCTGTAAAGATGTCTACTTTCTCACCATAAAGGTAGTGCCTCCAAATCTTTAATGCAAATATAACTGCTGCTAACTCCAGATCGTGTGTTGGATAGTTCTTCTCGTGGACCTTCAACTGTCTTGATGCATAGGCAATAACTTTGCCATGTTGCATCAAAACACAGCCTAGTCCACTACCTGATGCATCACTGTAAACAACAAAACCTCCTGACCCCGAAGGAAGAGTCAAGACAGGTGCTGTTGTTAATCTTCTCTTCAATTCTTCGAAGGCCTTCTGGCAGTCTTCTGTCCATATAAACTCCTGGTCTTTACGTGTCAGCTTCGTCATCGGTTCTGCAATCCTTGAGAAATTTTCTACAAACCTTCGGTAATATCCCGCGAGTCCGAGAAAACTTCTCACTTCTGCAACTGATGTGGGTGTAGGCCAAGTCTCTATTGCCGCAACTTTCTCTGGATCCACTGAAAGTCCTTCTCCTGAGATGATATGTCCCAAGAAAGGCACTTTGTCCATACAAAACTCACACTTACTGAGTTTGGCGTATAACTTCTCCTGCCTCAAGGTCTCTAACACGATTCTGAGATGCTCCTCGTGCTCTTCATGGTTCTTGGAATATACGAGAATGTCATCAATGAACACAACCACAAACTTATCCAAGAACTGATGAAAGACTCTGTTCATTAAACTCATAAACACTGCTGGTGCATTGGTTAAACCAAACAGCATCACCAAGAACTCATAATGTCCATACTTGGTCCTGAAAGCTGTCTTCGGGATGTCTTCCTTCCTTACTTTGATCTGATGATAGCCGGATCGAAGGTCAATCTTTGAGAATACCCTTGCACCACTCAATTGATCAAATAGATCATCAATGCGTGGTAAGGGATACCTGTTCTTGATGGTCACAGCATTTAGTGCCCTGTAGTCAATGCACAACTGTACTGTTCCATCCTTCTTCGGCACAAATAATATGGGTGCTCCCCAAGGTGAAATACTGGGCCGAATGAAACCCTTATCCAGAAGGTCGTCAACCTGTTCTTTCAACTCCACTAACTCCTTAGGTGCCAGCCGATATACTGATGAAGTGATAGGCTCTGCTCCTGGAGTTAAGTCTATTGTGAATTCTATTTCCCGATCAGGTGGTAAACCTGGAAGATCATCAGAAAATACATCCACAAATTCTGATATGACTCTTGGGTAACATGTCTCCCCTTCTACAGATAGTACCCTAAGAGTAGGCTGAACTCCTTGCTCTACTGCTCCTCGAAGAAACTCAAATTCTGGATGTCCCTGCGGTCTAAATATAACCCGCCCAAGTCGGCAATCAAGAGTCGCATAGTACTGACTTAACCAGTCCATACCAAGTACAACATCATAATCCGGCATGAAAAAGATTAGGAATTAAGCTCGCATTTCTCGGCCACAAACTACTACAGAACATGATCTACAGACGTCACTAACCGGAATAATTCTACCTCCCGTAAGAATTCTCTTCATCTTCGGAAGGGGTGCGGTAGCTACTCTATGGGTGGCTACAAAGCTAGCTGCTATAAATGAATGCGATGCTCCAGAATCAAATAATGCTACAGCTGGTAATGAAGCTACTAAAATAGTACCTGCGATGACCTCGCCTGCTGTAGCCTCTCCCTCAACAGCTAATATGAATGCCTGGTCTCGTCCCTGAGCTGGACCTCTCTGCTGCTGCTGAGCCTGCTGAAATAGAGCTGCCTGTGGTACCAGGGGTGGTCTCTGCTGATTCCCTCCTGGGGCTGGTGGCCTGACGCCTCCAACTCCTGCCTGCTGGGCTCCTACTGCTGGATAAGCTGGTCGGGGTGCAGGTAAAGCTAGTCTCGGTGCTCCGTCTCTACGTTCAGAACAGTCCCTGGAAAAGTGCTGGTTGGATCCGCAGCTCAGACATAGTCCCAACTTACGTCTGCATTCTCTCTCAATGTGTCCCATCTTGCCGTAGTGGTGACAAGTAGGGAGAGATATGGCCCTGTGTGCTGCTTTATCTGGCATACTCCTCTGGAATCTTTTTGCATAATCTCCTGGTGCTGTCTTGGATGGTGCGGATGTGTTTGGCCTCTTCAGATTCGATTCCCTTCTAGTGACGCGCTCCATGCGTCATGCTGCTGCAAGGACATTGGTATAAGATGTAGGTGCGACCGAACCAATCAGTCTCTGAAGCTCGAACTTCAGTCCATCAAAGAACTTTTCAGCCTTCTCTTCCTCTGTCGAGATCAATGTTGGAGCGAAGCGACTTAGGCGAATAAATTCCGTATTGTATTCTTCCACTGTCATATTGCCTTGGATGAGGCGGTTGAACTTGTCTCTGAGCTCTGACCGTGCAACTGCTGGAATGTACATCTCTTGGAAGGGTCTGGAGAACTCTTCCCATGTGACTCGGTCCTGTCCGAGCCTCCTTTCTTCTGCTAGCCACCAGTGATGCACATTATCAGTTAACTGCATTCTGACTGCAGTCATCCACTTCTCTCTCGGAAGTTCAGCGGCTTCCAACTGATGCTGAATATTAGTGAGCCATTCATGAACTTTGGTTGGCACCTCTTTACCAGAAAATGTACGAGGCTTGAGATGACCGAAGTCGGTGATAGATCCCGTCGCTGTTCGCCTCGCTGGTGGATTTGCCTGCTCCAATGCGGATACCAGGCTGGTCCTCAGATACTCTGCCTCCTGTCGGTGGGCCTCTTGCTGAATTTGCTGTTGGGCTTGCATCATGGCATACATCATCTGGAACATCTGTTGCCCGTCCATGGCTTATCCTGGCAGGAAAACTGGCATCTGTGGAGTGAACTGTGGTGGAGGTGGGATGTCATCTCTCCGGAACCTTGGATTAGGCTGTTCGGTTTGATCGCTTTGCGATGCTTGTTCTCCATTTCCTGGAGTCACTCCGTCTCCATAAGTAACCACAGCATCATGTGGTGTATCCAAAGAAATCTCATCTCCGTCCCTGGGATCCATTACTCTGCAACCAAAAGATAAACCATAAGAACGCTCAGAGGAATCAATACAGGATGCAGTTCAAGTAACAATTTCGAGTTCGATATAGAGTTCAATAATGGTTTAGATCATGGATGAGATCCTATAACTTATCCTATCCTTAGGGCAGGCTGGTTCGGTCCCTAAGTTGAAACCGAACAATTTGTCGTTGACCTGTATGGGCCACCACAAAAACCATGTCACGCCCCAGTCCCCAAATACTGAGGGACCGGACGCGTGATAATGGCCAGCAGTACGCACCGACGGACAAACCCAATTTAATGAATCCATCAGGGCATACTTAAGCTGTAAAATTAAGTCTACGACAACATGGCACAACTAATCTCATCCATACAAGATATAAAATATGATCCACAGAATAAATAAGGAATATAAATTATCAGCTAGTCTCAACAAAGTACTTCGGAGAACAACCCGATAAATATCTAGTACAATGGTTCAACAAACCCGAATATAAAAGACTGAAATAAATAAATACTGAGCATGAAACATGGATGCTTAGGCAAAGTCTTCAGCTAACACCTCATCCTCGGGTGTCGGTCCAGCTCCTGCTTCGGTCTCGTATATCTCGGGATAAACCTCGTCTGCAAAATCTGGGGACAAAATCCGGATCCAGGTCCTCAGGGGACATAGCAAGGTACAAGAAAGCTCATGCCAATAACTAAATAAGCAGTGCAGCAATAATAAATAAATAAAGCAATAGGGTAAATATGTAACCATCTAAGTGCAATGCAAGTGAGAGCATCACTAGTCTCAGGCTGAGCCACTACAAGCTCTGTGTCGGGGAGCCGGTAGCGGTAATAACCGGTAATGTGTCTAGCTCTGCTCCGAGAGTCTACGACCTCACAATAGTAGAAGATATATATATAAATAGCCTGTAGCCTGTGTGTCTCTTCCCACCCAATGAAATCACACGTCTCATGTCCATGACACGCAAGATCAAAACTAATGCAGTAAGTCATAATAAGGTCTAAGATTATAATGTCCATGTCCAGTCCTGTATCCTATACAGAATCACCACGAATATCTCGGGAAGATCCTGTCTCATGAATGGTGTCAAGTGTCCTGGGTCAAAGTGTACTTGGTAAGACCAGTACGAGAATATATAATGTCACGAATGTCCATCTCTAGGTGACCGTACCCAACACCGCGTACGGTGTCGGCACCCGACTAATAATCGGACGCTAAGTACGTCACACGGTCCTAGGTTAAGCATGCACAGCAATATAATGAAGCAAGGAAAATATGTAATAAAACTACAGAGTTGGGCAAGGTACACTTGCCCACTGATGTATAACTAAGTCAAGGAAATAAGTAGCAAAGCTGCAGGGTTTGGCAAGGTACACTTGCCTGATGTCCGAATATCAACCATCGTCCCGGTATCAATGGATCATGTGGGTACTCCTCCAAAAGCTGTAATAAACATCACCAACCGTCTCAGAAGATGTCAAATAGCTAGAAATGCCTGTCCTTACGTCCAATTTGGACACAGGGGCAAAAAGAACATTTCCGGGCCAAAGCGGGTTCCATATGTGGGCCACTTTGCACCGAAAAGCGTACCAGGGTCAAAGGTCTCCAAATTAGTCAAACTCAGTGTCAACAAGTCAGGAACGATGATACGAACCCAATGGAACTTCCAAAATTGGATTCCGATGAGCCGATCACAGAATCGCCCGTCAAGTGGAGCCGGTGGGGCCCACGATACGCGATTTTATCAACGTTCTCAGAATCGGACCAAACTTGGGTCACAGGACCAGCGTATTGCTACGAATCCGATGGCACAAGTTTTGTCTCGATCCGATGTGTGTATACCAAGTTACAGCGTGTTCCAGAAAGGACGGATACGGGGTATCGTCGGCGGATACGCGTTGATTCTGGGGTGCACGCATATCCGAATCGACTTCTGCAAAATCCTACACGACCGTATCAACGACGCGCATAGTTCGGTAAAGACCGCGTGCGACCAAGTCGTCCCGTTTGGCGGGGCGCACTCAGTTCCGGGGTGAAACGGGGTATTGTTTTTCCTGTTTTTGGATCGCGGTGTGCGATCACCACAGGACGCGATGTACCGAGCGGGTTGCACGGGCACCGAGAGGGTTATACAGTCTACGCGTAGCAACTGACGGAATTGAAAATGGAGTTACGTGGTGAGAGAAATTGGTACCTGAACAGGGCTCCGTGAATCTGTTTTTCACGTGTCCGAGAGTCCAATTTCGTGTCCTGCGATATGGTTGCGGTGTCCAGGCGTCCAGGCTAGGTTTTTCGATCGTGACCGCGACGGGGCTGAGTCGACTCTGAGGCTGGGTCGAGCAGAGGGGCGGCGGCCTTGGTCGGCTGATGCAGCCGTTGTCGGGTCGGGGAGGAAGGCGTCGACGGCCCGACGGAGATGGGGTCGGCGTCGATCAGTTTGGGAGGAACCCGGCTGATCGCCTCCGCGAAGTCGGACACAGGGGACGGCGGCCACGCGCAAGGAGAAGGCGGCTGTCAGGTCTGGGAGGAGTTCGAGTGGTGGCGGCGGCCCCACGGATCCCTAGGCCCGACTTAAATAGCCGTACAGTGTCTTCCGGCTAGGATTTTCTTCCCAATGGGTTTCGGGTCGGGTTTGGTTCAGATCCGACCCGACCCGACCCATTGTGCTGGGTTGGTCTGCCCAGGGTTGGTTCGGTTTAATTCGGGTTTAGCTCGGTTTATTAACCCAATAGCTTTTAAGGCTTTAAACGCGTTCCCGGAGCCCAATTAATTCACCGAAAAATACCCTGCGTCCGGTTGTCCATTTTACAACATAAAATATTATTTCCATAATATTTTATCACCAATAAACTGCATTTAAAAAATATGGAGATCACCTTCACCTTCGTTTTAAATTCCAAAAAATTCCAAAAATTCGGGAAAATTTGTATTAATATTTATTCTGAAAATTTAGGGTGTTTACATAACACTAGTAGTGTCTATACTACTCTCAAGTCTTCATAATACATCGGGGGTAATGGTAAACCAATTCTAGAGATAAGGAATTCTAGGGTTCACTAAATATTCTAAACTTAGTGGTGTGTCAACACTCTGGTTGTACCCTTAATAGGGATGTTACCCTACTTATCATCTAGCGACAGGGACTTCTATATTCTATGAGGGGGCTATACTCAAGAAATTATCAGGGAAGTACAGGAATCAAGCATGATACAATTATTCGAATAGAACATATAGGAGGAAGATGAATCATAATCAAATGTGGATGAGATCCTATACTCTAATCCTATTTACAGGCTTGCTCGCTAAAGTAACATAACCGAAACAATATGCTCTCGACCTGCATGGGGCACGACAAAAATATGTCACTCCCCAGTCCCAAAATATGTAGGACTAGGACACGTAAGCATGCCAGCCGCATGGATATGGCAACTCCAATATATGGAAACCAAAATTCACACGTACGCTGTAATATGAATATCAATCCACAAGTGGTATAAACATAAGTCACAAGTCACAGGGTATAAGCTAAATCTTATCCACAGAAAATCAATATAAATGAATAACCAACATCTATATAACTAGATCTCAACATAAGTATCTAAGGATGATAGTTGGATGGAAATAAATCCACTACCAACTCGAAGGTAAAGGTACAACATAATGAACACAATACAAGAATACCAGCTAACAATCATGGGCTCGGAGAGAAGACATCCTCGAAACATATGTAACCATCCGAATCTGCGCTCCTGCAAATAATCAAGAGCAGATACACCTGGCAAAGGACCAGGTCCTAAGAGGGACGTAACAAGATACAGAAAAGTGAGCCAATTTGAATACAGTAAACATGCATATTATTTGAAAATAAATAAGTACGCTGTACAAGACCATCTATATGAATGCAAATGAGGACAACTTTTCGACGTATGGGCAAGGGTAGTCTACTCGATCTAAGCCTCATAACTCACACACCCGTCAATGGACATCAAAAATCGACATACCTCTGGGGTAGCGACTAGCGTGACTCTACAGAAATTGACATACCTCTGGGGTAGCGACCAGTGCGACACACGCCCGTAGTGCGAACTATATACTACGGTTTACCAGAGTGGTTAAAAGCCCATACGCCTAATGATTGTCCTCTATGATACTAAGTGTCAAGTGTGTGTCAACATATCTAATATATAGTAATGACTGAAAGGAACTACACATGCAATAAATAAATAGAAATGCAATAAATATACAGAAATATACTAAGCATGCAAAATACTGTAAGCAATTTGGCAAGGTATCTTGCCTGGTAAGAAAGCTGCAAGGTGTACTGTCCAGAAGTCAACCACACAGGATCAGAAGCTATGGTCTCTGAACAAATATCTCCGAATGCTGAAATAGATATCACCAACGTTCCCAGAATAAGAAAAATAGCTAAAAAGCACTTCCCTTTCGTCCAATTTGGACACAAGGGCAAAACCGTAATTTTGGGTCAAAGTGGGGTCCACGTGTGGCCCGCTTCGTACCAAAAAATGTGTCAGAACCAATGGTCTCCAAATTTGTCCAACTTAGTGTCAACAAGTCTAGAACGATGATACGAACCCAACGGAACTTCCAGAATTGGATTCCGATGAGCCGATCATAAAATCGTCCATCAAGTGGAGCCGCGGGACCCACAACACACAATTTTGTCAACGTTCTCAGAATCGAACCAAACTTGGGTCACAGGACCAGCGTATTGCTACGAGTCCGATGGCGTAAGTTTTGTCTCGATCCGACGTGTGTACACAAAGTTACAACGTGTTCCAGAACAGGCGGATACGGGCGTTGTCGGCGGATACGCGTTGATTCCGGTGTGCACGCACATCCAAATAAACTTTTGTGAAATCCCGCACGTCCGTATCAACGGCGCGCACCTTTTGGTGAAGACCGCGCGCGACCAAGTCATCCCGTTTGGAGGGGCATACTCAGTTCCGGGTGGAAACGGGGTATCGTTTTTCCTATTTTTTGATCGCAGTTCGCGATCACCACAGGACGCGATGCACCGAGCGGGTTGCACGGGCATCGAGAGGGTCACGTAGTCTACGCGTCACAACTGACGGAACAGAAAATGGAGCAACGAGGAGAGAGAACGGGTTACCTGAATAGGGCTACGTAGAACGAGGTTTTCTCGTGTCCGGGTTCTGCCGTGTCCAGTACTGCCGTGTCCGGTACTGTGCTGTGTCCGGTACTGTGCCGCTAGGGTTTCGATGCTGGGGTTGGGGGATTCGCCAGAGGACGGCGGCTCGGGGCAGAGGTGACTACGGCGGAGGCGAAAGGGGTCGGTGCTCAGGCGGTCGGCGCTTCGGGTGCTGCTGAGAGTCGACGAGGCTGAGGAGGGCCGAGCTTTGGCTGAGGGTGAGGTGGTGGAGCTTGCCGGAGGCTGCTGCGGGGTCAGGCTGGGCACGGTGCTGAGGGTGGCTAGGGCTCCGTCGGGTTGGGGAGAGGGCGGAGGATGAGCGGAGGCTGGTCGGGGGTTTCGATGGAGGGATGGTAGAGGGTGACAAGCGGTGGTCGGGGAGATCGACTGCAGGTCGTCGACTCGAGGTGACAGCGGAGGGTTTGGCCGGGGACGACGCTGGGGGTAGGCGGCTGGGGACGTCGGGGACGGGGCTTAGGGTTCCGGCGAAGGCGAGGCTCTAGGTGGCTAGGGCAGTGGATTAGGGTTCAGGCGGCCGGCCGAGGCGATTATATAGGGGGTCGAAACAGTAGTATCGGTCGGATTAGGTTTCAGATTAGGTTTAGGGTTCAGATTGGGTAACGGGTCCGGGTCAGCGGGTCGGGTTCAATATGAATCCGGCCCGATCAGCTAATGTTTAAGTGTGGGTTCGAGTAGGCGGGTTTCGGGTCGACGGGTTAGACCCGGATCCGACCCGCAGGGTTGGGTTTGGTTCAGTTGAACCGGGTCCGGTTTGGGTTGGTTTGGTTCAATTGAACCGGATTTATTTCAGGGTTTATTTTGGTTTAAATATAAATTAGTTTTTAGGGCTTTAAAAATATTTTCGGGATCCAATAAATTTTCGAAAAATTACCCTATGTCTAGTTTTTCATTTCATACCCAAAAATATTATTCTCATAATATTTTAATATTAATAAACATTATTAAAAAATCATTTAAATTCAAAATATCTTAGTTTAAATCTCCAAAAATTACAGAAAATTATGAAAAATTCAAATTAAAAATTCCTGAAAAATCAGGGGGTTTACAGGATCCGCCTATAGGGGGTACGGTAGGATACTCCATCATATGATGTGTAGGTGATCCACAAAATAAGCACACACCTAATCTCTTCCGACAGATCTCCCATGAATGCCCTGGCTTCTTGCAATAGTTGCATGGGGGAGCTTGTTGCACTGGTCTCTGTACGTAGTTGTTGTTGCACTTGCTGAGCTAGGGTTTAACTTGGGCACGGTACTGTTGCTGTTGCTGAAAGGTCCTAGGCTGAAACTGTGGACGCTTTGCCTGCCCCTGACTACTAGCACTGCCAATAGCATCCCTGTTCCTCTTATTCTGAAGACACATATCCACTTCAACCCTTTGAGCCTCTGCTAATATGTCAGCAAAAGTCATATGGGCCAAAGAAATATGGACTTTGACCTCTTGGTTCAAGCCCTCTTTGAATCGTCTAGATCTATCCTCCGGGTCCCTCACCATGTACTCTGCAAAATGGATTAGCCTGCCAAATTCTGCAGCATACTCATCCACGGTCATCCCGTTCTGCTCCAAGTTCTGGAATTGCTTCTCTAGAACTCCTTTAGCTACTGCAGGAAAGAATTTTCTCTTAAAGATGTCCTTAAACTGCTCCCAAGTCAGGTTTGGATCCGCAATCCTAGGCTCATTTCTGAACCAAGTACGAGTAATATCGTGAAGCTGCAAGCCAACGGCCTCAATCTTCAGGTCCTGTGAAAGCCGGGAAACTCTTATGATCCGCTCGATATCCTCAAGCCACTCATTCGTGTAGAGGATTCCCTCTGTCCCTTTGAATATCCGAGGCTCCATCTTCTTGAAGTCCTGGATGTTACCCACCTTCGGTTGAACGGCCTGCTGTTGTGGTTGTTAGGCAACCCTCTCCATGGCAGCTAGGGCAACCTGTTGGGCATTCTCTATTTTTGCCCTCAGCATTTTCGTCTGTTGCCTCTGAGCCTCTGGCTGAGCCTTTTGAGCCTCCATTATGATTCGAAAGAGCTCATGTAACGGCTGAGGAAGAGGAGGAGGAAGACTCCCTGATCCAACTAATGAGGCCTCCTACGATGTGGATGGTTAGGGAAAGCACCATTTGCTCTAGAACCGCGCGCTCTGGTCTTGGGTTGCATTCTGAAAGGTTGAAAATAACAAGAATAAAGTTGATATGGCACAAGATAAGAAAGTATTCAAGAAGGACAATCAACTATGAAAGAGGTCTGATTGCTCGAAAGGAATTAATAAGGGTTAGCAAGTTGAGTATACGGGATCCCTAGTTGTGATTAAGTATTTTTCCATTCCTAGTATGTATATCCTATGGTAGGCTTGCAGTCATACATCTAACTTGAGTACCACTACGAGTTCGCAACCTTGTGCAAAACCTGACCTGCATGGGCCACCACTTAAAAATGTATCACGACCCACACCCTGGATTTGGGCATGAGTCATGAGTACGCCCAGCCTACGCCGCAGTGTCTGCGGTAGAACGATGTACAAAAAAGCCACAAGTATAATCTATAACTCACAACATATATACATCTCCACATTATACTCAATCACAAGCACTAGTTTAAATGAATACACCAAGATAATAATGAAATAATAGTCTTGAAGCGGGTTCAATGAATCTCCCCAAAATCTAATATCCCAATTACAATATTTAAAATACTTTAAAAAACTGTCGGAGAACAATCCGGTCCAAAATAACTAACAAAATCAACTACTACTAAACTACTCCATTGCAGACGGTATCTGAGATGCTAACTCTCCATGATCCTCCGGAAGGGCAAGATCAGGCTCTATTATGTCGCTAGCATACGGTCCATAATGTGTAGGGATTTTATCCTCAATGTAGTCACCTAAAATATTTATCCAGTTAGGAAAGGAACGAGTACATAACAGTGAAAACAGTTCCAACACATGGTAGAAGCTATAAGACAATAAATAGCAAGGAATATATGATTGCAACAAACTGAACTCACAATAAAGCAGCTAGAATAACCAAATACTGAAGTCCTGTCATGGCAAACATATAGTACAATATCTCCAAGCACCAAAATAAATAACTACAATGGATGGAAGAACAGATAGGAACAACTACACTATATGATTTGAAATACCTTGTTGACATGTGAACGACTAGAGGGTAATATCCGGCAAACCACACATGTCGTGCATGGCTGCTATTATTCCAGAAAGACCGTGGAATATAAAAGGTAGTTCATACGTCCACTAAGTATTTTTCCTCCCCATAAGTACACATGGATTCCAAACCAGTCACGAAGAAATAACAATAATCCAGAACAGTCACGTATCTCATAATAAGAATCCATCATACTAATCCGTGTAACAAGTATCAATAAATCAAATAATTAATACTAAGCATACATTATAGAGACTATCAAGCACTGAAAGTAATCACGGAAATGTAGTCGCCTGTGGTCCTTAGCTGGTATGAATCAGAATCCAAGTCACAGTCCAAATAGCCTATATATTACAAATTTACCATATCAAAAGATAATTTAAGTTAATTTATTTAATTCTAGAATAATTACTCTAAAATCCTATTTTAATCATATTATTCTGATTTTTAGGTCAATTCCTAAATTTTGTTCCAAGAAACTAAAATTTATCAACTCGAGACTAATGGCATACAAATCGAGGGGATCTGTTGACCAAAAAGTCAACCGACACAAACTTGACTTTCATGCATGATTTCTTGTAGATTTTAGCATAAAAAATATGCTGAAATTTATGGCTCATCCGAATTCAAATTCGTTTAGAAATTATTGCACATACCAAATTCGTATTGTGCAACGGTGGTTAATTTCTGACCTAGAAGTTCTACAAAATTAATATTATAGAAATCTTTCAAATTAAATTCTGGGAAAAACATATGTCAATGATCTCAACAGTAGCTTTCCGAAACTTCAAACGGTCCCAAAATTGCGAAAATACCGAGACGCATCTATTTTTGAACATATTGTGCTCTACAAATTTTCCAGAATTAAATATTCATAATTTCATAAAATAATTTATATATTCAGAAAACTAACCTCAATACGGTTCTAATGCAAGAAATTGGGCAGCGTTTGGAGTCGGAGTTATGAGTAATGGCTTCTGGAAGATGAAGGAAATTCTAGATGACAATTCTCCAAAATTCGGCTTACAGAAAAACCCTAATAAACTAACTATTATATATATAGAGGAGAGAGGGAGCAGCCGTGGCTCGGAGTGTGCCATGTGGCATCCATCCACGCACTCCCGCTCGGATCAAACGGTTAGGGTTCGACCCAGCTTGGCTCGGCTGAGTCCGAGTCGGATTAGGACTCGGCTCGGCTCAGCTCGGTTATTCGGCTAGGCTGCACCCGCACCCACTCTCGTGATCGCTGACAAGCGGGTCCCACCCAGTTTGCTGCGGAAGGCTGATGGGTGGGCCCCTGTCGGCTGACTGAGCAGGATATTTATTTTTATGGGTTTTCTTTTTCAGAAAAATAGTTTTTAATTAAGTTTTTCCTAATTAACTCAAAATAAATGCTAAAAACAATCAGAAAATTTTTAAAAAATTCTAGAAAATATATTTTATTATTTATAACATAAAATAAAAGTTTGGAATGTTTTTAATTATATTTTATCCTAAAATAAATTCTTACAAGTCCTAGGAAATTAGTGTTACCAGTTTTTAATTAACCAAAAATTATAGAAAAATTCTAATAGTCCCAAATTATCCTAAAAGCAATATTTAAGCTAGAATTTTAGGATACAGAGGTTAAAAAATTACCCGTTACCAAAATTGATTTCATGAAATAACTCTACCTAGAGACCGACCAGCTATAATGGGACCGACAGTATGATCCTCAATCTTTGACTCACCTCCATTCGTCGCTTTGTCTCGATGAACTGAATCCTTTGTATCCATCAAAACATCTCAAAGTCCCTCCAAAGCAAGTTCTCGATGATCCACAAACTCCTATCGAACACCCCTCAAGCCTCCATTCGATATATGTGGCATGCTTGTACAACTCAACGGCTTGAGCATGTACATGCCAAATATATATCTCCTCGAGCCATCTGTTTTGAACTCTTCATAAGCATCCAATATTTGTCCCCACAAAAACTGCGATAGCCAATATCTGCCAGCCTCCTTACCAAAATTAAGTTATAGCGCAAACTCGGTACATGTCGTACACCCTTGAGAACGAGCTTCTTATTAAGCTCCGTTGTCAAGTGCACATTACTGATGCACACAACTGCAGTCATCCCCTTGTTGTCTATCTTCACACGTCTAAACCTACAATCTCGGTATGATACGAAGATCCTCCTATGCAGAGTAGCGTTATACGACGCTCAGTACTTGAACGACATTGGCGACCCACTAAGGGTGTTGTTCTTCCCTGATGAACCTGCAAGTGATGAGCTTCTTTACCTCAGATTCAATAGCCTCCATAATGTTGGGCCAGAAATGACTTTGTTGTTGTTTTACCGTCTTTGTGTGGAGTTGAATATTTAATCTGTGCATGGCTACTTGGAGATCGAGGCCTGACATGTCTTCATAGCTCCAGGCAAAAATATCGATGTACTCGAACAAGGGCGATCAAGTCCCTGCGTTCATCTTCCGCTAAGTTTTTGTTGATGAATATGAGCCTAGGGCATCCTCCATCATTGAGATATACTTGAATCACTTCATCTTCAATGGGAGGCTCTTTTTGTTTGAACTACATCTCCCATTGCTTCTCTATTATCTGGGCCCATATGTCGAGCTCAAATGGTTTATCATCTCGCTCGTCAAAGTTGATGATGCAGGAAAATTTAATCCGCTTAGGGTCCTTTCATAAGATGTCATGTTCACCGTCTTATGATCTGCAGACACGAATTTTGAAGGACTCTCCCCAATATGAATGGATATTAACTCCTTCGTAAGATCTCTATTAGAGGTGGTCTTTCAATGATCCACCAAGGTGGAGGTAACTATGGAACCTTTCGTGGTTTTGGCGCTATTGATCAAAGCAGTCCAAGTCTTGGAAAGCTTAGACCAGTTACAAAATTCGATGGTCAGTAGGAAATTACCTCTGTATAGTTCTATAAACACCAATATTGGGATCCTGTAGGGAGAACTGAAGGTTAGCATCCGAAAGTGCTTGACGAAATCTGCAACCGTTTCTCCTTCTTTTTGTTGTACGTTGAGCATAGCACGCATGTCAAAATTGACCTCTTTTTTTGGAAATGAGATATAAAAGTTTCTTCTATGTCTTTCCACGACCCGATGGAGTTTGCTGGTAGCCCGCACAACAACCAATCAAAGGCTGGGCCTTAAAGGGTGCCGATGAACAACATTACCCTTAGGGGATCGTTTCCTAAAATATTTAGAGTTCGAGATTTATAGTAGAAAAGGTGTTGTCTAGGGGACGTCAGACCTTCGTATGGCACAAACATCGGTGGTTTTAATTGGTAGGACCAACTATTTCGTCCTACTCGATCGAATATGGCAGGCCTACCCCCACTTTCTAGAGGTTCTCTTGATTGACTAGGGGCTCGAACCTGGCCTCTAGATTCTTGATTGCGACTTCTGGAGTTATCTTACCACCTACATCTTCAGGCTCTGGAGCAATAGACGTAATACAGTCTCGTGATTGTCCTCATAAGTTTGTTGAGGGCCTGGGACTTCTGGGCTCTGTTGCATCGCCATGGACATCGAGAGCACTCATAATTCTTCTAGATTTGTTTCCATGTTTTATATGCGGACTTTGGCGTCTTCACTAGCACTGTCACCTTGTGTTGCCATGTGGGCTGGTGCACTCTTGTCCTCAATGGAAGGCATAGTATCGGAGGATGCATAGATTGATTAGATGATTTCAACTTCGGACTCATATCCGACAGGTTGACTACCCTAGAGGGAGTAGCATACTGTATTGAACAACTTTTCGATCTGGTCCCTTGGTACACACCTTCAGTGGAACCACTTTGAGGAAATATTCTCTGCTCGTCGTCAGAATGCATTAGATTTGCATCTAGCTTTGGAGGTTGGATAGTCTCTTCCGTCCTTCTTGGTTTCTTTCGACTAGACTCATGCCCTACCATATTGGCAAAGAAGTGTGAAGGGTCTTTGTTAGCAGTCTGATGTGATCGCCACCTTCGGATTCCTGGGGGGAATGCTTGAAGTCTGTCAAAGGTGGAATGTTGCACGGGTGTCATACGATGTTTGGAGAAGTATTATCGAATTAGAATCTAGTGGCAGCAAGTTAGAAAAGGGCCCACAGTCCCTGAATCATGGAGAATCTTTCTTCTGCCATTGAGATACTCTCGAAGGTCCGTGTTTGCTTGACCCGACGTCAGAATTTAACTGGTAGAGGGGTATGTGGGATACTTTCTTGATGCTTTGTTGTTGATGAATGTACTCTAGTGACACGACTACCCCCAGAGATCCTTTGGCTTTTAGCAGGTCATTGATTGGCTCGATATCATCTACCCCCAAAAGATAGGCTATCTTCTATAGGTTGGTAGTCATCTGGAGAATGGCTGCCCCAAACAGAAGTTTCATATAATATTCTACATTCTAGAGGAATACCTTATTTGCACATAGGTGTTATGCTGGAAAGATAAGACAAACTGTTAGAGTTCTAAGCCGATTTTGACATTGGTAGTGTTGCCTTTGCCTTGTGGGAAGAAGTTCCCTTAGTAATGACTCCATCACTCCTAGTTGACGGCATGGGTTTTGACCTTGGCTTTGCTCAGGATATGATCCATAGATTCGTAGATATTGAGGGCCTCAACATGCCTTGTAATATCCTCACATGAGTGAGTTGTGTATCCTCGTTCAGCAGGATTGACACTTTTGTTGATGATGTTAGTTTAGTAGGAGAGCTCATTATGGCGAGGTGCACTATGCAGAAAGGGACCTCGAAGATCGTCTCCTTAAACTTTTGTTGATCAAAATTTATGATTAGAGCATCGATACTATTTTCTATCGATAGTGTGTCAGATTATTTCACCGCTTTCTTATTAGAGGAGAAAGGAGTCCCCAATAGATTCGCCATCTTATTTTTGAGCTCAAGAGAGAGAGGTGTATCGTTCGTGGAATGATAGACAATATTCTCAATGGAAATAAATTTTATTGAATTTGTTGACATACCTGACTATACATGATATGTAAATACAACAGCGTAAGAACAAGTTCAAGATTCTGAAGAAGTGGGACGACGAAGATCAGATTAGAGCGATTATTTTATTCCGTTGACTATTGGACACAACTATAGGGATAAGAAATATGGGGCGAGCAGGAGCTTAGTTTCAAGACTAATATATATTGCCACGTTGGCCATCCTTTAAAAATTATGAAGTGCCAAGTATTGATAGAAGAATGATCTTATGGCCATTGCACTTAAATTCCCTGTAGCATCGAGCTGTAGGTGGAAAGAAGTTGCTAAGTGGTAAGTTTCCATAGGCTATCATAGCCTGTAATAGAGAAGACATGGCCCATGTACCAGTATGATCGGTCATGATTATATCCCGTGAAAGGGGACACTTCCTTCTGGAGGTGCCATGTGGCTTTACAGTTATATCAGTTTATCCCCACGACAATATCGTGGAGGAAGATAGTGACCAAAAGTTGGCGAACAGTTATCCACATACGCATTGAGCAGAAACTTCTGACGGAATGGTGGTAATCGAGGGGTAAGTAGATGGAGCATATCTCCCACGTAATCAGTTATGGTCATGGAGCGGAGATTTCACTTCAATAGTTTTGTTGGAGAAAGAGGGCGCTAAGACCCCTTTCCGCAGGTGAAAGACCAGTGGAAGCAAACTTCCTTTGTGGACCCAGAGAGGATCGTATTATGTATGGAATCGGTTTTGACGTGGTTGACGTATAGGAAACTATCAACTTGTTGATGGATGTGTTCTAGGTTCATCGTGGCGTATGGTGCACTTGATGGCTGTTACGTGAGGTGACGTGTTGAGCGCTTTTTTTGTTGGAGGCTTTGGCTCACCTCTTTCGCTATAAGGCTCAAACCTGTGTCTTTCGCTAAGACATGCCTTGGGCTGTCTTCTGCTGGGATCATCTGAATAGCTTATCTGCTGGTACAAGATATGAACTTAGAGATTTTTTATGCTTCTACAAATAGTGTAATAGAATATATGAACATGACATTGATGGAGAAGGTACCATATTTTCTATCAGAAGCAACTTATCAGATAGTTATTGGGTAAGGCTCTTAACACTGCTGCTTATGTTATTAATTGTCTCCTAGTCCTCCTTTGTAGGGTGATGTGCCTGATAAAGTATGGTACGACAAGGAGTCGTTATACGATCACCTTCGAGTATTTAGTTGTAAGGGCTTCGTGCATGTACCGAAGGACGAAAGATCCAAACTTGAACTAAAGATGAGGCATTACATTTTGACTATGATCGGGATGATTTTAGCTATAGACTCTATGACCCGGTAGTGTCATGACCCGCACCTGGATAATCGGGGCATGAGTATGTGGGCACGCCCAGCCTACGCTGCAGCATCGACGATAGAACGTTCTCAAGATTATCATAACTAACTATCAATCTCATATAATAATATCCAACTCCATAAGGAGACAATGATATAGAAATAAATATATACTCAATCACATGCTAAGAAAGAAAAGGCACGATATGATATAAAAGAAGGAATACAAGTCTCAAATATCTAACAAGACAACACAATAAGTCAATAAATCAAATACAATATCCCAAGTCTAAAGTAATTGTCGGAGACAGATCCGGTACCAAAAATATTAAATAAAGAAGCTAGGATAATTAGTGACACCGGCTAGACCTTCCGGCAATCACTCCTGATCTACAGGGTCCAAGGCTGCAGCTACTCCCTCTAGTGGTCCGTAATAAGTCGGACACCAATCCTCCAAGTCTACTGAAAAATATTATCCAGCCAGGATGGAACGAGTATAACTCTAACAGCAGTTTTAATATATGGTAGAAATTATAAGACTTTAAATAGCAATGAAATACATGATGAGTTAGAAATATAAAATCTGAGCATGGCAGGTAATAAAAAATGAGCAGATAGTACAATAAGGCAATAGGCAGTAAATATGGAATGAAACAGGAAAGACCAAACTTTACAAGGTGTTTTGAAAGACTACTCTCAATATGTGATCTACAACAATACTACTAGCAATATCCATAATAGTACGGCTCAATCATACGGGTAACGTATGATTGGCTATCCACAATAGTACAAGCATGATAGTACGGCTCAATCCCATAGGATTGGCTATCCACAATAATACAATCACGATAGTACGACTCAATCCCTTAGGATTGGATATCCACAATAATACAATCATGATAATATGGCTCAATCCCTTAGGATTATCTATCCACAATAATACAATCATGATAGTACGGGGATTGGCTATCCACAATATAACAATCACGATAGTATGGCTCAATCCCTTAGGATTGGCTATCCACAATAATACAAGCACAATACAAGTAATATAATATGAGGATGCATCGAGGATTATGTTGCAATATATTTTTACCTTAGGACATCTTTGCTGAACGAACTCGTATCCCTGGTTTAAGATATTTTATTTGGGTAGGATAATCTATGCTTGATGTTAGAAATCTGAGTGATGCAAGCTTGGGTAGAATATCCTGTACGAACGAAAAATAGTTTAACCTTAGTTTTGGGTGAGCGTGGTACTCTGGATTTGCACATTATGGATGGTGATCGGGATTGTAACTATGACCTGGTGAGCTGACCTAGTGGTTAGACAGACGATCCCTTAATGAGATTTGAGTTGGTGTGATCAACCTTAAAATTTGCCTGGGTAAGACTTCAGAGCTGGGGCAGCAATAGTTAGAATTAGGACATGGTTTTGATGATATATGCCTTAGAAGAGTTAGTATTCGACGTGATCAGAATAGACGAAAGAATTGGGGACTTGTCGGTGGAATTACTTGAAATCGAATGGATCGTGCGAAGGAAAGTATAAGTTAATATTGAGGACTTATCAGATTCATGTTGGTGTTGAACGTGTAAAATAAATCGTGAAAAACTCGGATGATGCATTGAATATTAATAAAAATTGCGTACTTGGAAGATATTCTCGATGGTAGTGCAATACTAAGGATTTAAAATTGAATTAGAATTGACTTAGATTTTGTTCGACTCCGCTAGTGGTATCATGGTGATTCATAAGGCGAGAGATACATAATGATGAATCGTATCATATGAAGGATTAATTGGAAACAAAAAGGAAGTATTGATAAATGGATTGGATATAAAGTTGATATGTATCAGGATGGATTAGTTGAAGATCATTCTAGAAGATTGAACAAATGTGAATATTGACTTTGTTAGGATGCAGACGATATCATCGAAATGTATATCGTATTTGGAAGAGTATGAGATGATATACATGAGGTATGAATAAGGGATTGGCTAGGTCTTATTCGATAAATGAGTTTTGGAAGATAAAAATGTATGAGTCAAATGATAAACTTGGAAGATAGTATAGTACAAGATTTCTAGTATGATTGAGAGATGGCTCGGGATAGATTATTGCGTATCAAATACAATTTGGATCTAGATTTGAGAAATGTCATATGTAAATAATTAGTGGGTATTGAGGTTGAAGTTCTAAGAATTTTCAAGATGTTGGTTAGAAGTAACACTGGATTTAGTTAGGCGATACCAAGTTATTATTGGAATATGTTCATGACTCAGAAGTTAAGTGATAGAACGTTGGGTGGTTCAACCTAGTTCTAGTTTGTCCCTTGTGTGCGCAAGTTATAGCATACCCATGTGTTTGAGTAGTGCAGCTCTACCTAGGCACAAAAGAGATAGAGGCAAGAATTTGATAGACTGCAAGGATATAGTCAGACTTAGAATGGATAAAGGAACAAGAAGTGTACTCGAGGATTTGAAGCTAAACGTGATATGTTCAAGTTTAGTATAGAAGTGTTGTACTTGGATGAGTTCTATCTTAGTAAGTTTCGAGGACAAAACTTCTTTTGAGTGGTGTATTGTGCAACAACCCACTTCGCTTAGTTCTACAAGGTGACTCAAATGACATATCAGCACTTAGACTTAGAATTTTCAGCAGTTCACTCGGAGTCTCGCTCGGCCGAGGCAAGCCCTCGTTCAGGTGGGTGGATACGATGAACCTATCTTTGCTTAGTCTGCACACATAAAACATGAACGATACATGCTAGTTGTTAGGAGAATCATCCCTTGTATACTAATAAAGAATACAACGCACCTAGCTAAGGGAATAATCCCATCCAGTATTGCTTGTCTAGAACATGGGAAAAATAAGTAACTTGATAAAAAAATTTATGCGCCGCTCTATATGCCTCTACACGGTTTTACTCCTCGCACTAACCCTTTAGACTCGTGTTAGTGTAAGGCTCATGTTTCATCATTGTTTCAATGATTGCCTGCTTATATGCTAACTAGTAATCGCTCTTCTCGTTTTAATGCTCGTCACGTAAATTCATGCTGCGACCCAGTAACACTATCCATGTCTTGCATTCATGTAGTTAGCTGAAAGACTATTGTATAGTCATTCCGTGCAAGTATGAACCTGAAAGTATTCAGGACCGTTGGGTCGCCAAAGTAGTTCCCGAACTAGGGGATTGCATCATGTCAAGTAAAGCAAGAATCATAGCTCGTGGAGCAATACTCATTCAGGACAAGAATCAGACGGCTCTGGGAGCCAACAAGTGTAAACAAGAATCAAGATTGAAAATGTCATGTCGTGAATCTGGAAGGCCCAAGACTTGCATCATCGCAAACAACTTGTGCACAAGGTATTCATGTTCAGGTTTATGCGGACGGTCGCTGGGGTACTGGCACCGATCTGATCCGGACAAAACTTCACAATAGTCTCATATACAGGATGGGATGATATGTAGCACTTCATGTACTTTTTATTGCACACTATCCTCGTCCATGACTACAACGTCCTTTATGGCTATGCCAGCGATAACTGGTCATATGGATTAAGTCATCCTCGCTTAGCAGCAATTCGCGTGCGAGCCATTGCATTGCATCTAGTAATCTGGAACACCTGAACAATATGAGTATAAGACATCTGTACACTTTTGAACATATTTGATCAGCGGAGTATCATACCTGAGTATTCGAGTAACATCATCCTCCTGAGTCATATATATATATATATATTCGTTCTCGGTTTAACTTGGTTTACCTTAAACATTGAAGGACGAATGGTAAGTTGGTAAGTCTCACCATGTTACTCTTATATCGTATGACACACTGCCACACAAGTTGGGCTTTACAATATTGCCATGAAACTGATCCTAACGACTATAAAGACAAAAATAATAGAGTGCACATAGCTAATTGAACATGTTATATTTTTTGAGCGGGCGAGAAGCCTCCCCACCAGTTGCATTCATGTACTGATAACCCACCAGATTGCTTGCAGGGTACGGGAGTACTCGTTTGGTATAAAAATTCTTTTGTGCGTGCTAAGGCACGGAGTTCACTCTGGAGCCTTGGAGCGTTACATCCGGAGAAGAAGTACACATACTGGATATAATATTGGAACATCACCTATGTATCATCTATGTTGTAAGCCACTTGGCACGCATTTATTGTTTGTGAGAGAGAGAGAGAGAGAGAGAGAGAGAGAGAGAGAGCTTGAGCGACTTGTAATCTCAGCCCAGCGCCGATTGTAATACTTATTCAGAATCAATAAAGAGCTAGTTTTGTATCATACTTGTGTTCGTTCTATGCTTCCGCTGTATCGACCTTGCGAACTAGTTATCTCACCTCCCGTTCTATGCCTGGCCTTGCCCGGACGTAACTTAGGCTCACGCGGTATCATGCCCATGAGAGGACGAACGGACTTGCGGGGCCGGGGCATGATAGTAGAAGACTAAGCCACTTTACTAGACTGTGCACAGACGGCCTCTCTTTCCCGGCGAGCCTCCTAAAGATCGCTTCCAAGATCTTGAGTTTGGCTTGGAGTTGTACAATTTGCTCGTTAAACTCAGCTATTGTATGAATCATAAAATCTTTCCAAGAAAGGTAGGCCTCCCCTCGGTTATTCAACTCATTATGCTTGAGTGCCAGCTTCTTGAGGTCTTGCTCCATGGCCTCCTTATTCTTTGCGTAGGCAACCTTCACTCGCTCCATGAAATTTAAGAGCAATTCGCGCTCCTCTGCTACTGTGACGTCTCGGTCAGTATGTCGTGCCTGTTGTAGTTCGTTCAGGAGTTGCTCCACCTTGATCAACTTTTGGGACAACAAGTCAGTTGTCGGCTCAAGACCAGGAAGGGACCTTAAAATTTTAATTTGACCTTGGATACAGTGCTTAGCCCAGGCGAAGGACTTGTTTCTTCCTAGAACGACTTGGACCCCTGCCTCAACTGCATATGGAAACTATAAATCATAACATTTAAGGATTCTTCCATATCGAAAAGGGTAGAAAGTGTCAAAGGATCTGACACAGAAGGGGATGTTATTGGCTGAGGAGTAGGCATAACAATACTAGATAGCCCATGAGGTAGAATGGTAGCGACAGAACGACGAAATGCCTTAACTTCGGCCATCTGCCTCCCAGTCAAAATAAGTGTATGAACACTAGGCAACTGGGCAATTTCGACCATCGTAGTCTGGGCACCCGAATATGTTCCAACATCGGACGATCCGGCAACGAAAGATGGAGGGGCATCCGTCGTACTGGGTGGATCCATGACTGTGGAATCCTCCGTCACAACAGTCTCCACAGGAGCCCCCATAGGGTTTTCTTCACCCTTAGAAGAGCGAGGGAGGGATGCAGGCCTCTTCTGAATGAGCCCTCTGCCTCCTTCTTCCTCTCTGTCTTCTTCAACAACAATATTCACCATCTTCAAGGAAGAGGAAGTGCCTATAGAACTAAAATAACCCGTTACCCGGAGAATAAAGAGCTAAAGTCGAAAATATCATCCATTGAGAAAGAATGAAGCAACGTACCCAGAGTAGGTGGCGGAATGTGCGGTTCGTTCAGAGCCATCTCTACATCATCCAAGTCATCCATTGATATGATTGGAGTAGTCGGTTCCATCAGCCGACCCTCTAGGACGTGTCTGCCTGAATTCTTAGGTACATGCTCTTCAGTTGCCGTCTCAAATTCAGGGAATGTCGTCTCTTCGTCTGACACTGCATAAAAGACCTTGGCTACCATAGACCAACGAGGACGGTCCCTTCTCCCCTGTGTCTACAAATTTTTAAATATACCAGAAAAAAGATATTCATACAGAGGAGACATAAGAATCAAACTAAGAGATTTTACATATACCACCATCGCATCTAAAGTGGGGTCAGGTTCAGAAACCACCAGTACAAGGGGTACTACCTCCTCTCTTACGTCCTCCTCAGAAGGACCGGATTCTTTTATAGGTTCCGCCTCAGGGTTCGTTTTAACTCGAGCCCGTTTAGAGTGGCGAGGGTGGTGAGACACAATGGTCTTACGCTTAGGAGCAGGAGGGTCATCAGAAGGAGTCCCCTCCTTAGACATCGGGTCTGAGTCAACCAACAAAGGCTGAGCTACACCTTTGCCTTTTTTGGGTGTTCGTCGACCTTTCGTTGACGGAGGCGCAAATACTGTATCCTCCAGATATCTCGTCTCAGGGATATAACCCACCGGTGGAGTATTGACCATGCAATAGAAACTCCTTGTGGTGTACAGTATGTGCGAAAGAGCATTCGCCTCAGGATGCCCGAACTTAGCCCATGTAGCAATGATGGTATAATAACTCCACGCCCGAGATCCATTAATAAGACCGCCATGATACCCAAGGGAAGCACTAGGAGTATCCAACAGGAGTTGGCCATACCCAAATTGATGGACGAACAGGCTATGCAGGTAGGGCTCCAAGAAGACATCGTCTGGATTTTGATACACCAAGTGAGAGGGGCGGATAGCAAGGAGCCAATAGTACAGTTTCGCTGATAACCGGCGAACAGAAGACCCGCAGTCCCGATAAGTAGCACTCCTTTTCCCTCGGTGAACTTGGGAATAGTTGTGAAGAACGTCCAACCATTCAAATGGGCAAGTTCTCTCCTATATGAAGGCACGTCCCCATACTTCCATTTCATCCCCCGATAATGGCATCTCCCTCCAATATCCCCTTTTGGGTACCGAGATGCTTCAGAGATCGATGGTGCAATAGAAGCCAACCCATCAAGTAGTGATAGGGTAACTCTACCCTATTGTAATCCCCAACTCCTTTGTGATGTTTCACCTTTGTGGAAAAATATCGAAGACCGTGGTGGATGCAGCAGACCATCGCAGGCAGCAACACAAATGGGTGGCCGAAAGCTAGTTGCACAACCGGGAGGATAATGTTACGACTGATTCTTTCAATTGAGCCTGAACCCCCCGTGAGCACGTAACTGCTTAGCCAAATTATCAGTTATCCTGCTAACAATACCTTATCAAATAACTCATGGGTATCCATAATGAAATAGCTTAGTTTTTCGCCTTTGGTAGACGATTCATGGAACTTTTGGATCAAAGCTGCGATAGCCTTTTGGGATTACGACCCCCGAACATCTCGTCCAACCCGGCCAGGTGATGCGTCCATACAATGATATAGGAGATCCCCTTCGGAGGTCTTCTCCTCCTTGTACATTCTCTAGCAGATGCTATGATGATATAACAACTCCTGATATACAGCTGTAGAAGCATGAAAAATACGCTGGGGAATTATATGCGTAAAACCCCCAACATACATGAAGCACGCATAAAACAGAGCTTCAGCGCTGTGTGGCGTAAAACATGACTTCAGAGCTGCCCGCGTAAAGCAGTGTTTCAAGGCAGTTTTGGCGTAAAAGGTTGCTATGCCTCCCTACAGCATAAAATATGTTTGTCTTTAATGCAACGTAAAGTCATACGAGAAACTCTTCGTATTCCTCGAATGAATCTGTCAGACAGAACAGTGAAGCTGACTCCTGACAAAAGTACTGCACTACGATCGAGAGGACGACTGTAATGATAATTCTGCACAGAGGCCCAGACTGTCGTTTAGTGACATATCCTTGATACAAGTCATTTTTACGCATTCAAGGAATACGCTGCCTATTCTACACAGGCAGAGACGAGCTTTTACGCTCAAGATGAGATAAAATCAGATGCCACGTCAAAAGCTGTTTCTCATGCAGAGCTCGAGGCATATCTCGGCATTTAATGCACGAGATTGAGGCATATCTCTGTATTTAATGCACGAGATTTGATTCTATCCTTTGTAATTTTGTCATGACTAGGAGAGCTAAAACTAGGGCTAATACGCTTACATCACCATCCTGGCATTTTACGCCAACTAGGCTATTTTCGACCATAGGAGCACGCCGTATGCTATCTCCTCGAAATACGCCAACCAGGCTATTTTCAACTATAGGAGCACGCCGTATTCTATCTCCTCGAAATACGCCAACTCAGGCTATATTTGTAAAGGTACGTGATAAGGTTATTTGGCCCAGAATACGCTCAAGACCTCAGTCAAGAAGGATAATTGGCTATTTTTACGCTGGTTATCTATTATTCATGCAGCCTCAAGTTTTACGCGGTATTTGACTTTTACGCCAATAAGACAGCTATTTGGCTTTTATGCCAACAAGACAGCTATTCGGCTTTTACGCCAACATGACAGTTATTTGGCTTTTATGCCAACCATATTTACGTAAGGGGCAGTTACCTACGTGGCTTGCATGCCGTGATCTTCGAGAAGCAGTTATACGCATTACCTCATAATGGGACACGCGTTATACGCGGATTCAGGAGATCATTCAGACGTGGGTAGCAGTTATTATAACCGCTGCGTAAAGAGTGCAACTCTCTTCATAGTTTGGCTTCTACGCCGACTGGATAGTTACTGTGACTGAGCTCTATAAATAGAGACCTTCGGTCACAAGAGATCAAGGGTCGAAAGGTGGAAAAGAAAGAGATCAAGAGATCAGAGAGAGAGAGAGCACAGACAGAGAGTAGTGATTGACGACTCTGGCAACGAGAATCTAATCCCTCCTGTAATATTTGAAGCTTCTCCTTCTTCTACAACACTTCTTCATCATCGTGTGGTCCAAGGGACAAAGTGATCGATCGCAGATCAAACTCCTATAGCAATATTTCCCCAGAATCATTTTTTTTATTGTGCTTAACATCCTCGTATAGGATTAATTGTACTCTTTTTTTCTTGTTTGTAAACGAAGAAAGAGTTTCGTATAAACCTAGTTTCATTCTTTCGTTTCATTAAACACAAGATGGTGACTCTGCTGGGGACTACTTTCTCATCTGACGAGAAAGCCATTGCTCAACACGATGCTATATCCGTCGGATCGACGAAGAAGACTTTGGTCGTCCAGTTCGACCAATCAGCTTATGAAGACATGCTTCGCGCAGGGGGTAGCTCTCATTCCCTCTCTATCCAGGACAATATGAAGCTGCGTAAAGTGTGGATGCCCAAGACATCCTCTACCCTTCCTGCAAGCTCTCCTCCTCTGATCAACAAGGTTGTGACATCACAACCTATACGCCTTGTGCGTAAAAACCCGTCTCCCGTCTGTGACATGGCAGACAAAGCTTCTGGCAATGCCCCACTGCCAATCCAGAAGTCTAGAACGCGCTCTGCGCATAAAACTTCGTCTCCCGTCTGTGACGTGGCAGACAAAGCTTCTGGCAATGCCCCAGTGCCAATCCAGAAGTCTAGAACGTGCCCTGCGCGTAAAACTTTGTCTCCCGTCTGTGACGTGGCAGACAAAATTTCTGACAAGGCCTCAGCGCCAATTCTGAAATTTCAAACGCGCCCTGCGCGTAAAAATATATCTCTCATCTATGATGAGGCAGATGAACCCTTGGATCACATCAAGGGAAAACGAGTGGCGGATCTCCCAACCGCTAGGCTTGTACGCCTATAGGAGAAGAAGTTGTCCACTCTACAGATTACGTGGACTTTCCCTATTTCACGAGAACCTGTGCCAAAATCCAAATAATGCCAGGATAGGTCTGTTTGCATAAGGGAGGCTCGTTTCACGGAAAGATGCGCTCCTCAGCAGGATGATGGATCATATGACACTCACATAGGTGGACTGCTGTATTCCTATGGCCGAGAAAGGGTTATGGTTCCTAATCTCCACAAGCCCACTGATGTAAAAAGGCAAAATAAGCCTTCTTCTTCTTCTTCTGCTAATTTCCCTTATTTGCGTGATTTCTTGATCCAAAAATGCAAAGACAGGGGTCAAAACCAGGATTCAGTTCCCCTAACTACCAAGCATAGGGAGATCATGTGGGAAGTAGCGTCAACACCTAACGTCGTCATGACATATGGGCCACATGAAGAATCTGTCTTTATTGTTCCACCGACTCGCAACGATCAGCATCAAATAATCTTCGGTCGAATACGAAATAGATCGATTGTACAAGAAGAATCTCACGAGTCTGATGTTGGAAGAATGCAAATCCACAAATATAGCCCACAAGCTTTAAAGATTATGCAAAATATGGGTTATGATTTGAAGTTGAAGCAAGGCCTCAATTATGGAAAAGACAGACGAATACCGTTGTATGGTGATCCTTACTGTCAACGAACTCGTTTTGGGTTAGGGTTTACTGCATCTCTTGCAAACTCCAAACCTCTAGAGTCTGATCATATAATATCAGAGGCAGGTCCTTCTAAATCAACTTCTGTGGACAAAGGCAAACAAAAAGAAGAAGAAGAACCAGACAACGACATGTCTGGGAGTGGTCTCCTCGACAAAACAGAGCAGCATCCGAGGCTGGGGGTAGAATTCCCTATGAGTCCGAAGATGATGCAACCATGACCATCCTTCCTGAGGACCGTACGACCCAGGTATCGGGAGCTCGAAAGCCAAATGGGACTTTCTCCTTCAATGCAGATGACCTCATTGAAATCTTTAATATATTGATGAAGAAAAACAAGCTTCGGCTACCCAACATCAGATACCCTGAGAGGGCCGGCAAGGTCGATGACCCAGATTATTGTCTCTTTCATCGGTACATTCATCATCCCACGAAGGCATGCTATGTGCTGAAAAGGAAAATCCATGAGTTGATTGACGCCAAAGTCATCACTTTGCGTTTATAACAAGAAGACGGTGTCTCCCCAGATGAGCAACCTTCAGGACTATCCCCACTCAGAAAATTACTCCCCAGTGAATTTTTCGGACATGGGTTCACGTCCAAACTGTTTTTCTCCCAGCTGAGTTTGCCATGTCCAAGTGACCTCTGAGCAAACCTCCCAGGTTGTTGCTATCGATCAGTTTACGTCCATATTACCTCTGAACTATGTCTCTCCACTTTCTCCAGCAGGGTAAATCTATCACTACAAAAATGGTCATTTCCCATATTAACCTCTGCCCTATTTTTTTTACCCCCACCATATCTTACCATGTCCACATTATCTCTGAGTAAGATATTTTCAGAACTTTTCCATGTCCACATTACCTCTGAGTGAAGTTCTTCTCTTCGACTTCCTACTATCACGTTCGCATAACCCCTAATAGTGCTAGTTGTTTCAACTTATTATCTGTACTTAAAGTACGCCATGGATAATAAGTCCATAGTCCAGATGAAAAAATCAATTCTTGGTTCTTCATCCCCAGCAAGTGCCTATGAGCAATATTTTCTCGATCGTCAAAGATCGAGAATCATATTCTATCATGTTGAGATGACCTCTGAATAGATATGTTCAGCAATCTGGCATCCCCAGCAAGCGCCTATGTGCAATATTTTCTCCTTCGCTACAAATTCTTGTAAAGAGCCATCATCCGTATCAAAAAATCCCGGATATGCAATGGATGATGGATCCTCAAAATTCCCCTCAGCGGATCAATCATTAGGTCTACTTGCACCAATCTCACTAGACGCTAGCCATATTCATATTACCTCTGAGCTATCGTCACATCAATTTCCCCAGCGGAATAATCCTTTGGTCTATCTTCATGATTGGGATAGACTACACTCAACGAATCACTCCTTAATGAGTTTTTTGGACATTAGTTCATGTTCATATTACCTTTGAACTGCTGTCATAATATTTCTCTCGGGCTGAGTTTGTCATGTTTATATTACCTCTGAACAAACCCTCTGAGTCTTGGCTATCGATGTTCATGTCCATATTACCTCTGATATCGGTTGTCATCTCAACTTAGCACCCGTACATAACTCTAAGTACGCCAGTGGTGTTAGGTCCACAAAAACTGCCACGTCCATATTACCTCTGGCAGGGCTTGTCTTAAACTTATTACTTGCACTCTCGTGCACAAGAAGTAATGGGTCCACAAAAAACCCCTTGTGGGATTCCTGCAATGGAAACAAATTATTCATATCCATATTACCTCTGAACTATCCTTATTTTCCCCAGCGGAGAAAAAGTCAGTTCATGTTCATATTACCTCTGAACTATATTTCTCCACTATCCCCACAGAGTCATATTTTACTGCGGCTATATTACCTCTGGCAAGACTTGTCTCAAACCTACTACTTGCACTCTCGTGCACAAAAAGTGATGGGTCCACAAGAAAATCCCCAGCAGGATGTCTTCGCCAGCCACAAAACCTATCACCTGATTGGGCTTGTTTCGAACTTATTATTTGCACTCAACGTGCGCAACAAATAATAGGTCCACCAAAGATCCCCCAGTGGGATGTCCTCAACAAATACGGTATCGTACTACGTCCATATTACCTCTAGTACGATGTCCAAAGTTCGCACAAACAATCATAAAGAAATAAAGGTTCCTTATATGATTGCAAATGGCGCTTACAGATTAGCCAAACCTAATAAAAATTGGTAATGGCTCTTATCAAACGGCAAATCCCTGAAGAAGTACTATACTTGATCTCCTTTGCTTAACGGAGTGTGATAAAGATCTTATTCTGACGATACCACGCACAAAGGTTAGCTGGATCATATTCTATCAGATTCATATGACCTCTTAATGGATATGCTTAACTAATTTGTAAACCTATCATGTTCATATTACCTCTGATAGTGTTTAGTATACAAATTTAGTTAGATTATATTCTATCCGGTTCATATTACTTCTGAATAGATTTACATTCAGCAAAACCTTAACGAAAGTATGTCATGTTCATGATACCTCTGATATCACTTTCATCTTAGCCTATCATTTATATTCTAAAAAAATGATGGGTCCACAAAGTCAAAAAATGTATCTTTATTATCTCTGAGAAATTACAGGAGAAATAAAAAAGTACATCATTGGGGGGAGCAGTTAAATCCCTGATCTGTCGCGCCAAAGCAGCCACCCTCTCATTCCTGGAGTTCAAAATATTAGTGCGAGCCAGCTCCAGCCTTGCTTCGTTATTGTTCAAGCGAGAAAGTTTGGACAGGGAATTAACAAAACTTGCGTGGATGACACCCGCATGTGCCAAGTTCTGCTGAGCTGTCTCCACTTGGCCCTTAAATACATCACGAGCTACCGATGCCTTGAGAAGCCTCTCCCTTGTCTGAGCAAGTTCAGCTTCCAATTCTTGAACCTCGTTTCATATCCCTCACATTCGGCATGGTACTGAGTTAGCTGAGGAATACTCTTCACCAGTACTGCCTGCTCTTTATCCATCTCTTGCTGCTGTTCCTAGATGGATTTGTTTAAAGATTCAATCTGCTGAGCAAGTTTCGCAGTTAGGGAGTCATACTCAGCTTGAACCAGGTCATCGATGCTGCCTCGGGATAGTTGCAAATATTCGTTAATGGGTTGTTCTAAACTATTAACTATTTGTTCTAGCGCATCAGCTCTTTCAGCGTCATTGAAATTTCTAATCTGCGCTATAGTGAGATTGGAGGACATCTTCAGAGCATCAAAACCTAGGTTCTTCTACAGCACCATCGATATCAATTCTTTCAAAGTAAGGTAGAATATGCTAGTGTATTGATCTACTAGCATAGGAAAGCTCGAATGGACGCTGGGAGTGGCCGCAATATCGGTGAGCCTCCTATCCGGAAGGACTGTAGAGGATATTGCCACAGTCGTTACTTTAACAGATGGCACGACAAAAGAAGAGACACCAACAACGGTTGGAGTTGCTGGCATGCTTGACGAAGGAGGCGCGGTCGAGATGGCAGGTTCATCCTCCTCTGATGTTATTTGAACTGCCACTGGCGGGATGACACCCGAGAATATAGCGGATAAAATATCGACAATTTCAAAATATACTTCGTCAACGTCAACTGCCGCCGTTTCATTGGCTGGATCCGCAACAAAATCAGAAGTTGTGTCAACTCCGCCCTCCCCGGAGATGTCTTCGCCTGAAAATAAGATAAGAGAAAGTTAATATCAATTTGATGTTAATTTTCCTAAAGAAAGCGTGAAGACAATATTTACCCATGGCCGATGGTATGTATGTTGTGTCTGCAGCCTGTATAGCTAAATTATTTCTTAATGATGCTAAACAAGCTGTCATACCTGGAGAAGAGGGTGCACCAACTGACGTTTGAGGGTAGTCAACCCAGTCGTCACCCAGATCCACTCGAGGTTCATCGGGTGGAATCTCGCTCGAGATACTTACAGACGAAGGAAGGGCTAGCCCCATTTGTCTGGATAAAGGTATATTGATTCTTATTATGCTCGGCCTAGAAGGCGATCTCGAGACACTACCAGCAACGGTGGTAGCGGCAGCAGTCGCGGGCATAGAATCTCCAGCACTGGCAGCTGGGACTGTGGAGGTTCCCTCTCTAAAAGGCGAAGGACCCCTGATCAAAGAATCATCCCCAACAAGGAAAACAATAGGCTCACTCCTAGAGCCCCCCTTGGTGGAAGTCCTTTTAGGACCTCCGGTAGTCAGCCTCTTCTTGCGGGGGGAAGGCTCTTTCAGAGTGGAAGCCTTTCGTTTATTGGAGATTATGAGAGGCTCTGCTGGCGGAGCTATTACGCCTCTCGGTACAATCAGCAAATAGTCGTCTGCACCGGTGGTTTTATCACCTTCATCCGAGGAAACAGACGGTATCTTCTCTCTCCCAGTGGACCTATGGGAGGGCATCCTGAAACTTCCATATACATCAAAATCACGATGGAAGGTATTGATGGACGCATAAAAATGCGCGTACGAATGGAGAATACGCAACTCCATGGAGAGAGAAGTCACGGGCACAGCAAAGGTTGCTCTAGTATAACCCATGATAAAATACCGCCATCCTCTAGCTCCATCAATAAGTCCACCTTTGAACTTGAAGCTGGTGATAGGATTCCCCACGTGCAACTGGTCGTACCCAAATTGCCTGGCGAACCGGCTGGGCAGATAAGGCTCCAAATAGCAATGGTCCTCGCTTCTGTACAGCAGATGGGAAGGTCTAATGCAGACCAACCAGTAAAAGGCTTCAGGAGAAAGAATAGTCTTCCCCTGACCCGCATCCTGAAGTTTCATCTCCTGTTGATTAATATGTACAGGGGGGACGATGCAGAAGAACTTCCAACTATGGGCAAAATTTAGTGCTAGCCGACAGTCTATGACGCTAGTCACATTCCAAGAAGAATTCCTGTAATTCAATAGGAAGTTATTGCCCGAATCACTGGCCAATCCGGGAGACATCACTTTGGTGTTGTGAAGGATTAACCATCCCATCAGATATAAGAATGGCAATTCCACTCTGGGAAATCCTTCACGCTGTGTATCATCAGCCAGCAGTCCCTCAGTAATGGCCCTCTGGCTAGCTTGAATTCTGCACACCATGGCAGGGAGCAGGCCCAATCTCGCTCCAAAAACCAAACGCACTGCAGGCCATAAGGTGTTGCGATGAATGCGATCCGCAGACGCGATACCAGGAACCACCCATCGGCGCAGCCAAACAGAAAGAAAGCCAGCCAGTTGAGCTTCTCTTGACAGAGGCTTTCGGCAATGCCTCATATAGCTGTAGGCTTTGGTTCCTGCAGGATAACCCCCTATCTCTTCGTTGAGAACATGGTCTTGAGCCCTCGCATCTTCAATGAGATCATCGACTGTGTTGGCACTAAGCATGCTCAGAAGGTTCAAGGGTTTATCTCTGCTATATACAACCTTGTCCTGCTTGGCATTTCTGGCCTAATGGAAGAAGAGGTAAGATACCCATTTGTTGATATGGGCCAAATCAGAGGGCTCTTTGTAGAAGATGGTGCATGCAAGATAGTGGCTCATCAGCTCCTGGTACACTGCCAATGCCCGAGGATTTGTATCCCTCAGCTCCCTGTCTGTGGGAACATACTCTTCATAATGAGTGTCTCCCATTGGCAGCTTTGAGATATCTGCCATCTCATGAAGGGCTAAGCCCAACTCACCTGGCGGAGTGGTGAAGGTTCCGGTGAGCGAGTTATATCGCTCCATCAAAGCTAAGAACAAGTTGGGGTTGAGAGGCAGTCCAACACTAATGGCACTCACAGCCGCAAATAAACCAATACTTTCCAGCTCCGTCTGGAAGTGCTTCAGGGCCCAGGCAGTTAAACTGGCCCATCGAAGATTCTGGGGGCTAAGCCATCCACTGGTGTGAGGGTTAACCTTGGGGTATACTCCTCCCTGCCCCATAAAGTTATTACAGAAAGTCGCTATTTGAATCGGCTGGATCAGTGAAGTGTCTTCACTCGGGACGCTGCCCGGCAGTAATCCTCTGAAAGGCATGACAGGGCCTGAAGGACTGCTCACAAAGGACCCTCGGTTCAATCCTTTCTTATAAAAGATCTTCCTCGGTTGGCCGTGAAGATCGGGAGTCAGAGTCCACACCATCTTTCTGCGATGGGTGGCATGGAAGAACGCTGAGATAGGGTAATCTCTAGGCATCCTTGGCAGATACATGACCGTGCCCTCAGCAGAAAATACCCAATCTTCCTTCTTGGGCTTAGTCTGGGATTGTTTATCGATAACATCCCCAAACAAGAAACCTGGTTTCTTATATTCAGTATCGTCTATATACGTCAGGGGCTCCCCACTGATCATACTTAGCAACATTCGTTCTCCTTGGGCAGAGATCAGAGTTCCCCTTTCTTGAGGATACTCGTTTTCAGAGATGGGAAATGTCACATGGGACAAGTCCTCGAGATAGTTGGAATTCAGCATCCCAGCAGCAGAGCCCATCACTTCAGCCAAAGGAGGGATCTGTAGGTCCACTGCAAGAAGCAAGAAAATAAGTCAGTTTTACGCTAGACGTTACACTCTTACAGTATACGCCAAAACTTGACAGTCTGAGTTTTTACGCCAGACTGCAAAAATTTGATTTTTACGCTGGAATTTACTTCCAGTGCGTAAAAACTCAAAGTTGGCAGTATACGCCAAAACCTAACAATCTGACTTTTACGCCATATTGCTAAAATTTGAGTTTTTACGCTGGAATTTACATCCAGCGCGTAAAACTCAAAATTTGCAGTATACGCCAAATTTTGACAGTCTGAGTTTTTACGCCAGACTGCAAAAATATGGAGTTTTACGCTGACACATTAGAAATATGGGCGTATTGTTGCGCATACACGTACAACGTGTGCGGAAGGTCCTCTATTCCTCTCGAAGTCTTTACCTGTGATGCCCGGAGCGTAGCTCGACGGTGGAGCACTTCGTTCAGAACGAGGCTCGCTTGGCCTAGCAAGGGTTGCTCGTGCTTGAGCAGAGGAGCGAGATGAGGAAGCGGCTTTCTTTCCCTTAGAGACGGAGGCATGTTTTGGTGCCATGGCAAAACTCAGAGTTCTCAGAAAAGAGACGAAGACGAAGAGTTCTCAGAAAGAAAGGGTTTTGCAGAAACATATGAAGGATTTTTCTCTCAAGACCTTGGGCTATTTATAGAGTTCAGATAACTCTTCGAATCCTTAACCAAATCCGATTTTTAATAGTCGGTTATAATTTGGGACCACGTCAGCCGATCATTTGAAAAGGAAGACAAGTCATCACACTGCGTAACGGATCCAGATTTTATGCAGAGCAAGGATCTATGACTTTACGCTCAGAAGCTTTTACGCTCAGGAGCTACAGATCTACAATCTTACGCTCAGAAGCTTTTACGCTCAGGAGCTACAGATCTACAATCTTACGCTCGAACGCTTTTACGCTCAGGAGCTACAGATCTATAATTTTACGCTCAGATGCTACAGATCTAGGATTTATGCATTACGCGGGACAGATCAGTCAGCAGAATACGCGTATATATTAATCTGAGTTTTACACTCAAAAAAGTCAGTTACAATTGACCATTTCATGCTTTATTCAAAGTATTCCAAATTACAAGGAATTTGAAAACTTTGAAGGGGGTGTTGTAGAAGCATGAAAAATACGCTGGGAAATTATATGCGTAAAACCCCCAACATACATGAAGCACGCGTAAAATAGAGCTTCAGCGCTGTGTGGCATAAAATATGACTTCAGAGCTGTCCACGTAAAGCAGCATTTCAAGGCTATTTTGGCATAAAAGGTTGCTATGCCTCCCTACAGCATAAAATACGTTTGTCTTTAATGCAACGTAAAGTCATACGAGGAACTCTTCGTATTCCTCGAATGAATCTGTCAGACAGAACAGTGAAGCTGACTCCTGACAAAAGTACTGCACTACGATCGAGAGAACGGCTGTAATAATGATTCTGTACAGAGGCCCAGACTGTCATTTAGTGACATATCCTTGATACAAGTCATTTTTACGCATTCAAGGAATACGCTGCCTATTCTACACAGGCAGAGACGAGCTTTTACGCTCAAGATGAGACAAAATCAGACGCCACGTCAAAAGCTGTTTTTCATGCAGAGCTTGAGGCATATCTCGGCATTTAATGCATGAGATTGAGGCATATCTCTGCATTTAATGCACGAGATTTGGTTCTATCCTTTATAATTTTGTCATGACTGGGAGAGCTAAAACTAGGGCTAATACGCTTACATCACCATCCTGGCATTTTACGCCAACCAGGCTATTTTCGACCATAGGAGCACGTCGTATGCTATCTCCTCAAAATACGCCAACTAGGCTATTTTCAACTATAGGAGCACGCCGTATGCTATCTCCTCGAAATACGCTAACTCAGGCTATATTTGCAAAGGTACGTGATAAGGTTATTTGGCCCAGAATACGCTCAAGATCTCAGTCCAGAAGGATAATTGGCTATTTTTACACTGGTTATCTATTATTCATGCAGCCTCAAGTTTTATACGGTATTTGGCTTTTACGCCAACAAGACAGCTATTTGGCTTTTACGCCAACAAGACAGCTATTCGGCTTTTACGCCAACAAGACAGTTATTTGGCTTTTATGCTAACCATATTTATGCGAGGGACAGTTACCTACGTGGCTTGCATGCCGTGATATTCGAGAAGCAGTTATACGCGTTACCTTATAATGGGACACGTGTTATACGTGGATTCAGGAGATTATTCAGACGTGGGTAGCAATTATTATAACCGCCGCGTAAAGAGTGCAACTCTCTTCACAGTTTGGCTTCTACGTCGACTGGACAGTTACTGTGACTGAGCTCTATAAATAGAGACCTTCGATCACAGGAGATTAAGGGTTGAAAGGTGGAAAAGAAAGAGATTAAGAGATCAGAGAGAGAGAGAGAGCACAGACAGAGAGTAGTGATTGACGACTCTGGCAACGAGAATCCAATCCCTCCTGCAATATTTGAAGCTTCTCCTTCTTTTACAACACTTCTTCATCATCGTGTGATCCAAGGGACAAAGTGATCGACCACAGATCAGACTCCTATAGCAATATTTCTCCAGAATTATTTTTTTTATTGTACTTAACATCCTCGTATAGGATTAATTGTACTCTTTTTTTTCTTGTTTGTAAACAAAGAAAGGGTTTCGTATAAACCTAGTTTTATTCTTTCGTTTATCATCAAACACAACGGCTACAAACTCCGGATTCTCCTTTTCGAGGTCCCCTAGCTCATCGTTGCTCGGGGCATATTCCTTGTAAGGTACTTCGTCCTAGGAAAGCCTCGATATTGAATGCATCTCATGTAGAGCAAGCCCTATCTCACCTCCATATGTGAAGAAAGTCCCTGTATGGAAATTATATATCTCCATCAAGGTGATAAAGAGACAACAGTTCATCTCCAACCCGTAACAAGTGTACCTCACAGCGTAGAATAGATCAACATTTTTTAGCTCTTGCTTGTAGCGCTTCAACACCTATTTGGTCAACTAATACCACAAGGGACTGTAATGGGCCCAGCCAAGAGTTCATAATTGCCCAGGCGGGTACTTTTTTTTCTTAGCAACATGATGGAGGAACATATTCGCAACATAAACATCTAGGTTTGGCCCCAGGTCACTCCTGACGATACTAGGTGCCAGATTGAGAGAAGAATAAGAGGGCGACTCCTTATGACAGAAGAAAGCTCCCTTGCCTTGATTGGCCCCAGGCTAGATCTTACCAGTAACCCCCCATCCCCCCCCCCCCCGTGGCTCAGGCGTCAGGTTCCAATCCATCTTCCTCTGGCTCATTACTACACGGAAGTTCGACAGTGACATATGACGTTCAAAATTAGGCATAGATATTTTTGTCCCACGGTGGGTGGAGTTCCAGTTCTCTTGTGACTTTTCTAAGTTGGAATTAGATGTAGTCAGAGCACCCCCAAAAAGTAAGTATAGTTTCTTGAAGGCATAATCCTGTCCCGCAGTGGCCTTTCTGGAGTTCATTTGACTCAAGAGATAAAACTCACTCTGGTCACCAATCAGCTTCTGACTTTCAGACGGGAAATCCCTATCCAGTTGGGTTTGTACGGCGGCAATTAAGGTATCAAAGTTCATACTCAATGGGACCCCCCTCAAGATTGAGAACCAACTCGCTAGAAGGAGTAGTAGGCAAGTTCACTCAGAACATAAAAAGAAGTGCAAATTAGAAGACTTGTCGAAAATGTCGCAATAGAGGCTATGTCCATCATCAGCCCAGAAAGACTTTACACACAGACGTCAGGTTTCAACTCGCGAATGACAGACAAATGCATGATAGGTCTTCACCCATGTGACAAGCTATGACCCGCGCATGACAGGGTTGCACATTATAGGCTTTTCCCATGCGACTGACTAAGTGAACAGTCTGAGCATGGTCCCCATCCATGCTACAAAGAATGAGTGATATGGCTGCGTATGTCTTTTCATCCATGTGACGAGCAGTGCAAAGGGTGTATATGTATTTTGAGGTGTCATCGTCCCCAGAGGGAACCCTACCTAAAATAGGTTTATGTACATCGAAGAGAATCTTAGGGAGGTCGGGCTCGGTAGCGGGGGCCTTTCCCTTTTTCTTAGAAGCCACAGACTCTGTGGTTGGACCCTTGCCCTTGGTAGCAATGGAAGAAGAGGGATCTCTGGAGGCCATGGCGATCATCGGTAGAAGAAAACGACAGCAACAATGGAAGAAAAGGAAGAGAAGAAAGTGAAAGATATTCTCTCTCTAACTCCCTCCTATTTATAGATGAAAGCAGCTCAAAATTTGAACCATCTCAGCCCACGTGGCTGTAGAAGCATGAAAAATACGCTGGGGAATCATACGCGTAAAACCCTCAACCCGCAGGAAGTCCGCGTAATACAGAGCTCCGGCACTGGGTGGCATGAAACATGACTCCAGAGCCATCGGCGTGCAGCAGAGCTTCAACGCTATTCAGCGTAAAATATAGCTCCGGAACAACCCGCATAATGCTGTATTTCTAGACTGCTTTGGCGTAAAAAGGTTACTACATCGCCACTTTGGCATAAAAACCTGTCTCCTTTTAATGCAGCGAGAAGTTGTACGAGGAATGCTTCGTATTCCTCGAATGAAACTGTCAGTGGAAGCAGTGAACCTGACTCCTGACAAAGAGTACTACACGACGATCGAGAGGACGGCTGTAAATAATGATTCTGCACAGAGCCTCAGACTGTCGTCTAGTGACATAAACCCTTGATATAAGATGTTGTTTACGCATTCAAGGAATACACTGCATATTTTACACAGGCAAAGATGAGCTTTTACGCTCAGGAAGAGACGAAACTAACCGCCACGTCAAAAGCTGTTCTTCGTACAGAACTCGAGGCACGTCTCTGTAGTTAATGCGCGAGATGGGGGCAGATCTCTGCATTTAATGCATGAGATTTGGTTCTACTTTTAACGACTGGGTGAGCTATAATTAGGGCTAATACGTCCACATCACCATCCCCGCACATTACGCCGACCTGGCTATTTTCAGCTATAGGAGCACGCTGTACGCTATCTCCTTGAAATACGCCGACCTGGCTATTTTCAGCTATAGGAGCACGCTGTACGCTATCTCCTTGAAATACGCCGACCTGGCTATTTTCAGCTATAGGAGCACGCTGTACGCTATCTCCTCGAAATACGCCAACTCAGGCTATATTTGCAAAGCATCAAGCTTTACACAACTACTTAGCTTCTATGCCAACAGGACAGCTACTTGGCTTCTACGCCGACATAACAGCTACTTGGCTTCTACGCCAACATGACAGCTACTTGGCTTCTACGCCAACATGAACACTATTCGGCTTCTACGCCTACTCAGCTTTTACGCCATCAGAACAGCTATTTGGCTTTTTTTTTACCAACGAGGCAGTTATTTGGCTTTTATGCCAACCATCTCTACGCAAGGGGCAGTTATCTACGTGGCTTGCATGCCGTGATCTTCGATGAGCGATTATACGCATTACCTCATAATGGGACACGCGTCACACGCCAATTTAAGAGATCATTCATACGTGGGTAGCAGTTATTATAACCGCCGCATAAAAGGTGCAGCTCTCTCCGCTGTTCGGTTTCTACGCCGACTGTAGATGAATTCTATAAATGGAGACCTCCGGCCATGGAGGTCCAAGGTCAAATCCAAGGAGAGAAAAAGGGTCGAATCCAAGGAGAACAACAGAGGTCAAAGTCAATAGAGCACATATAGAGAGCTTTGGCAACGAGAGTTTAACCCCTCCTGCAGTCTTTGAAGTTTCTTTTTTGTCTTCTACAGCACTTCTTCGTCATCGTGTGGTCCAAGGGACAAAGTGATCGACCGCAGATCAGACTCCTATAGCAATATTTCCCCAGAATCAAATTTTTGTACTTAACATCCTCGTATAGGATTAATTGTACTTCTTTTTCTTGTTTGTAAACAAAAAGGTTTCTTACAAACCCTCTATTTGTTTTATCTCAAACAAAATAGTGACTCGCCAGGTGAATTTCTAGAACCTATCATGTTCATGATACCTCTGATAGTGTTTTGTATACCAGGAGAGTTTAATAGCCTGAGTTTATAAACCAAAAAGAGCTTCGTACAAACCATTTATTTGTTCTATATTCAAACAGTGGCAACCTAGGATAAAAGTGGCACTTGAAGTTCTCAATCCGTCGTCATCAATAAATAAATTATCATCCCAGCAAATGCATCAAATGGCGGCTCAGAATCATAAAAGTATATTTGAAGATCGAGCCAAATCTTGACATTTAATGCAGATTTGACAGTGTGGCAGACCCGCCATGCGACAACAAGCGTACACGTCAAAGACAACTAAAGGACCTCCATGCGACAGACTGCTCATGCATTCAGAAGATCCTTTTTTCATGCTTCTTATTCAAAGTATTCCAAACTTGTCAGTTTGAAAACTTTGAAGGGGGTCTTGTAGAAGCATAAAAAATCTCAGAAGTGCATATGCGCCTCAGCCCTTATGCGTCAAAGAAACTAAAGTGCATGAGTCAAAACTCAGATGGAGCATGGCTAGTTAGACGCATAATGTCACCTCAGACAATTCAAAGCATTTATGACCCTGACATCAATAATGCTCTGAAATACCTTGATTCTGAAGCTGACAGTTGGTGTTAGTGCGTCAGTCACTGCCATAATATTACCTTTTTTATTTTGCAGCCGTATAATGCTACGTATATGAGAGACGAAGTTTCATGCATCTCTGGCCCCATGCACCCCAGACTCCAAACGTTTTCGACTTCATGCGTCTTTGGTCCCATGCATCCCAGACTCCATATGGCGGTGTGTAATGACCCATTCCGCTCAAGTTGAAAAGCTGATTCAAATAGCACAAATGCGATAACCCGTACCGCCTTACTCAATGAGATGACTCACTTGAAGCAAATAAATTCAGACTTGGCCCTTCAGGAGTTCAGACTTAGACTTTCAAAGGCGCGCTTGGAGTATCGCTCGAAGTATCGCTCGACCAATGCAAATCATCACTAAGGTGGGTGTCTATGATGAACATATCTTTGCTTAGCCTGCACACTTAATAATATGGACGATACATGCTAGTCACTAGGGAAATTCACCAATTGTATGCTAATAAAGAGTGAACCAACCTAGCTAAGGGAATAATCCCACTTCTTATATGTTTTATAGAACATGGTAATGAAATTTGATATTTTTGAACGACCCTCGCATGCTATCTTAGCTTCGTGCAAGTAGACTTTGCTTATGCTTCTAGTATATCATTACATGTTTTTTGTAGCGCACCGCTTCACATGTTTACACTGCACGTCTTATAGATTATGCCACAATTCAAAGCACTTTATATAATAATACTTTACTCCTTTAAGGCAGTAAGACTATCAAAATAGTCATTTTTGAGCTAAGTAATAAAAACATGGAAAGGCTTCGGGACCATAAGGTTGCCAAGGCAGTTTCTCGTACCGAGAACTGCATAATACAAGATTGAAAGAAATGATAAGTAAGAATGAAAGTATCATACTGAATCTGATAACTCGAGAAGTCGATAAGTTTGTGAACCTGATCCTGACTTGAACTCGTACGTGATAATAGATCTAAATGAACTAGACTGAACTGAGAAAAAGATAAGTAAATAACATGCATGGTCGCGGACAACTCAAGTATGAGGTATATGCTTGGATTCCTCGAACGATCACCGGGGCACCGGGATCGTACCGGCCTAGGAAGAATCATATGGGTATTGCGTGACCCAAAATGGCTCTGGGATGCGAATTCGGTTTAGGGACGGCGTAATATACGATTTTTGGGCCTCGGTATTACATCGTACACTTGGATAACCCGTCTACCTTTTGATAGTCATCTGAATCGGCGGAATGGCGGGCAATGGCTCCTTTGTCTCTGTATAAAATGGCTCTGGTGTATCTGACTCTTGTGTATCTAGCGCTGCACCCCATTCCGTCATGAGACTATACTCGGTCCTTTATGGCTATGCCAGTGACCCTTGTTTATATAGAATAAGTCAGCTCGATTGCGGCAATCCGTGTGCAATTTATTACATTAAAACAAGTAATCTGAATATAACACATCTGTATGACCTGAGTAAAAATGTATTTGAACAACCTAAGAAACAAGGAAATCTGAGTATCACAAATATGAGTATATCGTCTGCCGGAGTAGAAACACGCCATATAATTTGTGTTCCCTTATGCAAGTCTTTGAGTATTTACATATGTTATGCTTGATTAACTTGGTTTTATTTTTGGGCAGGGAAGGATGAATGATAAGTTGGTAAGGCTTGCCGTATTACTCTTATATTGTACGACGCACTACCACACGAGTTAGGCTTATATCATATACCATAAAACTGATCCAAAGACAAGACTAGAAAGACAACTTAATAGATGGTGCACGAAACTAATATATCATGTTTGGACTTATTGAACGAGCGAGAAGCCTCCTCACCAGGGCATTTAATGTACTGATAACCCACCAGGTTACTTACAAGGTACGGGAGAATCTCGTTCGGTACAAAAATTCTTCGTGCGCGCTAAGGCATGGAGCTAACTCTAGAGCCTTGGAGCATTGCATTCGGAGCTGAAGCACATATACATGACATAATATTGGAACATCTCTTATGTTATCATTCTATGTTAAGCCGCTTGGCACGCTTTTATTATTGAGAGAGAGAGGGAGAGAGAGAGAGAGAGAGAGAGAGAGAGAGAGAGAGAGAGCGCTTGAGCCACTTGTAATCTTGGCCTAACGTCGCTTGTAACCTTATTTTATAAACACTCTCTCTCGTTTGTCCCGTTGGGATGATCTATATAATGAGTCTAAATATTTTTGAAAGTGCATGTGAATGATACGATTGCTTGAAAGGAAAATCTATGCACACAACCTTTCGACTTAGTTGCATTGAGTATCGCACACCTGGACCCTTTGATGCGAGCTAGTTTACAAGCGAGATTCGGATATCGTTCGGATAAGATAAGTCAGACTTAGAATGGATATCGATAGAGATTTTATCAGTAAATCGCTAAGGCAAATCTGGGGAGTCATTTTTGGATTTCGAGATATAGTTCAAACGATTATTCGTATTGATAACTTACGACTCAAAAATATAGTTTGTGTAGATGATTATCGATAGAGGAATATACGAGACTAAGATTTATTGAGGTGACGCATAGGGATCACGCTGGAGTTCTAAGGAATGAATTGGATATGCGAGTAAATGATACGAACATGATCAATAATTTATTTGGATAACTTGATTCCTGAGTTGTATATAAGATAGCTCAGGATCGAATAAACGATTTGAGGATAGAATAAGTTTTGAAGATACGTAGAGTATAGCTCAAACCCTGAGTGGTGGTATTGATCGTCTTAATGAGCGAATCAAGAATTTTGGAGTAGAAAATGAATCTAGCAGCAAACGACATGGTTGTGTGAAACCTTAGTTTAAGTAATGCCTAGCAAGTAGCGAATTAGAAGGTCTCGTGCGAGAGTTGGGTCGAACGATTGAGAATGTGTTGAGCAAGTAATAAGGCTTATATCGAGTAGAGATTCAAATATTAAAAATTAATATCTTGGTCGAGGAAACTTAGTAGATCGTACATGTAATTTTGGATTAAGTCGAATGGGTCAAAACTTAAATCGTGATTGAATACTTAAGGATGCAATAAAAGTTAGCGCGAACGAAGGATAGCACACTTGGAAAGTTTGGCCTTTGTAGGATACCGCTCGATAGAATTTAGTTTGAGTATGGATGTTGTGGTTTCAAATTTGAAAGAGTTGATATGATAATCAATAAGTTGAAAGATAGCACGAATTGATACAAGTTAAGAAATTGTGTGGTTTAACGATTGAGGTAGGCGATAACGGACTTAATCTTAAGTTTTGACGAGCGATCCTAAATCTAGTTCAAAGGATAACACTCAACATCATGCCAGATGAGAATAATTATTCCTCGAGAGCGCTGGCGTGGTTATTTCACGTCCAGTGAGGATGATCGAACTAGCGGGAGATCAAGGCCTAACATGTTCGATGATTATGCAGATGAACTCGATGAAATAGAATGTGTCGAAGGTAATAAACTTTGGTTGACTATTTGAAGTTAGCTGTGTGAGGAATACTAGATGTTGTACTATGGTTTGATCGAACATTAAAATTAAAGTTGGACAATTTGGCTAGACGAAGTATGATCATGGCATGAACGGTTTTTAGATAAACATGACTTGATGGATTAATATATAACTTGGATGAAATAAAGTATAACGATAAGATGTCTTGATCATTTTGATGATAACCAAAACATTTGACATTCTTGTCTTATGCGAGAGCAACTCTATGCTCGCACATACGTCACGCCCGGATTAGGACAATTATCTCGCAGGAGCATTGGCGTGGTGATCTCATGTCCAGCTGGGATAATCGAACTTGCGGGAGTTCGAGGCATGACAATTAAAGGATCTTTTTGACTTGTGGTTTAATACGATAAGACAAATTTCAGGATACAATTGAATCAAAAGTGTTTCGAGGATGAGTTAGTCTAGAACATGAAGTAAGACATGCTTAATAGTTTTGTGAATGGATATGTGAATCATGTTAGACGACTTAGAGTTATGATTGAGATTAAAGATTTAGAATTGAATCGTGACTTGGTGGTCTAGAATTAAAAAATAATGGATAGGTAAACTCTATCAAATATAGTTGAGAAGATAGACTATGCGAATCGCTAGGCTTTACGTACGATATGATATTTCAATTTTTTGGTTAGACGAATGTGTCTTAAGAACGGATTAAATAAAATAGACTCAGACCCTGTGCAACGAACGTGATGATATTGATAGGATGATCTATACTCGATGTTTAAAAATCTGAGTAAAGCGAGCTTGGGTAGAATATCCCGTACGAACGAACAATGGTTTGACCTTAGGAATTGGGGCGAGTATCATGTAACGAATTGCACGATATGAATCATGAACTTGTAATATACCTATGACCATGTGAGCTGACATAGTTGTTAGGCATATGACCTTATGGCGAGAGAAAGAACTTGTGTGACCAAATTTAAAGTATTGCTTGGGCAAGCCATAGAACTGGGACAATAACTTAGAGTTAGGCTTGGAACGATAAGTGTGTGCTAGAAGTTGATGTTTAACACGAATGGACTGGACAATAGGTCTTGGACGCTAGTCGGTTGATCGGATAAATCGTGCTTGATGGTAGTGCAATGCTTAGTTTGAGTGAGATTGGAAATGACTTGGATTTTGATTGACCCTGTCGGATGTATCATTGTGAATCATAAATTAGAAACCTTGAGATTTTTGCGAGTAGCTTGTCCGACTTCGCTATCGCTAAGTTTGGTTGAAATGCATATGTTTGGGGGATGTCTTGAATGCGTGCACGATCCAGACTCAGTGATATGTTAAACTCGAGTACAAAGACTTCGCTATCGCTAAGTTGGTTGACATGCATATGTTTGGGGGAAGCCTTAAATAAGTGTATGATCTAGACTCCGCGATATGCTGAACTCGAATGCTAGTGCAAGTGAATATGTTAGATTCACATGGACGAGTATAACCATTTGGGTAAGATAGCCTCAGCCTGAGATCATCATATACGATAGATTATATCATATCCCGCATTAAGCAATATATTTTCTGTCTTTGCCTAGCCTGCACACCTAATAATGTGGACGATACATGCTAGTCGCTAGGAAAATTCACTGATTGCATGATAATAAAGAGTGAACCAACCTAGCTAAGGGAATAATCCTACTCCCTATCTGTTTTATAGAACATGGAAATAAAATTTGATATTTTTGAATGACCCTCGCATGCTACCTTAGCTTCGTGCAAGTAGACTTCGCTTATGCTTCTAGTATATCGTTGTATGCTTTTTGTAGCGTCGCTTCATATGTTTACACTGCACGTCTTATAGATTATGCCGTGATTCAACACACTTTACATAATAATGGTTCACTCCTTTGAGGTAGAAATATTATCAAAATAGTCATTTTTGAGCCAAGTAATGGAAACATGGAAAGGCTTCGCGACCATAAGGTCGCCAAGGCAGTTTCTCGTACCGAGAACTGCATAATTCAAGATTGAAAGAAATGATAAGTAAGAATGAAAGTATCGTACTGAATCTGATAGCTCGGAGAGTCGATAAGTTTTTAAACCTGATCCTGACTTGAACTCGTACCTGATAATAGATCTAAATAAACTGGACTTAACTGAGAAAAAGATAAGTAAATAACATGCATGGTCATGGACAACTCGTGCATGAGGTATATGCTTGGATTCCTCGAACGATCACCAGGGTACTGGGATCATACCGGCCAGGGAGGAATTATATGGGTATTGCGCGATCCAAAATAGCTCTGGGATGCGCACCCGATTTGGGGATGGCACAATATACGATTTTCAGGCCTCAGTATGGCATTGTACACTTGGATAACCCATCTACCTTTTGATAGTTATTTGAATTAGCAGGATAGTGTACAATGGCTCGGGTGTATCTGACTCTTGTGTATCTAGCGTTGTACCCCATTCTGTCATGAGACTATACTCGGTCCTTTATGGCTATGCCAATGACCCTTCTTCATATATAATAAGTCAGCTCGATTACGATAATCTGCGTGCGAGTTATTACATTAAAACAAGTAATCTAAATATAACACATTTATACGACCTGAGTAAAAATGTATTTGAACAATTTAAGAAACAAGGAAATCTGAGTATCACAAATCTGAGTATATCGTCTACCGGAGTAGAAACATGCCATATCATTTGTGTTCCCTTATGCAAGTCTTTGAGTCTTTACATATGTTATGCTTGTTTAACTTGGTTTATCTTTGGACAGGGAAGGACGAATGGTAAGTTGGTAAGGCTTGTCGTATTACTCTTATATCGTACGACGCACTGCCACATGAGTTAGGCTTATATCATATGCCATAAAACTGATCCTAAGGCATGACTAGAAAGACAACCTAATAGATGGTGCACAAAACTAATATATCATGTTTGGACTTGTTAAGCGGGCGAGAAGCCTCCCCACTAGTGCATTCAATATACTGATAACCCATCAGGTTGCTTGCAGGGTACGGAAGAACCTCGTTCGGTGCAAAAACCTTTCGTGCGCGTTAAGGCGTGAAGCTAACTCTAGAGCCTTGGAGCGTTGCGTTCGGAGATGAAGCACATATACATGATATAATGTTCGAACATCACCTATGTTATCAATCCATGTTGTAAGCTGCTTGGCACGCTTTTATTGCTTCGAAAAAGAGAGGGAGAGAGAGAGAGACTTATAATCCCGGCCTAGCGCCACTTGTTACCTTATTTCATTATCAATAAAGGGATTTTTTGTATCATACTTGTATTTATTCTATGCTTCCGCTATATCAACTTTGCGAAATAGTTATCGAACGGCTGTTTACTCGTGTCGTTCAAATATCTGCTGCATTGGAACTATCTGTGCAACTCAGTGGCTTAGTTATTTTATCACCTGTTTGGACCTTGGCCTTACGTGGGTCCTTGGCCTTACGTGGGTACAATCTGTGCTCGCGTGGCATCGTTTCCTGATAGGAAAGATCATCCTACGGGAGCGCTGGCGCGATGATTTGCATTCAGCAGGGACGGTCGATCCTGCGAGAGATCGGGGCATGACACAGTGCTCCTCAAGTCAAGATATTTTTGGTGCAACCGAGGAGATTCTCTATAGGAAAAGTATCAAGCTTACCATGTCATGCACACCAAGTATGAGAACCGACCAGATTTTCAATAACAGCAGATCCTGACAATGAATCTACGTGGTAATTCGACCATGATATGTGTCCACGGTTGCAACCGTACCCTATTGAGGATGGGCACAAGGCAGCTCCAACATCCATGTACGCATAACATATGCGCGCATGGGTCCATCAGCATGACGGCTATAAATAGTCGGGTTGCATACCCACTAGGTAGATGGAGAGGCACACATATAGAGAAGTACAAAAAAAGGACAGTAGAGAGCATTCTCGTTCTCTCGTCAGACTATCAACGGAATAAATGAGTCACTACAGTACTCGATCTCCATCGTCATATTTTTCAGAACAAAAAATATTATACTTAAATTTTTCTGCCTATAATTTCTTTGTACTCTTTTGTTTGTTAAACAACAAAGTTGTTCCAACTTTACATTAATGGCAAACAACAAGTAATACAATATGATGTCTAAATATGAACATGGTGATCAAGGTATACTAGAAAATATGAGAAATAATATATAGGAATTGAAATCCATAACAACTAACCCATGTAACTATCATGTCAGGAATCAAGTAAGACATCACTAAAATACATGCATTATAATAACTATCATAGAATGTACTCGCATGTGGTCCAGAGCAATGATTATCAAACCGTGTCTGGATTGGAGTTCAAGTGACCTATATATGAATTATCCATGTTAACAGGTGATAAGAAATCATAAATAAGCTTAGATAGATTTAAACCATATTTCTAGATCAAAACTAGATTTTTAGGGCCAAACTAGGTCAACTCTCCAATTCGGGTTCATAACTAGCTCATACATTGGTTTATAGAGCCATACTAGTTAAAACTAGGTGTTACTAGGTTATCTCTAAGTTTCTAGGTTATTTTGGTAGTATACTAGCTCAATACACTAATATCTATATCAATACCTACTATATATATTAATACCTTGGCCTAAAGGTATTTACCTTGGTATCCTAACTAATACCTTAGCCGTATCTCAATACCTTAACTACCCTACCTGCACTTGGTGTCTTACCCTAACCTCACTCCTTGTTGATACCACACTTGAACATAGCAATACCTCACTAGTACACTACCTATCTTCTTGTACTTACCCAATAACTCAATACCTTAGTTAAACTCAACTCTAACATATTCACTTGGATACTCATATACCCAACTCCTTGATGTGCCATGCCACAGTTCCTATGCCCAAGTCTGTGCACTGGTATCACCATCATACCTGAACCTACCATCTTAACAACTGAAACAACAAGCTATTTTCTGTAGGGTACATGCTGCAATTCCTGCATAACCCAACCTTCATCTGACCATTACCTGAGCCTTGCCCAACTGCACCCAACATAGCCCGACCACCAATACACACTTGAACACATATCTGCAACTGAACCAAAACCAACTAGCATATCATCCTATACTCCAACACCAACTAAGAAATACTATACAACAATAATACAAACTCCATTACCTGCCACAGTAGCAGGTAGCACTGTATAGTGCAACCAACCCGATTGATACTTATCAAGACCCGGCATACACCAATGCAACCACCTCAACACAGATGCCCAACTATCAAGGACCCCCCTCGACTCCTGCATATCAACTTGCTATGCATTCTTGCACACCCACAACCTCTAGTTGCTTGCATCTGCACATTTATGCTCGATCCCTCATGTTCTTGCCACTACTACTGTAGTACTTACATGTGTGCCTATATGCTGCTGTCATATTTACCTTCTTCATATCTTGCCATTGCACTGTATACTATACTCCTACACATTTATTCATTAGTTCACACCCCAATCCATCTCTACACTTCATAGTAGTAGCTCAATCCCCCCCCCCACATACACACATGTTAGACACTACACACCACTACACACAGTGAACCCAACTCCCCCCTCTTGATCACAACACACTCCATCACACCAATATATATACATACCTATACAATTATATATACATATATAACACCAAGTATAAATAAATCTAACACTCAAAATAGGCACACAATCCACATACACCAAGTAGCAAACACTTGGTGTGCACCAAGCCACACATGAGTATCGCACCATGATACTCATGCGATACTTCTCTAAACACCAAGATACTCTACCAATTCTCATAGAGCACATCAAAAACATCAAATATATTTAAATAACATAATATATAGCTATTCTAATGCAATATATAGAATTTAGCCTATAGGAACATGATATACAAGGAAATATCAAACCTACACCTCTGTATCATGGCGTATCATGATACGGCTACTCGTATCCAATTGTGGATACGTAAACACTAACAAATCATGAATCAAACTCTAAAACTAATAAGGAATCATTCCTTCAAATACTTAATGGTCCAAGTTCGAATTTCTCCTAATTTGTCCACAAAAACCAATAGAACTAATACAATAGGGACTTCTAGCACCTAGTTCTTCTCCCTAAGGGTTGTCCTTAGCCATGAGTGGGTTCCTAAAGGTCCAATACTACAAATTAACTATAAAATTGTCATCCTCCAATTCTAAAATATATGGGACCATGCCACGTGGCAATGGCCAGCTAATACGACTCTGAAGGATTTCCCAATTTAATGGATCCGTTGAAGCATACAAAGCTGTCCTAAATACTATCAAGTCTAATATGCTACGCTAACATGCAACATGTAAACAACTAATCTCATCCACAGAACCAATGCAACAAAGATGGAAATAAGTACTGGTAAATAAAACATAGAGTGTCAGAATATCCAAATACAACAGAAATAGTCCGATGGGAACAAACCCACTAAAATACAACGATGAAATAAAAGTACAAAAAGTAGTAAGATAAATAGACTAGAGCATCATCTAGGTAGATAAAGATACTCAAGTCCGAAATGGCAGTGTACCCCAAGTCAAGGGAACTCCTCTGGAAATATCTTAAAGTCCTCGACCACGTATCCGGTCTCCACTCCTGCTCCGTATATGGTCAGATACAAGTGCTCGTCCAAATCTGGAAATAAACCAGGTCCTCAGAGGGACGTAACAAGATAAAAAAGGTACATGCCATAAAGTAAATATTATGTAAACATGAGGGTGAACTAACCAGCTAAGTGAATGCATTTTGAAGATAACCTTGGTGCGTATGGGTAGGTGAAAGGTAAGTGTCTGACATTAGCTATAAACTAGATGCCAAAAGTATATACTGACTACATCACCGGTCATGATAGCGCACAGCTAGTAACCTCTGCCAGATGTATCAACAAGTATATACGCCTATAACCGGGTATCTATGAATGTCCATAACCGAGTATCTATGAATTCCCATAACCAGGTAACTATGAGGCTCGTGACCCCGTAGATTACTCTGAAACTATGGTAGCCAAATATATGTCCCATATGCCTACTAATTATCTTTTTTGTCCAATGCCAATATACAAGTCATGAATACGACGTGGACATCTCATAACTATATGTAATTCACTAAACAACTAAAGAACCATACTGCTGCGCTAAGTACCGTCATGCCTGCTACTCACATTGATAACCAGTCAAGCATGTAAGTTCGCGTCCCTACTTGAACTCACTATGTGATGTGAAATGATATGCGACAAAACCTAAGGAGTCATGATGATAACTCCATAACTTTAGGTATGTCCACTAGACACTAAGTCAAACACAAGTCCTAACGTCAACGCCTTCGTCGACTGCACCTGAGGCATTCCGAGAGCACACAATTATGAGCACACAATTATATAATATAATATTTAGAGCAGAAGTATGTGAATAATATTAACTAAATTTAAACAGTACAACAAGGCAAGATATACTTGCATGGAACTCCGATGTGAGCAAGTAAAGATCCGGAACCCAGAACTAAGGTAGAACCGTCCTGGGTGTCTATGAATATAGTAACAATATATCAATCACTACATTACGCTATACTAAGCGTGCACAAGAGTACTACATATGCAATATCATGAGTCACATAGAGTCTAAACCAAGCAAGGGTTCTAACCAAGTGGGTTGACTAAGGTTGACTAAACAAGTGTTAAGTAGGTATAAAAATAACCAAGTCTACTAATCACATTATCCCTCCCAGTCTTCTAATGTATAACTTCTCATATAACAAAATCATGGTCATAACTAGAGTTTACGTAGGTGGTAAGTTTTTCTCCAATATAAGGTACTAAGTGTTATCACACTAGGTTCCATGCACAAATATAACATTATTGTCCTCAAATATATTTATACACAACAAGTGTCAAATAGCTTAACTATACACTAGTAATTATCTACATCCCATATTACTCATGTAACCTTAAACCTGTGTATTCATTAATAGGTTATGATTTTCTTCTTTACATAAAAATACCACATAACCAACACTCTAGTATAACATCACTAATACTTTAACAAAAATGCACTTGGACTACCAACATCAAGTGCATACCATCAAATACTCAAATCTGAATATTATTACTAAATATGGCATATCTATCATTCTAATCTTGTATTTTTTTATGTCACATGTTTGCACATTTAATCCCTAACATGCATATAACTAGCATATCATAAAAATACTTTCTAAACATGATGTTCTTCATATGAAACTTACACAATACCTAGGTATGACATAAAAATATTTCTAGAGCACACCTCCAACATCTCAAACTCAACCATGCCCTTTTTGTACACATATAACACTTCAAAAATTATCATAAATATTCTAAAATTAAATAAATATGATATTAACAGAGGGTTTAACAAGTTTACAATGATTTATATCATATCAAGGTGGCAACCACATTTAGGCATTCATATGGTACTCAACATAAACAAGGGGTTGAAGGTGAAGATAAGCACAATGAGAAGATGAAGAAGACAATGAAGAGCATGAAGGAGATAAAGAAGAAGGGAAAGATGATACCGAGAGGGGAGTAGAGATTTGTGCTTGGCTTGCTTGAGGGAGAGCCTTGGATGGAGGGTAAAGCTCGGGTTGAAGGGATGATCTCGGGTTGGAGGTGCCGGGTCTGGACTGTACTCCGGCCTGAGGGGATCTGTGGGGAAGCTCTCGAGTTAAAGGAGGGGAAGAAGAACAAGAACAAGCTGTGGGGAAGCTCTCGAGTTAAAGGAGGGGAAGAAGAACAAGAACAACAAGAACAACAACAGTAATGACAATGATTATAATAGAAGTAGCAACAATCACAGAAGTAGTAATAGTAAGCAATGCAGCAAGGTGACCGGGTTTTGTGGAGGAGGAGAAATGAATAGAGGGGCTGATGGTGGTGGTAAAGAATAGAGTGGAGATGGTAGTGAATGGTGGTGATGTTGGTGGTGGTAGCAAGAAGAAGAGGGTGAGGAGGAGATGGAGTGGTGATGGTCGTGAGGGTGGTGGAGAAAGAGGGGATCTCGGGTAGGGTATGTTGCTAATGGTGATGGTGAAGGGTTTTATGAAGGAGGAGAGGAAAATGTAATAAATGATGAGAAAGAGAGAGAGAGAGAGAGAGAGATGATGTGTACTTAATGAAGGAGAATGAGAGAAGTGAGCTTGGGGATTAGGGCCGACTAGGTTTTCTAGGAGAGTGTAGTTTGTCATGAAGAAAATGGGTGGTGGTGATGGATTAAAGTTCGAATGAAGGGTTATGATGGATTATAGGCACATTTTGGTTTATAGCTCCATGCAAAAAGGGAGAGGGAAAGTGTATAACATGTCATGCTCCCAAGAATGGGTCTTCTTATTTGTTCCAAGTAATAAGAGGAGGACACCTAGCTAGTTATTTCCACATGAGTCCCTAATAGTTTAGGATTTGCACAAAAGGGAAATTTTGGTTTGGATGAGGGTAGAATCCATGTTTGATTTGTTATAGTGGGAAAAATTGGTGTGTGATATTTTGTATGAGCCATGTGGGTGTGGGTATGGATATGGGTTTGGGTTGGTGCTTGGTTTAGTTTTGGGTTAGGTTGGGTCGGTTGTCCCAAAATAAATAAAAATTATGTCATAGGTGTTCTTTAATAAATTGGACGTGCATAGGATCTCAATTGGGGGTGGCACAAGTATTATGGACGTAGTAGACTCGGAATACATTATCATCATATATTGGATTACAAGAAATGGATTGAGGTTGTATCTCCAATTTTGATTAGAACAGACATATGTACAAAGTTTAGGTTTAAAATTAGATAATTTTGACGAATAGTGTGCGATTAAAATAAAACACAAGATAGAGTATTTATGAGTGACACAAAGGTTGGAATGAAAGAATGGCATGTCTAGGTCAAGGGTGTAAAAAAATTTTGAAGGCAAAATCTAGAGTAACGCTCCAAATATCGAAGCAACGACAAGGTGCACCAAGTGAATTAAATTAAATAAGGAAAATTATAACTCCATTAACTAATTCAAAATAACCCTAAATAAATTCTAATCCTAGATTTGGGTCAGGGGGTTTACAACCTACCCAACTTATAAGAATTTTGTCCTCAAAATTAAAACAACATATAATAAGCTATAAACTATCAAGCAATGCTACGGACATACCTATGACCTGTGGAACTAGCCTATGGACTATCTGTTGTGCTCTATCACGATGCTGCTGGCACCCTTGGGCCTCATGCTGGAATGACCCATAAATCAAACACTGTCCCAACTTCCTTCTACAATCTTTTTGAATGTGCCTCTTCTTGCCACAGTAGTGATAAGTCGGAAGCTCCCTCTGCTGGTACGGTGCGCTCCTCTGCTGCTGCTGGTGTTGTTGGATCATTGGACGCCTGATCGGCCCGCTCAAGGCTGTTCTCTGGACTGGGGATGAAGCGCCAACACGCCTCTCGGGTGCCCTCTCAAGTCTAATAGCCTCATGAACCTTTCCTGCCTTCAGGACGTCTGCTCTAGTTGTGTGGGCCACATTGCCCATGAACTGTCGAAGCTCGTAGTTTAGGCCCTTGTGGAATCTCCTAGCCTTGTCTGACTCATCATCGACTAGCAAAGGGGCGAACCAGCTTAGTCTGCTAAACTTTTCTCAGTCTGCTAAACTCTGCATCATACTTACTCACCGACATGCTGCCCTAACTGAGGTGAGTGAATTTCTCCTGGAGCTCAAATCGGATAGACGCTGGGAAGAACTGCTCCTGAAATAACTGGAAAAAATCTTTCCTAGATGGAGGTGCCTCGAAGTGTTGCTCCTCTTCTTTCCACTAGTGGTAGGCCAATTCCTGAAGCTACATACGGGTGGCGGTGGCCAACTTCTCCTTGGGTAGATCGGGGGCTTCCAACATATGATCTGTGGTGACGAGCCACTCATTCACCTCGTAGGGATCCTCGATACCCCTGGATGGTGGAGGTTGCATCCCTATGAACTTGTCGATAGTGCTCGGCCGTCCACTCTCGATGCTCTTTCTCATAATCTCATTCTGCTACCATTGGGTCTGTATTATGCCTTGAAAGATCTGGTACATGAATGCCTGGCTGTCCTGCGTGGTGTCTGCTGACCATGCTACGGCTGAGGCATAAACGAAAATGAATACGAAAATGGATACAAAAATGGATACAGAAATGACCCCTCAGGAGGAAAAGGTGGTGGTGGAGGAAAATGTTCATCTCTCTGACCCTGGGCCTGGTGGCCTCCAAGGTCTGCCTGCTGATAGTGACGCTCCCCCTGCGCCATCTCCGACTTACTATATGACTGCCCCTGTAGGAGACGGGGAGTAGGTGTCAATTCTAGTGCCTGCTCAGGAGTCGGCTCTCTAGATGAGCCGGTGTCCCGGGGAACATCGTCCGGATATGCAACCCGACTGTTGCAGAGATTCATCTCCCTGGCCAAATGAACAAGGACATCACCATGTAAGAATAGAATCAATCAGGATACTACTTAAAGATGAATTTAGGAAAAATATGGATTCAAAAATAGAAATTAAGCAAGTGAATGAGATTCTAATATCTAGTCCTACTGTAGGCTCGCTTGGCACAGTAACGTAACCAAGAAAATTGAATCATAATCTACATGGGCCACCACAAAAATTATATCACATCCCAGTCCCAAAATATATGGGACCAGGCCATGTGGCAATGGCCGACTAATACGATTCCGAAGGATTTTCCAATTTAATAGATCCGTCGAAGCATATTAAGCGGTCCTAAATACTATCAAGTCTAATATGCTACGCTAATAGACAACAGATAAATAATTAATCTCATCCACAGAAGCAATATAACAAAGATGAAAATATGTGCTGGTAAATAAAACACAAAGTGTCAGAATATCCAAATATAACAGAAACAGTCTGATGGGGACAAACCCACTGAAATACAATGATGGAATAAAAGTACAGAAGCAGTAAGATAACTAGACTAGAGCATCAGATAGCTAGATAAAGATACTCAAGTTCGAAGCAGTACCCTAAATCAAGGGAACTCCTTTGGAAATATCATGACCCGCACCCGAATATTCGGGCACGAGTACGTGGGTATGCCCAGCCTACGCCGCAACATCGACGGTAGAACGCTGTCTGGGTCAATTCTAACTAACTAAACATCTCAATGGTATATATATGGTACCTGTCAATCATTTTAACTCCAAACGGAGGAACAATATGGTATCTCACAGATGTAACTATACTCAATCATAATACAAACTAAGGAAGATAAAGCACGAATGGATTAATAAAGAAAAGAATCAAGATACAATCCATAAGTCTGAAATAATATACATGCCATGAATCTCGGTAACAGTTTAATACAAGTCTACCAAAATAAACTAAACCTCCTCAGGCTCTGAAACTAAGTCCTCATGGTCTATAGGAGTATCCTCTAATGGTACACCATCATGCGGTCCGTAGAATATAGGACACTAATCTATGATCCAATCATCTGAAAAAAAATATCCAGTCAGGATTTAAGCGAAGTACATACCTCTAAAAGCAGTTTCAAATACATAATCGAGCATATAAAATAGATAATAGAAAAGAATATAAGATAATTAAACATCTGAATAAAATGAACGAGAGTGAACATGTAATGTACTGGAATGAGAACAAGTAATATGAATATCTGCAATAATAGAAATAACTAAAATCTAACTAATGTGCCTCAAAATACAAGTTCATTATGTGATCGGTTTAGGTTGAACACGAATACAATAAGGTAACTCGATTATAAGTATGGTATATAATCGACATGTACACGAATACACTAGGGCTAGATCACATAATCAACTCCTACTCTCCTATCCCCAACTAATACCAATGGATCCAATCACGACACGTTACGAACACGAATATGGGCACACTGAACACGAGCAGTATGTGTACACGAATATAAGCACACTGAATACGGGCAGTATATGAACACGAAATATAAATAATCAATACCCAAAATACATGATAAAATACATGTGAATGAGTACCCACTGAATACGGTAGGGGATAACATCTCCTGACAGGATCCATGTAGTACCAGTCCGTGAAACCACTATATTAGAATCAAGTATACAGTTCTAGAACATGAGATATATATACTATTATAAAATAAAAACTAATAGAAAAATGTACTCGCCTGAGGTCTTGAGCAAGGTGTGTCTCTCGATGCCCAAGTTGGTGTCACATAGACCTATATATGGTATATTGCATCAATACAAGGTTTTGGAATAAAAATAAGTTAAACTAGTTCAATTCTAGGTCATAAATCTATTTTTAAGTCAAAACAGTCAAACTTGGTCAAACTAGCTATTTCTAAGTTGTATGAGTTTATCTCTACGATATTAGATCCATATACTATGTAACTAGGCCACCTAGCTAAGCTAAGATACTAGGATACAAACCAAGCACCGTATCATAGGATACGCACATTTTTAGATATGAAAATACTAAGTTATATATATACAAGATAATACATATAGTAATCTTAGCTAACTAATGCAAAGTGGATACCTTGGCTTTGAACCAATGCGTATCTCACCACCTACACACCCATCTTGATACTCAAACCCAATACCTTGAGTATCCACTAATACCTTGACATTACCTTGGTATCACAAGGTAATTCAAATCCTAATAGATAGTTAACTACCAATGCACTCAACTATAACTAACATTAACTAAACTACTACAATACTACTATAATAACTTACCACTAACATATCAATACTTATATACATATACTACTATACTAACTTACCACCAACTTACCAATACATATATACATATATACATACCTACATATAGCTAATAGTCTAACAAGTATATATATAACTACTAGTTATTAATATATACGTATACATAACTACCTAACAATGTAACTAACTATCCCCTACCTTGTTGTCCATGTGCTGTTGCTGCTAATGCTGTAGTGAATGCCTTGGCTGCACACTGCTGCACACTGCTGCAATTGTTGCTGAATCTGCTGTTGCATGCTTGCTGTTGTTGTGTTACTGCTGCAGTTGCTTGCTTTATTGCTGCTGCTCATTGCTGTTGCTGCTGCTGCAACATACTGCTGTAGCTCTGCTTGCTCGAGTTGCTGTTGCTGTAGCTGCTGCACTGCATGTTGCTGCTTTGCTTGTTGTGCTAGCTGCCACTGCCCCTTGCATTCAGTAGTTGCCTGAACCCCCTCTCACACACATACAACACTCACTCACTCACACTTTATGCACACACACACACACACACACACACATATATATATATATATATATATATATATATATATATATATATATATATATATATATATATATATATATATATTCTAAGTATATACATAACTACTATACTAGTAAATGCATATCCACCCTCTTATTCTCATGGCCACCAACACCTCCAATTACAACATAGACATCTCCATAAATATATATACACATATATATAATACAATTATATAATTATATCATTCTAATAGATATTACCAAGTCAAATTGAATTGAGGTACAATAAACAAACACGTGGAGTGCACCGTACCCGTATCACACTCATTCTATGATACGCTTGCGATATGGCTCCACCACACAACCAAACGTATCCCGAAGGACACGAGCAAGTCTAAAATAATAATTATAAATAATACGAAGAACTAATTACTCAACTACGTATCCGTGTTAAAATGTGACATACTCAAACTCCCGTGTCGGAGGAAAACTCCCAAATCAACCTGTATCCCCAAATTGTCGGGATACGGCCTACAAGTATACTATTGTGGACACGATACTTGTCACATACAATCAAATATATATCAATTTAGTCTAATTGACCAATTGACAAACATAATATGTGCCAATCTCAGAATTTTCCTAAAATTGACACAAAATACCACATAACTTTCTCCATAGGCCTCCTATGAACCTAATTCCAAATCCTATGGGTAGCCTTAGCATATGGGGTGGTTTATAATGATTAAATCATAGATTTAGAGTCTAACTAAAGAGAAAAAACTGAATTGTACCTATTAGGAGATGGATTTCCAATAAAATTCCCAAATTGAGTGAAGGTATCCTTCAACTTGTAGATCCTTGCTCCTCCTTGTAGATCCTTGCTTCCTCCTTGTAGATCCTTGTTCTATTAGCCTCCAATAAAGAATAAAGAAGGAATTAGGAAGAAATTTGAGTAGGAATTGGTATGAAAATAAAGAATTTGGAAGAGGAAAAATTTTAGATCTAGATTTGGAATGACAAATGAGAAGAGAAAGAGTCTCTCTCCTCCCTATGGTGGCCGGCCCCTGCCCCTCCTCCAAGCTATTATTGTCACGCCCCGATCCCAAAAGGGTCGGTCGTCCTCGCTTGATCCTTTACGGAACCGATTCGTCCTCGCTTGGGGCGTGATGCCGTACGAGCCTGGAGTTGCGCTCGTACAAGGCAAGAACTTGCAGTTATAGGAACCCATTTTGAAACACAATTTATAAAACACATTCACAGAGATTTGAACACAGTGCAGGAAGAAACATGCTTTTTCATTGATAATTCAGAGTAATTTACATAGAGTTTACATTGATGCGCCTCTCGGCTACTTGATTTGCATTACAAAAGATAAACTCAAAAGGCTGGGCGCGCTCCATCAGATAGTCCACGTCGTTCATACATTACGCCCTTGTATAGGTTGAAAGTCCAAGCCTCCAAAATGATCTGACTCCAACTATACTTCAAAATAGAGGTGCTCCTAACGCCTCCTCGTCTATCCACTAGCGTTGCACCGTCTGAGTGCCTGAAATAGTTGCCCACAACGTGGGTCAGTACTCAACTTGTACTGGTGAGCGGGATGAACCCACTCGACTAAATCGACACTAGCTTATTAGGGGCGAGCATGCATTAAGATGACTTCTATAAAGAGGCAAGTGAATTCAATTCATATCAGTTGCATGTTTTGATAGGAATGAAAATAATATCGAATCCAACCAGTGCATCGATTGCTTACTCAACCGATGCACGCCTTCCCTGCAACGAAACACAAGTATACTTACCATCTGCACAAGACAATAAATTAGCATGTGTTCTAGTCTATGCGGTCATTGGTGTGATCGACACCTTAGGGACATATTCAAGCATTAGCGGCGCGCCCTATCAGCCCGGGTAGCAAGCCCTGCTGGAGGTCCCGCAATGCATCGTGACGAGCACGAATCAAATATTTCCCTCCGGATCGATACGGTTCCAGTGCCCCGGAAAGCCGTTTCGAGGAAATGCCAAACCTTGTGCACAAGTTGTCCCAGACCATGCAAATGCATGAACAATTCATATATCATACAATGCATCGATTGAAACAAAAGAAGTTAAGCAGCAATATATATATCTCATGCAACAGTTCATATTTTCTCAACGCGGTATTCCGATTTTGATATCCCATAGGTCCAAACTCCGTCCGAGGTACTAGGCCGCCACCAACAAATAATTCCCTTTATAAACAAACTCAGTTATAAGGTGTGCAAGCATATAGAAATATTAGTCTACAAATCCCATGTTCCTTTCTTAGTGGCTGGCATGCATTGTGGCAAAGGATTTCCTAGGCGTCCAACCGGGCATCATCGAGTGAACGTTTGAAACATTTAAAGATGTTGGCGTGAAGAAGTAGGAAAGAAGGGTCCAAACCACTCACTGGTTAAGGAAAAGGTAGCTGAAACAAAGATTCCCGCCTAGCGACGATCAAACGTCAGTTACGCGGACCTGCACAGCACGAGCACCAATTAGAATCTTGCCTATCCTTCCTTGCCGAACTCCCCAAGAATCAAGGCTCCAAACGATAAAACCAGCAGCGAAAACCAAGCAAATCGAAAGCAACACCAAATCAAATCCCAAAGCGGCAATCAAGAAAACTAAGCAACCAAACACGAAAACTATTGGACTCGTTTCAATAGAGGCCTTTCCATGAGTTGGAAAGGATCATCGCATTTTGTCCGTGGCAAGAAGATGCCGAAGTTCTAAGTTATGACTCAAACGGACTAGCCACAAGCCCAATTACGTAGTGCACATCCCGGTCGGATCGGGATTTGAGGCACTACATAATATACCACTAAGAAAAAGTTTTGACCCGAAACTTAAGAACAAGGCCCTACCTCCGACTGAATGAACAATGAAGGGTACTTCTCCTTCATCTCCGATTCCATTTCCCAGGTTGATTCCCTAGCTGAATGGTTCCGCCACAGCACGCGAACCAAGGACATCGTACGTTTGCGAAGTACTTTTTCCTTACGATCCAGGATCTGCACCGGTTCTTCTGAGTATGACAAGTCCGCGCGCAGTTCCAACTGTACAAAACTAACCACATGACTTGGGTCATGCACATACTTCCGTAGTTGGGAAACATGGAATACGTCATGCACTTCTGCCAAGGCGGGAGGTAGTGCTATCCTGTACGCCACAGCTGCAACTCGTTCCAGTATCTCAAAGGGGCCGACAAACCGGGGACTCAGTTTGCCCTTCACGCCGAAACGCATCACACCTCGCATCGGCGTCACTTTCAAGAAGACATGATCCCCGACCAAGAATTCCAAAGGCCTTCTATGTGCATCAGCATAACTTTTCTGTCGGCTCTGTGCTGTGCGGAGTCTTTCCCGAATCAAGCAAACTTTTTCAACTGCCTGCTCTACCAGCTCTGGCCCGAGTACCTGCCGCTCGCCGACTTCGTCCCAACAGATTGGAGATCGACACTTACGCCCATATAGTGCTTCGTACGGTGCCATCTGGATGCTCGATTGGTAACTGTTGTTGTAAGCAAACTCTGCCAAAGGAAGATGCGTGTCCCAACTAGTCTTTAAATCGATCGCACACAGCCGTAACATATCTTCAAGTATCTGATTTGTCCTCTCTGTCTGTCCATCAGTCTGCGGGTGGTATGCGGTACTGAACTGTAGCTTGGTTCCCAAAGCAGCTTGTAGACTAGTCCAGAAACGAGATAAGAAGCGTCCGTCACGGTCAGAGACGATTGAGGCAGGTACTCCGTGTAATCGGACAATCTCATCTATGTAAATTTGTGCTAACCGATCGACGCTCCAAGTAACTTTTATGGGAAGAAAGTGGGCTGATTTGGTCAAACGATCAACTATGACCCAAATCGCATCGTGCCCACGCGGCGTCTTCGAAAATCCCACAATAAAATCCATAGTGATGTTGTCCCATTTCCACTCGGGAATAGCGAGGTTCTGCAGTTCCCCGCCGGGCCTCTGATGCTCAGCTTTCACCTGTTGACAGGCCATGCACTGTGACAGAAAGGTCGCCACATCCCGCTTCATACCGTGCCACCAGAAGGTCCCGCGCAAGTCCTTGTACATCTTAGTGCTCCCCGGATGTAAAGAATACTTCGCGTAGTGTGCTTCCGCCATAATTTCCCTTCGGAGTTCTGGGTCGCTAGGAACACATAGCCTTCCTTTCATCTGTAAGGCCCCATCTTCGCCTGCCACAAAGTCAGACGTCTTCCCCTCCGAGATCAATCCGCGCACCTTCGCTAAGAACTGATCGCCCTCCTGAGCTGATTTGATTCTACCACGTAAACCCAGTTCAAGATGGAGTGGTGCCAGCTGCACTCCTTGATGCCGAACTCGAAATTCGATGCCCATCGCCTCAAGATCTCGAAGTAAACGGTTGTCTATAGATAACGAGCCCACGTGCTTCCGACTCAGAGCATCAGCAACGACGTTTCCCTTGCCCGGTGTATACGCGATCGTTAGGTCATAGTCCTTAATCAGTTCTAGCCAACGCCGCTGTCGGAGGTTCAATTCCCGCTGGGTGAATAGGTACTTGAGGCTCTTGTGATCGGTAAAGATTTTGCAAGCAACACCATAAAGATAATGCCTCCACAACTTCAGAGCAAACACAATTGCCGCCAATTCCAGATCATGCGTCGGGTAGTTTTTCTCGTGCGGCTTCAGTTGCCTGGAGGCGTACGATATTACCTTGTCCCTCTGCATGAGCACACACCCTAAGCCGAGTCCTGAAGCATCGCTGTATATCTGAAACTCTTCTACCCCATCTGGAAGTGCAAGGATCGGAGCTGAAACAAGACGTCGCTTAAGTTTCCGAAAGCTGGCTTCGCAGTCATCACCCCATTCGTATGCAATCCCTTTCTGAGTAAGGCGAGTCATAGGCGAGGCCAGTTTAGAGAAATCCTTCACGAACCTACGGTAGTATCCCGCAAGGCCTAGAAAGCGTCGAACTTCGCTGGCTGACGTAGGTTGTTTCCAGTCCACCACCGCTTCTATTTTCTTCGGGTCTACGGCGACGCCTTCGGCCGAGATGACATGACCAAGGAACGCCACGCTGTTCAACCAGAACTCACACTTGCTGAGCTTAGCGAACAACTTATATTCCCGTAATGTCTGCAGCACGATCTTCAGGTGTTCCTTGTGCTCCGCCTCGTTCTTGGAATAGATTAGTATGTCGTCTATGAACACGACTACAAACTTATCCACAAACGGCCGAAACACGCGGTTCATCAGATCCATGAAAGCTGCAGGGGCGTTCGTCAAACCGAACGACATCACGAGGAACTCATAGTGTCTGTAACGGGTTCTGAAAGCAGATTTTTGAATATCCTCTAATTTGATTTTCAACTGGTGATACCCTGACCTGAGATCAACTTTAGAGAAAACTGTGGCACCTTGCAGCTGATCAAACAAGTCATCTATTCTTGGCAAAGGGTACTGATTCCGCACGGTCGCTTTATTCAGTTCTCGGTAGTCAATGCACAGCCGCATGGATCCATCTTTCTTTTTCACGAACAGCACCGGAGCGCCCCAAGGAGAAACGCTTGGACGAATGTATCCTCGGTCCAACAGGTCTTGCAACTGAACTTTAAGTTCCTTAAGCTCTGCTGGGGCCATGCGATAAGGTGCCTTTGATATCGGTCGCGAATCCGGAAAAGTGTCAATGCTGAATTCGATCTCACGATCAGGAGGCATTCCAGGCAGCTCGTCTGGGAACACGTCGAGAAAATCTGTAATGACTTCAGCCTGAGCTGCATCTGCACATTCCCGTCGGGTGTCTCGAACAGAAGCTAAGTACCTTTCACAGCCCGAATGCAACATACGCCTAGCCGAAATTGCTGATATCACCATTGCCGTCTTCGGTGCAGCGCTGCACGAATAGTAAAAGTCTGCCTCGCCGGGTAGACGGAATACGACTCGCTTCTCCGCGCACTCGATTGTTGCATGGCAAGCACCCAACCAGTCCATTCCGAGAATAATATCGTAGTCCTTGATGTCTAGTACAATGACATCTAAGGAAAGCTTTCTCCCCCCGATGCAGATATAACCATCCCTACAGATCGCATGGGCGGGCATGTCGACTCCCGAAGGGGTACTTACGCAGAGGTTCATATTTAAAGCAGTAGAAGCTAATTTATGCTCAACAGTAAAATTAGCAGATATGAAACTATGCGTAGCACCTGAATCGAATAAGACTCTAGCGGGTAATTCTCGGTATAGTAGAGTACCTGTTACAACAATGTCGGATAGCGATGCCTCATCCCGAGTCAATGCATAGACTCGGCCCTGAGCACCCTGGCGTTGTGGATTCACTGGCACAGCATTGGCATCACTTGCTGGAGGCCCTTTGTTTTGATTTCAATTATTCTGATTCGGCTTGCCCTCTCTGCAGTTAAACTGTTTGTGACCCAGGCGACCACATTTGAAACATCCTTGAACCCGACATTCATTCACTTTATGCCCTGATTTGCCGTACCGACTGCAGTTCAGTGATTGGGATTGGCCCCTATTATCAGACGTATGCGAACGCTTGTGTGCTCCAGACCCTCCCGTTTCATGAGGACGTTTATTATTATTGGTACGGAGGGTTTGCACCTCGGTCTTTGGGAGAGGGCGCCCAAAGATCCGTTCGCTGTTCAGAGCCGCTTCATAACATTCCCTATATGTTTGGCATCTTTGGTTGATGACGTCCCTACGCAAATCGTCATTCAAACCTTTCTGAAATCGATAGCACCACGCCTGCTGATTAGGCAAGAAGTGCCCTGCGAACTTAGCCAGCTTAGCGAATACTGAGTCGTAATCGTCAACAGACAAACTTCCTTGCACCAGATTACTGAAGTCGTCTTCTTTTTGTTGACGCACGGCTCGGGGAATATATTGTTCAATGAAGGCAGATTTGAACATTTCCCAAGTAATTTTACAGTTGGAATTGGCATCGTAAATTCCTTGCTTCGTTGCCTCCCACCAATCATGCGCACGCAGTTCCAGCTGAACCGATGCACAGGCAACTCGCTTGGATCCCCGGATGCCAACCAGGTTGAAAAGTCCCTCCAGCTTAGCAATCCACCCCAATACCACGTCCGGCTCCGCTCGTCCGTTGAACGTAGGGGGATGCATTTTTGTGAACTCTGCTGCACGGCAGGAGTTCCTTGCTGTAGGCTGAGTCTCTTCTGACTCGTCTTCTACCGCCACGGCTGGCGGCGTGACAGGCGTCGCTGCGGATGTCCCGTTGCTCGGTACCAGGGATGCAATCAGTTGCATCATTGTATCCATTTGCTTCTGTTGAGAAGCAAACTGCGCTTGTATGTTAGCTTGTTGGGTAACAGCTTGTTGTTGCTGCGCCTCCATGAGGTGCATAAGCCGTTCCGCCATTCCGGTTGAACCCGCTCCTCCGGATTCTCCAGAGCTTGCTGGATCGCTCTGAATGGGTTGAGCACTGCTGGCAGTTGCAGTGTTCTTCTTAGCCATGGCTACAAAAGAGAGTAGCTTGTTAACACTCCAAAAATGATAGATTTTATATCTATGGGCTCATTGTATAAGCGACTCTTCCCATGCAGCGGACGCCGAACGCAACTCAATTGAGAGGCGCATCAAACTCCTTTATAATCTTTTGAAATCCCGTGGAAGTAAAGCCTAGGCTCTGATACCAATATGTCACGCCCCGATCCCGAAAGGGTCGGTCGTCCTCGCTTGATCCTTTACGGAACCGATTCGTCCTCGCTTGGGGCATGATGCCGTACGAGCCTGGAGTTGCGCTCGTACAAGGCAAGAACTTGCAGTTATAGGAACCCATTTTGAAACACAATTTATAAAACACATTCACAGAGATTTAAACACAGTGCAGGAAGAAACATGCTTTTTTATTGATAATTCAGAGTAATTTACATAGAGTTTACATTGAGGCGACTCTCGGCTACTTGATTTGCATTACAAAAGATAAACTCAAAAGGCAGGGCGCGCTCCATCAGATAGTCCACGTCATTCATACATTACGCCCTTGTATAGGTTGAAAGTCCAAGCCTCCAAAATGATCTGACTCCAACTATACTTCAAAATAGAGGTGCTCCTAACGCCTCCTCGTCTATCCACTAGCGTTGCACCGTCTGAGTGCCTGAAATAGTTGCCCACAACGTGGGTCAGTACTCAACTTGTACTGGGGAGCGGGATGAACCCACTCGACTAAATCGACACTAGCTTATTAGGGGCGAGCATGCATTAAGATGACTTCTATAAAGAGGCAAGTGAATTCAATTCATATCAGTTGCATGTTTTGATAGGAATGAAAATAATATCGAATCCAACCAGTGCATCGATTGCTTACTCAACCGATGCACGCCTTCCCTGCAACGAAACACAAGTATACTTACCATCTGCACAAGACAATAAATTAGCATGTGTTCTAGTCTATGCGGTCATTGGTGTGATCGACACCTTAGGGACATATTCAAGCATTAGCGGCGCGCCCTATCAGCCCGGGTAGCAAGCCCTGCTGGAGGTCCCACAATGCATCGTGACGAGCACGAATCAAATATTTCCCTCCGGATCGATACGGTTCCAGTGCCCCGGAAAGCCGTTTCGAGGAAATGCCAAACCTTGTGCACAAGTTATCCCAGACCATGCAAATGCATGAACAATTCATATATCATACAATGCATCGATTGAAACAAAAGAAGTTAAGCAGCAATATATATATCTCATGCAACAGTTCATATTTTCTCAACGCGGTGTTCCGATTTTGATATCCCATAGGTCCAAACTCCGTCCGAGGCACTAGGCCGCCACCAACAAACAATTCCCTTTATAAACAAACTCAGTTATAAGGTGTACAAGCATATAGAAATATTAGTCTACAAATCCCATGTTCCTTTCTTAGTGGCTGGCATGCATTGTGGCAAAGGATTTCCTAGGCGTCCAACCGGGCATCATCGAGTGAACGTTTGAAACATTTAAAGATGTTGGCGTGAAGAAGTAGGAAAGAAGGGTCCAAACCACTCACTGGTTAAGGAAAAGGTAGCTGAAACAAAGATTCCCGCCTAGCGACGATCAAACGTCAGTTACGCGGACCTGCACAGCACGAGCACCAATTAGAATCTTGCCTATCCTTCCTTGCCGAACTCCCCAAGAATCAAGGCTCCAAACGATAAAACCAGCAGCGAAAACCAAGCAAATTGAAAGCAACACCAAATCAAATCCCAAAGCGGCAATCAAGAAAACCAAGCAACCAAACACGAAAACTATTGGACTCGTTTCAATAGAGGCCTTTCCATGAGTTGGAAAGGATCATCGCATTTTGTCCGTGGCAAGAAGATGCCGAAGTTCTAAGTTATGACTCAAACGGACTAGCCACAAGCCCAATTACGTAGTGCACATCCCGGTCGGATCGGGATTTGAGGCACTACAATTATGAAAAGTCCAAAATACCCCTTGGGGCTTGTCATAAAGAAAATAATTAAGGAGGAAAGGTTCTAGTCTAATTGGTTTCACTAATTAATTCATCTTTCTAATGAATGGGCTTACTATTGGGCTCAATTCTAACTAGAATTTAATGTTTGTCCATGGATCTAAACTAAACTAATTCGGTCCACTACACAAGTCCAAAAATAAATCTAATATCTAATAATTAAATAAATAATACAATAATTAATATTTATAATATGCACAATATTTAATATTATATTCTAAAATTACAAATATCCTTGTCAAATTATCAAACTACCCTTAATTGAAAAAGTGAGGGTGACAAGCAATGCCTCAAAGTCCTCGGCCACGTATCCGGTCTCCACTCCTGCTCAGTATATGGTCGGGTATAAGTGCTCGTCCAAATCTGAAAAAGAACCAGGTCCTCAGAGAGACATAAAAAGATATAGAAGGTACATTCCATAAAGTAAATACTATATAAACGTGAGGCTGAACTAACTAACTAAGTGAGGGCACTTTGAAGACAACCTTGGTGCGTATGGGTAGATAAAAGATAAGTATCTAACATTAGCTGCAAATTAGATACCATAAGTATATACTGACTATATAACCGGTCATGATATTGCACAGCTAGTAACCTCTGCCAGATATATCGATAAGTATATACGCCCATAACCGGGTATCTATGACTGCCCATAACCGGGTATCAATAGATGCCCATAACCGGGTAACTATGAGGCTCGCGAGCTCGTAGTTTACTCTGAAACTATGGTAGCCAAATGTATATCCCATACGCCTACTAATTGTCTTCCCCGTCCAATGCCAATGTACAAGTCATGAATACGATATGGACATCTCGTAAATATATGCAAGTCACTAAACAACTAAAGGACTATACTGCTACGCTAAGTACCGTCACGCGTGCTACTTGCATCGATGTCTAGTCAAGTGAGTAAGCTTGCGTCCCTACATGAACTCACTCTCTGACATGAAGTGATATATGACAAGGCTTAGGGAGTCATAGTGATAACTCCATAACTTTAGGTACATCCACTATACACTAAGTCAAACACAAATCCTAACGTCAACGCCTTTGTCGACTGCACCCGAGGAATTCTAAGAAGCACACAATTATATAATATAATATTTAGAGCAGAAGTATGTGGATAATATTAACTAAATTTAAACAGTACAATAAGGCAAGGTATACTTGCTTGGAACTCCGATGTGAGCAAGTAAAGATCCGAAACCCGCAACTAAGGTAGAACCATCCTGAGTGCCTATGAATATAATAACAATATATCAATCACTATATTACGGTACACTAAGCATGCACAAGAGTATCACATATGCAATATCATGAGTCACATAGAGTCTAAACTAAGCAAGAGTTCTAACCAAGTGGGTTGACTAAGGTTGACTAAACAAGTGTCAAGTAGATATGAAAATAACCAAGTCTACTAATCATATTACCCCTCCCAGTCTTCTAATGTATAACTTCTCATATAACATAATCATGGTCATAACTAGAGTTCACATAGGTACTAAGTTGCTCCCCAACACAAGGTACTAAGTGTTATCACACTAGGTTCCATGCACAAATATAACATTATTGTCCTCAAATATTTGTACACAACAAGTGTCAAATAGCTTAACTACACACTAGTAATTATCTACATCCCATATTGCTCATGTAACCTTAAACCTGTCCATTCATTAATAGGTTAGGGTTTCCTTCTTTATATAAAAAATACCACATAACCAACCCTCTAGTATAATATCACTAATATTTAACAAAAATGCACTTGGACTACCGACATCAAGTACACACCATCAAATACTCAAATCTGAATATTATTACTAAATATGGCATATCTATCATTCTAATCTTGTATTTTTATGTCACATATATGCACATTTAATCCCTAACATGCATAAAACTAGCATAGCTTAAACATACTTTCTAAACATGGTATTCTTCATATGAAACTTACATAATACCTAGGTATGACATAAACATATTTCTAGAGCACACCTCCAATATCTCAAACTCAACCATGCACTTTTTGTACATATATAACACTTCTTAAATTATCATAAAAATTCTAAAATTAAATAAATGTGGTATGAACAGAGGTTTTAACAAGTTTATAATGGTTTATATCATATCAAGGTGGCAACCACATTTAGGCATTCATATGGTACTCAACATAAACAAGGGGTTGAAGATGAAGGTTAAGCACAAGGAGAAGATGAAGAAGACGATGAAGAGAATAAAGGAGATAAAGAAGAAGGGAAAAATGATACCTAGAGGGGAGTAGAGAGTTGTGCTCGGCTTGCTTGAGGGTGCTCGGCTTGCTTGAGGGAGAGCCTTGGATGGAGGGTGAAGCTCGGGTTGAAGGGATGCTCTCAGGTTGGAGGTGCCCTGGTCTGGACTATACTCTGGCCTGAGGGGAGCTGTGGGGAAGCTCTCGAGTGCAAGGAAGGGAAGAAGAACAATAACAAAAACAATAACAACAATGACAGTAATTACAACAGCAGTAACAACAATCATAGCAGCAGTAATAGTAAGCAAAGCAGCAAGGTGGCCGGGTTTTGTGGAGGAGGAGAAAAGAATAGAGGGGCTGATGGTGGTGGTCGAGAATGGAGTGGAGGTGGTGGTGAACGGTAGTGATGTTGGTGGTGGAAGCAAGAAGAAGAGGGTAAGGAGGAGATGGAGTGGTGATGGTCGTGAGCGTGGTAGAGAAGGAGGGTATCTCAGGTAGGGTGTGTTGTCGATGTTGATGCTAATGGCGATGGTGGTGGTGAAGGGTTTTATGAAGGAGGAAAGGAATGAGATGTAATAAATGATGAGAGAGAGATTGAGAGGATGAGTATTTAATGAAGTAGAGTGAGAGGATGGAGCTTGGGGATTAGAGCCAGCTAGGTTTCCTAAGAGAGTATAGTTTGTCATAAAAAAATGGGTGGTGGTGATGGATTGAAGTCTGAATGAAGGGTTATGATGGATTGTAGGCACATTTTGGTGTATAGTTGTGTAAAAAGAGAGAGGAAAAGTATATGATCGATCATGCCCCTAAGAATGGGTCTTCTCATTTATTCCAACCAATAGGAGAAGGACACCTAGCTAGTTTGTCATGATCCACACCCGAAATTTGGGGCATGAGTACGTGGGTACGTCCATCCTACATCGCAGCATCGTCGGTAGAACGCTGTCTAGGTCACAATACTATCTAATCAATCTTACACGAATATCTAACTCTATAAGGAGACACAGATATCACAATATAATATGAAAATACTCAATTACAGAACTAAAGCACGAAAAGATATCAAAAAAAATAAACGAAATGCAACACAAGTCTAAATAAAAATAGTCTAACTCAAACAATAACATCCAAGTCTCAAAGTATGCCGAAAACAAATCTGGTACCAATAAACTGCTAAAAGAAACTAACTGAATAGCTAGTGATCCCTGCTAGACCTTCCAGAATCACACCTGAGTTACAAGGTCCAAGACTGCATCTACTCTCCCTGTGATCCATAATATGTCGGACACCATTCCTCTAAATCGTAGTCTGGAAAAATATTTCCAGTCAGGATGGAGCGAAGTACAAGCACTAACAGCAGTTCCATGTATATTGACAAAAAACTATAATACAGTATAAAAAAATACAAGATGGATATAAATACTGGCAATAAGAAATACTGGAGATAATAAAATACTGGAAATAGAAATACTGGAGAGCATATCATCATCAATGGTATAACTAGCAATGAACAGAAATACAAGTACATGCTAGAACAATGAACTGGAATATAAGTGAATGCTAGAACTATGATCTAGAAATACATGTATAGAATATCTAGCTAAGTGTGTGAAACATCAGTATATCATGTGATCGGCTTGGGACTGATCAGGCTTGTTATGTATGACTAGTTATGATTCATGTAAGGTCGGGCTAACCATCCAGTTAGCTATGATGCGAGCAATAGTCAGGCTAATCATACATAACAGGATATGAGGCATGTAATGGTCAGGCTGCACCGACGTGAGGTGTGGGTGAGCTATGATTCATGTAGAGTTGGGTATGATCACATAATCTACTAATATCTCCCCGTCCCCAGCTAGCACGATAGATTCCAAATCATGACTCCTCGTGACCGGTCTCGATGATGCTAACTCGTGTATACATAGTGTCAGAATCATGTACGCTATACAACTAGAATTATAGAGATAACCAACAAAATAAAAACTGTCAGAGAATGTACTCGCCTGTGGTCCTCTGTTGGCAATACCAATATCCTGTTTCTGAGGTCTTGTCTGAATAATCCAGCAGCCCTATAGACATCATTTAATAATAGTACAGCATCAGTCATTACACTAACACACAATCATAAACATACTGAACTCAGAGACTACGCTAAGGGTGACACTGGTCAACTAGCAGGGTTAAGTGTGCGTCTAACTACACGGTGTCACATCTGCAAATGCTATGCAAAATCAGACAGTCAATCACTAACACATGTCTAGTCAGTACGTCAGTGTACACAAGGCAGACAACTCACAATTCTCAGGGTCATACAGTCAAATGTAATTATGGGATATCCATAATTAACCTAGGGTCATACAGTGTATATATATACAGTCATAACTAGTATTAGCATTTAATTTCCTTATAATATATATATATATATATATATATATATACCAATTTAATTATTATACACATACGCACGCACGCACATGCAACTAGTTTCTAGGTCTACTAACACAGGGCCACGAATCAACCAACTATCACGAAGTATGCTAACCCTAATGTTATTCACACATGAACATATACACAATCATAAATGAAGGCAAGTCGAACCTGCGCGTTAGCGTACACGGGATCGAGGGTGACTGCTGCAGGTCATCTCCGGTGAGGTGGGACGGGTCGATGATGATGATGATGATGATGATGATGATGATGATGATGGTGATGATGTTGATAATGATGATGATGATGATGATGATGATGTTGATGTTGATGATGATGATGATGATGAAGGTGATGACGATGGTGATGATGATGATGATGATGATGATGATGATGTTGTTGTTGAAGGTGATGGCGGGTTGGGGGCTGCTCCGGCTGAGGCTGAGGGGAAGTCGGGGACTCGGCAGCGGTGATGGGGTTGATGTGGGCAGTGGATGGCCGGGAATGGAGATGACTACAGTCGGGCTCCGGCGGAGAGGAAGTCCGGCGAGGGGTGAGGTGCAGTCGGGTTTTGGAGGAGAACAGGGAAGAGAAGTCAACGAGGGTGAGTCGACGGGAGGTGGTTGCAGAGGCGGGGAGTTCTGTTGTACAGGTTCGATGGTTTAGGTGATGTCGAGGAGGAGGAGGAGGAGTCCGGTGGTCGTGATGGGGTTCAGGCGATCGGGTGGAGAAGATCGGGGTGAACGGGGAAGTCGGTGTGGTGATGTTCAGGCGGGGCTCATCGAGTTGCACGGTAGGGTTATTCAGGCGAGAGGAGGAGAGGAAGTCGAGGTGTAGCAGAGGAGAACGGGGGGGAGATGTCAGGCGTGATGGTGGTGACGGTTCTGTCGAGGTGGACGTCGTCAAGATCCGACGGAGAGGAGTCAGGGAAAAGACGGCGGTGCGGGGCGAGGATCCGACGGATGATCACCAGAGTTCAGGTGGAGGGAAGAGGGTGATGGTGATGATGAATAATTTAGGGTTGAGTTTGATGCTTGGTATAGAAAATTAATGGGGAGGATGATGGTTTTTGTATGAGTAAGAAGATGATGATGCTAGCCTAGGGATTAGGGCCGACCATGTGCCTCATTAGGATGGGGTTGGCATTGGGAAAGGGGTTAGGATGAAGGATTATATATATATATATATATATATATATATATATATATATATATATATATGAGAATATGGGTGGTGAGGATGGGGCTTTGTTTGAATGAAGGGTCAAGATTAAACATGAAGGAAGAGTGTACAAACAAAAAGGGGAGAGAGAGATAGTGGACCGGTCAATGAGGGAGGGGTGATTCTTCATGTGCCTTGACCAATAGAATGGTGACACCTCTTGCACTTTTGCATAAAAGTCATCAACAATTGGAAAATTGCATAAAAAGTGAGAATTTGGGATTGGATGAGAAAAAATACCACGTTTGGTGTGATATAGTAGCTAAAAAGGGTGTGAGGTGTTTAGTATGAGTCTTGAGGGTGTAAATAGGGGTTTGGCTTGGTGTTGGGTCTAGTTTTTGGTTAAGTTGGGTCCTTACACCATTTTAATTAAAATTAATGCAAATGGTATTCTAAAATTAATTGGAAGTACATGGGGCTAAAATTAGGTGGGACACAAGTGTCATGGACATAGAAGACTCAGAATAGAATATTGTCATAATTTGGGTTACATAAAATAGGTCAAGATTGTGTTTCCAATTTCGATTGGAACGTACAAGAATACAAGTTGGATTTATTTAGAATTAAAAATAAACGTCCGCGGCAAATATTGTGCGACTAAAATGAAGCACAAGAAAGCATATTTATGAGTTACACAAGGGTCAGAATGGAAGACTGGCACGTCTAGGACAAAGGTATAAAATTTGTTGGAAGGCAAAAGCTAGCATAGCGCTCCCAATATCGAAGCAACGGTAAGGCACAACAATCCAATAAAATTACAATATTAAATATAATCCTCAATATTTAATTATCCAAAATGCTAATTAAATCCATAACCCTATAATTTGGTCAGAGGTTCTACTAGTGGGCTTCTAGGTCAAGTCTACTAACTCATGTATTAAAGAACACTATATATATATATATATATATATATATATATATATATATATATATATATCATGCAATTATTTAAAATAAATACACACAATACTTATAATAAATAAAATGATAAAAATACTCCTATTTTAGAATGTGGTAGTAACATAGTTATTTGCACACGAGTCCCTAATAGTTTAGGATTTACACAAAAAGAAAATTTTAGATTGGGTGAGGGTAGAATCCATTTTTAGTATGTTATAGTAGGGAATTTGGTGTATAGTATTTTATATGAGCCATGAGAGTGTGGGTATGGATTTGGGTTAGTGTTTGGTTTAGTTTTAGGCTAGGTTGAGACAGTTGTCCCAAAATAAATAAAAATTGTGTCATAAGTGTTCTTTAATAAATTTGAAGTGCATAGGATCTCAATCGGGGGTGACACAAGTATCATAAACATAGTAGACTCGGAATAGATTATCGTCATATATTGTGTTGTAAGAAACGGGTCGAGGTTGTATCTCCAATTTTGATTAGAACGGACATAGTTACAAAGTTTAGGTTTAAAATTAGATAATTGTGACAAATATTGTGCGATTAAAATAAATTATAAAATAGAGTATTTATGAGTAACACAAAGGTCAGAATGGAAGCCTGGCACATCTAGGTCAAGGATATAAAATTTGTTTGAAAGCAAAAGCTAGAGTAGCACTACAAATATCGAAACAACGACAATGTGCACCAAGTAAATAAAATTAAATGAGGCAAATTATAACTCCATTAACTAATTTGAAATAATCCTAAATAAATTCTAATCCTAGATTTGGGTTAGGAGGTTTACAAAAATTAATTAGAATATAGATTTATACCTATTGGGAGTCAAATCTCAATGAAACTCCTCCAAATGGACACGTAATAGACAAAAGCTCCTAGAATCACCCCTCCAAGTAGTGCTTCTTACAATCAAGATCCTAGGCCTCCATGGAAATAAATTTGATTAGGAATGAGAGTAATTTGGGTAGAATTTAGTGGGGGTTGGTCTCAATTTAGGAAAGAACTAAATTAGGGATGAAATAAATATAGAATGACAAATAGAAGAGGCTACCCCCCTATAATTAGGGCCGACCACACTCCTCTAGGTTTAGGTCCATTTGAAAATTCCAAGATTCCCCTACTGGTTGTTGTCATGCCTCACACCCAGTATAGGGGCACGAGTACGTGGATACGTCCAGCCTGCGCCGCAGCGTCGGCGGTAGAACGTTGTCTCGATCTTCTATACTATCTAATATCTCACACAATATGTAAAATACATGTCATGCCATCTCAACTCCAAATGGAGGAGCAATATGATGATATAATAAAGGGTAGTCAATACTCAATCACATATAAAACAAAAAGAAGATTTAAGCATGATATGGAATGGACAGAAAAGAAATATAAGTCTCAATACATCACATGTCCAACTCAATATCTAAATACAACTCAAGATATTAAAATAATAATACAATCCAAAGTCTAACTAGAACTAACTACTATAAGATATGAAAATCTAAATGGTCTCAGTATCTGGCACTACATCCTCAAGTAGCACTCTATCTGTTAGCCCGTAGTAAGTGGGACACATCCTCACTAACCAGTCATCTGAAAAATATATCCAGTCAGGATTGAAGCAAAGTACAACCCAATAGCATTTTCAATTAATTGATAATGACTATAAACAGAAATAGAGAATATAATACAAGACGAGAAACAATGAACAATATTATACTATGGTAGAAGAAACAGGTAAACAAGAGCAATATGGTATACACTGATTACGATAAAATAGAACAAGACAATGAAATAGAATATGTGAAGAACTGTAACTAAACTAAGTGATTGAAATACTAGTTAAATATTTGATCGACTTTGGTTGAACATTGTCTACTTAACGTTGGATAAACATTGTCTACTTAAACATTGAACATTGTTTAGGCTTTAATCACATATCTAGCTAACACTTTCCCTGCCCCCAACCAATACTCATGGATTCGATCACGATACGTCACAAACATGAATATAATATGAGTACACGAAGAACATGGATGTACACGAATGAATATGAGCACAAGAAATACCCGATGCACACGATAAAGTATATGTGAAGGAGTATCCAAAGTATACGATAATGGGATGACATCTCCTGACATGATCCATATAGTACCAGTCCGTGTAACTACTGTATCGAAATCAAGTAAAACATTTATAAATACTTATATTATAGTAATTATCAAATAATGAAAACTATCAGAGAATATACTCACCTGTGGTTCATAGCAAATAATACAAAACGGTATCTGAACTGGTGTCACACAGACCTATATATGGAATATTACATCAATATAAGGTTTTGGAATGAAAATAAGTTTAAACTAGTTAAATTCTAGGTCATAAAGCAATTTTTAAGTCAAAATAGTCAAACTAGGTCAACTCTAGGTCAAACTTGGTCAAACTAGCTATTTCTAGGTTGTATGAGTCAATCTCTAGGATATTGGGTCCATACTCTATGTAACTAGGCTATACTAGCTATGCTAGGATACTAGAATACCAACAAAATACCGTATCATAAGATATGCAAGTTATTAGATATGAAAATACTATAATATATATATACAAGACGAAATATATAGTACTCCTAGCCAAACTAATGCTAAGTGGATACCTTGGCTTTGAACCAAATGCGGTATTACACTACCTACACACCCTTCTTGATATACAAACTAAATACCTTGAGTATAAACCAATACCTTGATATTACCTTGGTATCACAAGATAATACAATATCTAACATTAGCTAACTAACCAACATACTTCACTATACACTAACATGCACTTAAACTTATAACAATACTATACTAAACTAACATACTAACATACCCCTTCGGATATTCAATACCCATACCCATACCCATACCCAAGATACCTCAACTCTCATTAGCTTGGTGTAATTCAAGGTAAACTAGAAATAATACTAACCAATGCTAACTAGTGCTTATATATATATATATATATATATATATATATATATATATATATATACTTAACCCACTAACAATATATATACGTAACTAACTTATCAATATAAACTAACATAGCTTATTAACTAGCTTAGTAAACTTATTTATAACTTAATTTCTAAACACTCAACTACTGCTGCTTATTGCTACTGCTTCTGCTTATCGCTGCTGCTGCAGCTTATTGCTTCTGCTTGCTGCTGCTGCTTATTGCTTCTGCTTATTGCTTCTGTTGTAGCTTGCTGCTTCTGTTGCAGCTTCCTGCTTATCGCTGCTGCTTCTTGCTGCTTTTGCTGCTGCTTTCTGCTGCTTTTGTTGCTGCTTCCTGCTGCTTTTTTGCTGTTGCTTTCTGCTGCTTTTGCTGCTGCTTTCTGCTGCTGCTTCCTACTGCTTATTCACTGCTTATGCTTATAATTTCCCCCTCTAGCTCACATGCACACATCTAATATACGCACACACACACACACACACACACACACACACACACACACATATATATATATATATATATATATATATATATATATATATATATATATATGCCACAAACTCACACTAATGATGCATATGTACTCTCCTATTCTCCCATGACCACCAACACATCAAAATAAAATATAGAACATACACATAATTATATATGTACATATATATCATATAACAATTATAATTATAATACTCTAATAGATATAACCAACGTAAATTGAATTGAAATGCAAGAAAATAAACACGTGGAGTACACCGCACCCGTATCACACTCAATCTATGATACGCTTGTGATACGGCTCCACCACACCACCAAACGTACCCCAAAGGACACGAGCAAGTCTAGAATCACAATTAGAAGCAACACGAGGTGTTAGGTACTCATCTACGTGCCCGTGTCAAAATATAACATGCTCAAATCCCCGTGTCGGAAGAAAACCTCCAAATCAACCTGTATCGCCAAATTGTTGGGATACGGCCTACACGTATCCAATTATGGATACGACACTAGTCACACACAATCAAACATATGTTAATTTGGTCTAATTGATCTATTGACAAACACAAAATGTGCCAATCTCGGAATTTTCCCCAAATTGACATAAAATGCCACATAACTTTCTTCATAGGCCTCCTATAAACCTAATTCCAATTTTTATGGATAGACTTAGTATATAGGAGGGTTTCTAATAATTAAATTACAGATTTAGAGTCTAATTAGAGAGAAAAACTGAATTTGTACCTATTGGGAGATGGATTCCTAATAAAATCTTTAAATTGAGTGTCAAGAGCCTTCAACTTGTAGATCTTTGCTCCTCCTTGTAGATCCTTGCTTCCTCCTTATAGATCATTGCTTTCTCCTTGTACTAATAGCCTCCAATAATGAATAGGAAAGGAATTGAGAATAAATTTAGGTAGGGATTGGTGTGGGGATGAAGGAATTTGGAAGAGAAAAATTTTATATCTAGATTTGGAATAAAAAATAAAAAGAGAGAGTCTCTCTCCACTCCTAATGTGATCGCCCTCTACCCCCTCCTCCAAGCTACTATGCAAAATCCATAATACTCCTTGGGGCTTGTCGTGAAGGAATTAATTAAGGAGGAAAGGTTCTAGTCTAATTGGTTTAACTAATTAATTCATCCTCCTAATGAATGGGCTTACTATTGGACTCAATTCTAACTAGAATTAAATGTTGGTCCATGGATCTAATCTAAACTAGTTGGGTCCACTAACACAAGTTAAATTAAATAGGCTAGCCCACTAACTAAATTAAATGCTACAACCCTCTAATTAAATGTGACACTCTAATAATTAAATAACTAATACAAGCATCAAATAAATATACATGGCCCACTAATATTAATATTATATTCCTAAAATTAAATAACTAGACCAAATTATCAAATTACCCCTAGTTGGAAAAGTGGGGGTGACAATCCTATCCACCTTAGAAAAAATTTGTCCTCAAAATTTAAAGATGATCGTACCCCCTCTAGGTCAACCCTTGTCCAAACTAAAACATACAACATAAAATTTAAAGAAAATTACTAACTATGGTCTTTGTCCATCCTAGTTTTGCAGTCTCTGACATGGTATACTAACTATATAATAACACACAAGTCGTCTATAAGGCACTAACTAAGCACACAAGCAACAGATGGAAAGAAAATGAATAGAACAAAATAAGCTAACATACCTGAAGTGTCGTCCTCTCCGACTGCCATCGCAAATGCCCCGCCCTGCTGGGGTAGCTCCCTATGCGGTTGCTGAGCAGTCTGCGATGCCACAAGTGGCCTAACTCCACCCCTCTGACCGCGATCTGATCCATACGGGTTATTGGAATACTCCTTCAACTGATGGTCAGGGGAACCACAATACAAGCATAGTATAAGCCTCTTCCGACAGTTCTCCCAATCATGCCCATGCCTTCCACAGTAGGCACAAGGAAAAGTCTGCTGAGTTTGCCTTTGAGGCTGCTGTGGTGTCTGATGAACTGGCTTCTGAAACTGTTATATCTGTTGAGCTGGTGCCCTAACTGGCACAAGATACTGCTGATGCTGATATACTCTTGGCTATTGAAAGTGGGTACGCTTCGCTGGCCCGCACTACTACTCGCTCCTTCGGTGTCTCTCGGCCTCTTGGAACCAAGCTCCAAATTATCCTTCGTCCGCTGTGTCTGTCTCAAAATTTTCTCAAAAGTAGCGGTATGGTCTCCATTAGTATGAGACTTAATCTCACAGTTCAGTCCCTTCTTAAACTTTCTAGCCTTGGCCCGAGGATTCTGTCCCTCAACAAATTATTCCAATCGGCAATACTCTGCCACATACTCGTCCATTATCAAGTTTTCCTGGACGAGGTTCTAGAATTGACTCTCCAAAGTACTCTGAGCCATATCCGGGAAGAACTTCTCTTTGAAAAGATCTTTAAAAGTTTTCCAAGTAAGTCCCGACGCTGATATCCTGGGGTCTGTCCTTAACCATGTCAGCGCAATATCGAACATCATACTACATGCCGCCTCTACCTGCAAGCTTTTAGGAATCTGCGCCAATCGTAGGTCCCTCTCAATGTCCTCTATCCAGTCGTCTGCGTACAAGATTCTCTGGTGCCCTTAAATTTCTTAGGCCCCATCCTCTTGAAGTCAATGATAGTTCCTGGTCTCGGCTGCTAATGGAAGATCTCCTGAAACTTTCGGTGATGTTCTCTGTACTGGAGGTGGAGCACCCCCGAAAGCTGCTGCGGAAACGTCCACCTGGATTGGTGAAGTGGACCTCTGGAATGTAGCTACTGGAACAATATCTTCTGGTGCTTCCCTCATAGGCAATGAAGTGACTAACCTCGCTGACATTGCACCTGAGCAGTGGGAACGCGTCTTCGGCGGTATCCTGAAGGTAGATTCAAAAATAAGAAATCAATATTGAGCATGATACGATATCATCAAAGAAGGACAAAAAATTTCAAGAAAGCAATATTCAAAACGATAAAGATGGCAAATTCAATTAGGTTGGAATTGTTTCCTAGTTGTGATTGAGTATACTCTCTCATCCTAGTATCCTATATCCTATCCTATCGCAGGCTCGCAGTAGTACAACTAAGCCGTTGTACTACCACGATATCGCACTATTGCGAAACATGACCTGCATGGGCCACCACAGTTGTCATGAAGTAATATTTAATCATGAGGAAGGGATCTAATTAATATAAAAGAATATTCAATCCTTTCACTGATGGGACTAATTAAACCATGACTAGTCTAGTTGATTCAATTGGTCTAGTTATGGGTTGAACCAACACTAAGTCTAAACTAACTAGCTAGTATACTCATGACAAATAAATATATTAGAACTATTTATATAATATAATATATAGCAATTTATGAAAATGAAAAAAATACTCCTCTCTCAAAAATAGGTGGTTACAGGTAGAAAGAAAGCTCTAAAGAAGCATAGATGTTGTATTCATCGAGGATTAGACCATGAATAATGTTACTACTACGTTTCTGAGATATGGGCCTTTTTATAATTTTAATAGTTGTATATATATTATTTATAATTTATATAATATGTATTTTATATTATCATAAATATTAATAAAATGGGTTAGTGGGGTAAACTTGATGTGACTATTAGACTCAACCTTTGACTAAACATTTTTGGACCAACTAGTCAATTCCCTTCATTAATTAGAAAATAGTTAAACCCTCATTAGATTATGAAAATTCCACTAATTAAACAATTCTTCATGACAACCATAGAGGATATTTTAGACTTTGTGCCTTAGCCAACCCTAGGACTTCTTTGGCCGGCCCTATAAGGAGAGGGGGGGAGCCTCCCTCAAGCTTTATTTTGTTGTTCATGAAACCCTAAGTGAGTTCTTCCTCAAACCCCCTCTTTCCTCCTCCAAATTTTAGAAAATTAATCCAAATCCCTCCCATTTTTCTCATCTAAGAAGCCTAGAATCTTAGGTCTCAAGGAGCATTGGAGGAGAAAAAGTTTGGCCAGAGAACCCTTGGTTTTGCATTGAAAATCCATCTCCCAAAAGGTAAAATTCTGAAATCTCTCTTTTAAATTCTGTTTTATTTATTTTGTTGGCCATTAGGAGCCCACCCATGGTTTATGAATACATACTAGGGGAGAGAATGAGTTTCGTTTAGCTTCCTTTATGATTCTTTCATGGTGTTGTGTGCATATTTGGGATTTTGTGTTTGTACGTGTGTTTTTCCCTATTTTTTTATAACAACTAATCATATTAGATGTATATAATTATATTTGATATGTAGATATATCATTAGTTGCATATTAGGGGTTTTGGTATGAATATTGGTTGTGTATCATGAGTATCGTGTTTGTGCACTCAAAGTGTTTATTGAAATGACCAAAAGGGTGTGCACCTATCCATAGTATCATATGTGTGTGTGTGTGTGTGTGTATATATATATATATATATATATATATATATATATATATATATATATATATATATATATATTAGTGTTTATAGATTATTTAAAGGTGTAGGATTGTGTGTTTAGGGCTCGGGTAAGGGCAGTGCATGCTGCACATGAGGAAGCAATATTGCAGGTGTTTGGGGTTGGTTTACAGTGATTGAAGGATGAATTACAGTAGGAACTGTTGTGCCTTGAATGTGGTAATCTCTACAGCAGTAGTAGACATCAAATTAAGGAAGGGATATGTAAATATAGTGATATAGAAGAGATTGCAGTGAGGGCATTATCTGTATATCTGGGTGTTTAGCAGCAGCATGCCACTCGAGCTGAAATTGCTAGCCACAGAAGTGTAGCAAGGCTTGGGTTTATTACCTTAAGTCAGCACAACAGTATTGGGCACAATTTTAGTGTGTACCAGAGTGTATTAATGTGTGTAATGGTGTACTGATGAGTTCTGTTGTGCTGTGAGGTGATGTTTGGTATTGTTCAGGTTAGAACTGAAGGTGGAGGAAACTAATACCTTAGTATCAGTTAGTTAACTGATATCTTAGTATCAGTTAGTTAACTGATACGGGCTTTGGCTCATGGTGTGTACTAGGTGCAGCCCAGAGAGAGAGGGGAGTAGGTAATTGTTGTGGGTGCCATGCCAAGCCATATACACTGTGCAGTGGTGTTTTGGGATATATATTATATCAGTCCAGGTTAGGGAATCTGAGTTTGTGGGGACTGATACTTGATATCAGTCAAGCAACTGATATGGTGTGGTTCTAAGGCACTGAAATATGAGGGGCTCGGGTTTTTGTGTCCACAAGAACTTGGATGGAGGCACACATGTAAGTGACAAGTAGAGTAACAATAGCTGAGAGCATTGCTTCCAAGCAGTGTGCCTTGGGTGAGTGGTTGTGTTAACAAGGGTAGAGATATCTAGTGTAGTGTGTGGGAGTAAACATAACTCGGGTAGCAGTGAGTGAGGACCTAAGTGAACTAATGGGGTGTTCTCAAGTGAGGGTTAAGTTTTGTGGGAAGGTTAGTATTAGGATTGTTACCAGGGTGTACTGACACTCCAAAGTATCAGTAAGCCAATAGAAGAGAAATTAGTGATAGAGTATCATGATTGATACTAATATCAGTTAAGGGGAAACACATACAAGAAAGTGGCAAGTAAAGGGTGCACAGGGAATATTGAGGTATATTCATGTGAGGTTCTGGTGTGTACTACCATAGAGTAGTGTCTGTACCAGTATAGAGTAGGTGAGGGTGTGTGCAGATGGAGTGAGGAAGTCCTAGAGTATAAGTTATTAGTGATGTGAAAAGGGAATTGTATCTACCTGATTATAATAGGTAAGGTCCAGTATAGTTATTGTTGTAACAGTAACTTAGGGTAGGTTTTATGTGGGAGTGTAACTAGGGGTTGAGATATCAGTTAAGAGTAATCTAGAATATCAGTTGAGTATGCATAAGTATCAGTTATATTACACCAAGGTAATAGGTGTATAGTATAATTATCTAAGTTAAGGTAATACGTATTAAGTCACTAGTTAAGTTATCAACTAGTATAAGCTAGTATACTTGTTATCACCACTAAACTAGTTAGTATAAGATTATATTGGCTAGAATTGACCCTATTATGACCTAGCAACCTAGTATAACAAGGTATAGACATAGTTTGACTTCCAAGACCTAGTATGGACCTAGTACTGACTTAGAAACATCATCCTAGCTAGTCATTCATGATTATCAATTCATTTCACTCCTTAACACCATTATTCTATATTTAGGTCTTTGGGACTACATTTTGGACATCGATCCTCACGTGTTGCTCAGGAGCACAGACGAGTACATTCTGTGCCAGTTTTTATTATTTTGATCATTACTATTATTCTAATTGTAGTATATACTTGATTCTGACACAGTGGATACACAAACTAGTATCATAGATACCTGTCATGAGGAGTCATGATTGGAATCCATTGTACTAGATGTGGACAGAAAAATATTAGCAAGTTATGTGATCATATCCCACCTTACATGCATCATAGCTTACCCCACACATCACGTAGGGTATAGCCTGACCATTTATATGCCTCATAGCCTGTTATATATGATTAGCTTGACTTTTGCTCGTATCATAGGTAACCAGATGGTTAGCCTGACCTCACATGTATCATAGCCAATTATATATAACAAGCCTGATCTAGTCCCAAGTCTTTTACATAGCAAACTGATATTTCACGATACTTAGCCAGTATTTCTATTCTTCCTCCAGTACTTTCATTTCTAGCATTCACATATATGTGTTCACTACTAGTTATTTCTATATGATGATTATATGTCTCGCTATTTCTTCTTACATTCCAGTATTTCATCCATCATGTATTTTCTTACACTATTTTATAATTTTTATCAATATAATTAAAATTGTTGTTAGTGTTTGTGATTCGCTCTAATCCTGACTGGATAACATTTTTTAGAGGATCTTGCGGATTTTTATCCTACCCATTATGGTCCATGAGTAGATGGCGATTACATCCTGGAGATTCTAGAGGAGCCACTCCATAGGAGACACCACCCGTAGTTGTTTAGACAACACTTAGCCTAGTTTATTTATATATTAGATTGTTCCAAACTTGAGACTTGAGTTGTATTATATTGAGACTTGTATTGCATTGAGTTAGCTAGACTCTTAGACTCTGTTTTATTAGACATATAGTATTTTGCCTCTCATTTTTTCTCTATATCTTTATCGTGCCATTTATCTTCCTTATAGTTATTGTGATTGAGTATATTATAAATTGATGATCATATGCATATTTATTGTCCTCCGTTTGGAGTTGAGATATGTTGACATGTTTAATATCATTAATAGATAGCTATGGTGTACCTAGATAGCGTTATACCGCCGATACTGCGGCGTAGGCTGGACGTACCCATGACTCATGTCTAATTTTCGGGTACGGGTCATGACACATTTTAGTGGTGGCCCATGCAGGTCTAGAGAGTAAGATTAGGTCGCAACTAGTACAGTATCGTAGTAGTGCTCAGACTTAGAGTATTATTACGAGCATGAGATAGGGTATAGATGAGAATATGCTCAATCATAACTAGGAAATTTCCATATTTATTTTCCTATTCTGAATAATTGCTTCCTTTAAAATTTATTGTCCTTCTTTGATGATATCATAACTTTTGCCTTAATTAATTTCTTCTTGTTTTGATCTGTCTTCAGGATGCCACCGAAGACTAGGTCGCTAAGATCGGGACCCGCAGCTTCCGAGAGGTCTACTACCTCTCGACCTGCCACCCAGACAGCTGGAGTTGCTTCTCCTACTTTACTTGTTTATGTAGGAGTTTTTGCAGCTTTTGGGGGTCCTCCCCCCACCTATCCAGAGGGTTGTCCCAGCTGTTGCGGAGGACCTTCCACCACCACAGATTTCCAGAAGGTGTGCCCGCTGATGGGGCACAGATGTTCGCATTGATCCAGGGCATGGTGGATGCTCAGAGGACGTCGGCAAAGGCTCAACGAGTTCAGGCTGAGACGTAGAGGGTGAAGGCAGAGGCACACCAAGCGCAGACTGAGCTAATAAGGGAGAGCATGGAGAATGCTCATCATGTGGCTCTCTAGGCAGTAGAGAGAGTCGCACAGTAGCATCCAGGCCAGCAGCAGTAGCAATAGAGACCAGGAACTATAGTGGACTTTAAGAGGATGATACCTCGGGAGTTCAATGGTGTTGAGTGGATACTCTACGTCGCCGACTAGCTGGAGGACATTATCACACCCCAATCTTCCGCAGGCTAATCGGCCATCCCCGCTAGGCGAGAATCACCGCGCCAACGCTCCTGCGGGACGATCGCTTGACCCATCTGGGCGTGATGTCGCACGAGCGTGAGCCACGCCCGTGCAAGGCCGAGGTTCTTTGCTGGCAGTAAGAGGTCTAAGCCACAGAGTTACACAGATTGTCCGAGCGCAGCGGAAGCGTAGTGGGCACATAACCCACAGGTCCCAAGATCGAAACCAGGCTCTGATACCAATCTGTCATGCCCCAATCTTCCGCAGACTAATCGGCCATCCCCGCTAGGCGAGAATCACCGCGCTAGCGCTCTCGCGGGATGATTGCTTGACCCATCCGGGCGTGATGCCACACGAGCGTGAGCCGTGTCCGTGCAAGGCCGAGCTTCTTTGCTGGCGATAAGAGGTCTAAGCCACAGAGTCGCACAGATTGTTCGAGTGCAACAAAATTATAAATGCATAGGCGATTGGTAACAAGTTCACTAGTCGTCAATAGCGGAAGCATTGAATAACATAACTTAGAAGTAAAGCAAAATCTTTATTGATATTGAACAAGTGTTATAGGCGGCATATAGCCGAGATTACAAGTCGCTCAAGCCTCTCTCTGAAATAGTAAAAGCGTGCCAAGTGGCTACATTTGTAGAATGATGTATAGGCTATATTCTAACATTATGTGTCGTATATGTGCTTCAGTTCCGGATCACAATGCTCCAAGGCTCCAGAGTGTACTCCACACATTAGCACGCACGAAGGAGGCATCCGCACCGAATGAGATTCTCCTACACCCTGCAAACAATCTGGTGGGTTATCGGTACATGAATGCATTAGTGTGGAGGCTACTCGCCCGTTCGATAAATTCAAACATGTTTAATAGGTTTCGTGCACCATCTATTTAGTTATCTTTCTAGCCTTGCCTTAGGATCAGTTTTATGGCAAGGATGAATAGCTTATCTCGTGTGGCAGTGCACCGTGCAATATAAGAGAAAACACGGCGATACTTACCAACTTACCATTTATCCTTCCCTGTCCAAGGCAAACCAAGTTAATTCAAGCACAAGCATTCATATAATAAAATTCAGGGGCAAATAACTTATGCAAACATAATGTCGTGAGCGAGGTTATGTTTCGGGTGCACGATTTACACGAATTACAAGGCGTTTGCAGAAGATGTTGAAGTATTGTATATGTACAAGTGTGTTACACTCAAGATCGTTCAGGTATTTCAGACTATTTTCAATGTGATGCAATAACTCGCACGCAGATAGCCGCTAAGCGATGATGACTTATCTATATGACCAGGGTCGCTGGCATAGCCATAAATGACCAATTTTAGTCATGACGAGGATGGAATGCAACGAGAGTACAGGAGGCGCTGCAAACTATCTCGTCCAATATATATGAAGACTAAACAGGGAGTTCCATTCCGGATCGGATCGGCCCCGGTGCCCCAGAGACCGTTTGTGGAACTAGGATCCGAAGACCCGCTTGTTAACAAGTTGTCCGCGACAGGAAGTCTCTAATCTTTGGGCCTCAGGTTAGGTACAAGATCAAGTTCAAGACAGGATATACATCAGGTACAAGTTTGAGGCATGATTGTTCACAATTGTATATCGATTCCCAAGTCGGTCAATTCAGTATGGGACAAGTGTTGCTCCATGAGATGTGATTCTTGGATTCATTAATTTATGGTGCAAATCCCCTGGTTCAGGAACTGCCTTGGCGACCTAACAGTCCCGGATACTTTCAGGTGCATACTGGCATGGAACAATTATTAGATAGTCTTCCGAGGAACTTAGATGAATGCAATACAAGGCATTGTTTACTTGATTGTGGCATGAATTATGTGACAAGCATTGAATCGAGGCAACATTATAAGTTAACATATGGCAGACAAGCATTGCATTCATACGAAAACTCAAGCATCTACGTCGGCTCAGGCCCGAAGGTAAGCCGGGGAGTGAAACCGTAAAGAGACTTACTGAGTCACATAATCTAGGGTCATGCAGTGTAGCAAGTGAATAGTGCACTACAGAGTATGCATATATCATTCTACTTGAGGCATAGCAGGGTCTTATTGCACAAGGCAAAGGTAGCATGCAACAGTCTGTATATAAGCAAAGTTTCATTTCCATGTTCTAGCACAAGCAATGCAAGTTGGGATTATTTCCTTAACTAGGTACGTTGTATTCTTATTAGCATGCAGGGGGTGATTCACCTAGCGACTAGCATGAAATATCCATATTTTAAGTGTGCTGGCTAAGCAAACACAAGTTCATCGTAGCCACCCACCTTAGCGATGATTCGCCTCGGTCGAGCGATACTCCGAGCGAGCCTTTGAAAGCCTAAGCCGGAATCCTGAAGGGACAAGTCTAGAAATCCTTTGACTCAAATGAGTCTTCTCACTGGGCAAAGTGGGTCAGGATATTGCACTTTTGCCATTTTGAATCAGTAGTCCGCTTGAGCGAAATAGGTCGTTACAGACATAGAGAGGAACTTGCGCTTGGCTCAGATTCCAGCGAGCCTGCAGATCGAGGCCGTCGATAGCCAGATGTTCGATATCGTGCAAACTTGGTATCGTACGGAGCCGAGACTTACTACTAGAGGACTTACTTGGGAGGCTTTCAAGGAGCTTTTCAAGAAGAAGTTCTTCCCCAACGTGGCCCTCGGAGCCTTGGATAGTCAGTTCCATGACTTGGTCCAAGAGAACATGTCGGTCGACGAGTACGTCGCAGAGTTTTGCCGCATGAGTCATTTCGCACCGTCGATGATTCGGGACCCAGGAGACCGAGCCCAGAAGTTCAAAAAGGGGTTGATAAGAGAGATCAAGTCTCATACTTCTAGACGTCGCACTGCTACCTTTGAGGGCATTCTGATGGATGCCTAGATTGCTGAGGATGATCTCGACCTCAGGCCTAAGAGAGGATGTAACATTTCTGGAGGAGAGAATGGTAGCGCGGGACCGGCCAAGCGTCCCCACTTTTAGCAGCAACAGAGGTCGTATCAGCACCAGCAGCACCAGGCACCAGCTCGAGGACATATCCAGCAACAGCTGCAGAGGTAGACCCAGCCCGCTGTCCAGTGTGCGTACCGCGGGAAGGCAGAATACACGAGAGACATCTACAGGAAGAGGCTGGGTACATGTTTGTCTTGTGGATCGTCAGCGCACCAGTTAAGAGATTATTCATCTATTCAGACTCGTCCAGGTCAGGGTGGAGCAGCCGCTCAGAGAGAACCTGCCAGAGTACCTACTGCATCAGGAGGCCAGCAGAGGGGACCTCCACTCCCGTCACAATAACAGAGTTTTACCTAGCACCACCAACAGCAGATAGGTGCACCCCAGAGACGAGCGTATGCCATAATGGTCGAGGAGGTCGAGCTAGCAGGAGACATGATATTAGGTTCAGTTCTTCTCGACTCCATTCCAGCATTTGCATTATTCGATTCTGACGCTTCCCATAGTTTTGTATCTGTATCTTATGCTCTTAAGCATCATTTAGAGACGGAACCCTTAGATAGGACTTGCAAGATTACTACTGGTGGAGGCATTATCCTAGTCAGTGATTTTTGCAAGGATCGAAGAGTTACATTGGGAGGCCGAGAGTTGATGTGCTTACTTGTAATGACACTTCCGAGATACGATATTGTACTTAGGATGGATTGGTTGAGTAGGCACCATGCTACTATAGATTGTCGTGGAGGTAGAGTAATATTTCGACGGCTAGGAGAGCCAGAGTTCGAGGTCACAGAGGATCAACGGAGCAGAGCAGGGGCATCTTTTATGGAGCCAGGATGGAAGAGAAAGAGTTTCCACATCTTTTGATAACAGAATTCCTGGATGTCTTTTCAGAGGAGTTGCCAGGATTTCCTCCAGACAGATATGTCGAGTTCTCTATAGACTTGGTGCCAGGCGCAGAGCCAATATCACAGCACGTCTATAGGGTTATCAACAGCAAACTGGCAGAACTGAAGAAGTAGGTTGATGAGTTACAGGACAAGGGCTTCATTAAATCTAGTTTATCACCGCGCGATGCTCCAGTATTGTTTGTACCGAAGAAGAATGGGTTGATACACATGTGTGTCGACTACAGAGCTCTGAACAACCTCACTATCAAGAACAAATATTCGCTGTCTAGTATAGATGATCACTTTGATCAGTTGAGCGGAGCGAGGGTATTCTCAAAGATAGACTTGAGGTCAGGCTACCACCAGGTGAAAGTAAAGAAATAAGACATTTTGAAGATAGCTTTTCAGACTCGATATGGCTAGTTTGAGTTCATGGTGATGCCGTTTGGGCTGACTAATGCACCAACAATATTCATGAACCTGATGAACAAGGTATTCCACCAGGACCTTGACAAGTTCATGGTGGTGTTCATCGATGACATTCTTGTGTATTCAAAGACCCCAGAGGAGCATGAGGAGCACCTGATGATGGTTTTGGAGACTCTCAGGAAGGAGGAGCTTTACAGAAAGCTTTTGAAGTGCGAGTTCTTCCTTGACAAGGTTGAATTCCTTGGGCATGTGATGACGGGTGACGGGATCTCAGCTAACCCGAAGAAGATCGAGGTAGTAGAGTCGTGGTCTACTCCCAGTTTAGTAGCTGAGATCAGGAGTTTTCTCGGACTAGTAGGTTACTACAGGAGGTTTGTACAAGACTTCTCCAAGATTACAGAGCCGATGACTAGGCTGACCAGGAAGGATGTTGATTTTGTCAGGACGGAGGATTGTCAGGTCGCATTTGATGAGTTGAAGAAGAGATTGACGACAGCTCCAGTATTGACGTTTTCATCGGGGACAGGTGGATTCACTATCTACAGTGATACTTCAGGGAAGGGTTTGGGTTACGTTCTTCAGCAGCACGGGAAGGTGATTGCCTATATTTTCAGGCAATTATGTCCTCATAAGAAGAACTACTCCACCCACGATTTGGAGTTGGCAGTGGTCATCTTTGCCCTAAAACTGTGGAAATACTATCTGTATGGAGAGCATGTGGAGATCTTCACAGACCACAAAATCTTGAAGTACGTGTTTACACAGAAAGAGCTGAACATGAGATAGAGGAGATGGTTGGAGTTGATGAAGGACTTTGATATTTTATTACAGTACCACCCAGAGAAGGCAAACGTAGTCGCTGAATGCCTTGAGCAGGTATCCGATGACTATGTACTAGACGACAGACAAACACTTGTTGGCCGACCTTGAGAGCTTAGGAATTAAGGTACTAGTTCCTGGTATCGAGATTCAGATGTGGAGATTGCAGATACAGTACGAACTGATGGACAAAATTAGATCCACGTAGTATGAGGATGAGGCTGTGAGGAGTATCAGGACACAGGTTCAGACATGATTATCAGAGGACTTCACTATTGTTGATGATGGATCATTGCGGCACGGTACTAGGATATGTGTGCCGAGCGGAGAGCTGTGCTAGAAGGTTTTATAGGAAGCACATTGCTCTCAGTACTCGATGCATCCAGGTGACAATAAGATGTATCGAGACCTGAGGGAGCACGTTTGGTGGTATGGTATGAAGCGCGAGGTAGCATGCTTTGTATCTAGGTGTTTAGTGTGCCAACAGGTAAATGCGGACAAACAGAGGCCAGGTGGATTGCTTCAGCCTTTACCTATCCCAGAGTGGAAGTGAAAGCATATGACTATGGATTTTGTTTTGGGGCTTCCGCGTTCTCCAGAAGAAAAAGTCGCAATTTGGGCCATCGTAGACAGGTTGACCAAATCAGCCCACTTCTTACCATTCAAAGTGGGTACGTCGACGAAGAAGCTAGCAGAGATGTATGTACGACAAATTATCAAATTACATGGGGTTCCTGTAAGCATCATCTTGTATCGAGATAATCATTTCATTTTCTACTTATGAAGGAGTTTGCAGGCTAGCTTTGGCACTCAACTCAAGTTCAGTATCGCATATTACGTTAAGACAAACGGGCAGTCGGAGAGGACTATTCAGACTCTCGAGGATATGCTTCGCACTTGTGTTCTGGATCTTGGAGGTTCTTGGGAGGGTCATCTACACCTGGTAGAGTTTTCTTACAACAACAGCTACTAGTCCAGTATTGAGATGTCACCATTTTTGGCTCTATATGGACGAAGGTGTCTCACACCGTTATCTTAGAATAATGTTGGTGAGAGAGCCTTGTTGGGACCAGAGATAGTTTTGGATGCAGCAGAGAAGGTGAAACTCATCAGAGATAGACTTCGAGTGGCACAGGACAGACAGCGGCATTGGGCAACCACCGTAGACCCTTGGAGTTTGAGGTATAAGTTTTGTTGTAATTGCTTGTGATTGCTTTGTTTTAGATTGGGTGTTAAGGTTGTATTTGTTATTTGTTCTAGGTTGGCAATTTGGTGTTCTTGCAGATTTCTCCGATATGGGACACGATTTATTTGGTGGAGGCGGGAAGCTTAGTCCACGGTATATCGGACCTTTCGGTATTCTTGCAAGGGTTGGTGCAGTGGCCTACAGACTAGACTTGTCGCATGCACTAGAGGGAGTACATGACGTGTTTCATGTGTCGCAGCTGAGACGGTACATGGCAAACCCTAGTCACTTACTTGATCACTCGAAAATCGAGGTTGGTCTGACTCTCAGCTATCCGGAGCAGCCAGTAGAGATTTTGGATCGCATGGTTCATGTCGCATGGAGACATCACCCTCCAGGTGAGTCAACCTGGGATAGGGAGGACGAAATGCGCGAGCAGTACCCGTATCTCTTCGAGCCTTGAGGTATTGTTCTTATTGTTCTGATTATGTTCTTGTGCTAGTTTAGTTCAATTTCGAGGTCAAATTTTCTTTTTATGAGGGTAGACTTGTCACAACCACGTTTCTGAGATATGGGCATTTTTGTCATTTCAATAGTTGTATATATATTTTTTATAATTTATATAATATATATTTTAGATTATTATAAATATTAATAATATGGATTAGTGGGCTAAACTTGATGTGACTATTAGACTCAACCTTAGACTAGACATTTTTGGACCAACTAGTCAATTCCCTTCATTAATTAGAAATTAGTTAAACCCTCATTAGATTATGAAAACTCCACTAATAAATAACTCTTCATGACAACCATAGAGGACATTTTGGACTTTGTGCCTTAGCCAACCCTAGGCCTTCTTTGGCCGGCCCTATAAGGAGGGGGGAGCCTCCCTTAAGCTTTATTTTGTTGTTCATGAAACTCTAAGTGAGTTCTTCCTCAAAACCTATTTTTTCTCCTCCAAATTTCAAAAAAATTAATCTCAATCCCTATCATTTCCCTCATCTAAGAAGTCTAGAAGCATATGTCTCAAGGAGCATTAGAGGAGAAGAAGTTTGGCTAGAGAACCCTTGATTTTGCATTGGGAATACATCTCCCAAGAGGTAAAAGTCTAAAATCTCTCTTTTAAATTCTATTTTATTTATTTTGTTAGCCATTAAGAGCCCACTCATGGTTTAGAAATACCCACTAGGGAAGAGAATGAGTTTCTTTTAGCTTCCATTATGATTCATTCATGGTGTTGTGTGCATATTTAGGGTTTTTTGTTTATGGGTGTGTTTTCCCCTATTTTTCATAGAAACTAATCAAATTAGATGTATATAATTATATTTGATATGTAGATATATCATTAGTTGCATATTGGGAATTTTGGCATGAAGATTGGTTGTGTATCATGAGTATCGTGTTTGTGCACTCAAAGTGTTTGTTGAAATGACCAAAAGGGTGTGCACCTATCCATAGTATCATATGTGTGTGTTTATATATATATATATATA
>JAYESA010000004.1:152039622-152252122 GCA_036927795.1 Iris macrosiphon
AACACAGATAACAGTAGCAATATATATATATATATATATATATATATATATATATATATATATATATATATATATATATATATCGAGATACACCTATATATGCATACACTCTCTCATATGCAAATAGATAATACACTAATTTATATATACATATCATATGATACTCTAAGGCATAAATAGACACACACACACAACCACTAGTCCAATTCACAAACATTTGGTGTGTAACACCAAGATACTCTAGGATACATCCTCCATACACCATACCACCATGATACCAACCCTCAATTCACATGGACACATCCAATAGATCAAATATTGTGTGTGTGTCAGTGTGTGTGTGTGTGTGTGTCATGCCTGTGTGTGTGTGTGTCATGCCTGTGTCAGTATTAGTGTCAGTGTCTGTGTGAGTGTGTGTGTGTGTGTGTGTGTGTGTGTCTGCGTCTGTGTGTGTGTGTCGTGTGTGTCTGATAGTGTCTGTGTGCGTGTGTCATGTCTGTCAAGTGTGTCTTGTGTCAGTATCACATGAGAGAGAGAGAGAGAGAGAGAGAGAGAGAGATTACCTAGAGTTCGAGGAGGAGGAGGAGGGGGATGCCGGAGTAGCCGTAGCCGTGGAGAGCCGGTCGCCGGAGAGGGGAGGGGTAGGGGAAATCGAAAAGTTTCAAATTTTTCGACAGATGGGGGAAAAGAAAACTGAGCCCTAATTAACCAAAATTTAACAACGTTTAGCTACGTCAAATAAAAACGTCGCTAAAACTAAAATTAGCGACGTCAAAGACGTCGCTAAATACGTTGCTAAATATTTTCGATACATACGTCGCTAATTACGACGCTAAACGTCGCTAAATCAGATATATTAGCGACGTTTAGCGACCTTAATTGAACTTATAGCGACTAATCTTTTAAAATCTTAATAAAAGTCGCTAAACGTCGCTAAATATCGCCATTTAGCGACGTCTAGCGACGTTTTTTATGGAGTCGCTAATTTAGCGACATTTTTACTTGGAGTCGCTAAAATACGTCGCTAATCCTGCTTTTTCTAGTAGTGTTCTTGAAGATCCATTTTTGCAATAGCAACGTTCTTATGCCTTGTAAATTTATCTTCGAAGAATTCTGCATTACGAGATTAAGTGATATAGTTAGATTCGATATCAAGGAACCTTCGAACATCACTCTTTTCAGCATATCCCAAGAATATATCTTTTATAGTCCTCGTCCCCAGCTTTTGAATCTTCAAGTCTGGAAACTTTATATATGCTAGACACCCCCACACTCAAATGACATTCAAGTTGGGACTGACCTTGAACCACAGTTCATACGGAGTGAAATCAGATGTTGCATATGGCACTTTGTTCAGAATGAATGTAGCCGCCAGTGCAGCTTCTCCCCAAAAATAGTTTGGAAGACCCACAGTTATTAGCATAGTGTTCATCATCTCTATCAATGTTATGTTCTTTTTTCTAGTACTCCTTTTGATTGAGGAGATTACGGAGCAGTTGTCTCATTGATAATTTTATGTTCTTTGCAACGATACGAATTTAACAGACTTATACTCTCCACCTCGATCACTTTTGAGTCTCTTGAGTTGTTGTCCAGTTTGACGTTCAGCTTCAGCCCTGAACTCCTTGAACTTCTTGAATGCTTCATCTTTAGACTTGAGCAGATAGACAAACGCATACTTTGAGTAGTCGTCGATGAAGGTAATGAAATACTTTATCCCGGCCTTTGTGGAGAACTGTTTGAAGTCACAAATATCTGAGTGCACCAACTCCAGAAGATCTGTACTTTAGTTTACTCGTTTGAACGATTTTTTGTGATCTTTGTCTGTGCACAAACCTCACACTTCTCCTCCTCCTTACCCCTATATTTGAAGATAAGTCCTAGAATAGACATCTTGCTTATTCTTTTACAATGAACTTGTCCAAGTCTATTATGCCATAACTTAAGAGAATAACCAGAAGAAGCGACTGCATTAACATTATTAACAGGAGTTACAAGTTGAAGTTTGAACCTCCTTTTGGTACAAAAGGTTTTTTCGAAGTATGTTCCTTTATAGGACATCACCATCTGCCCAGAATTGATGTCCATCCTCAAGCCTGAGTTACAGAGCAGACTTTCCGAGATCAGGTTCTTGGTTATCACCGGTACGTGCTTCACATCCTCAAGGCTCAGCGACTTCTCCGAAGTCAGATTCAGTACCACTATCCTGATCCCTTGTACTTCAGCTTGTGACTTGTCTGCCACCATAACCTTCTCAGATGTAGGCTTATAGGTGGTGAATAACTCATTCTTTAAAAAAATATGGCAGGATACGCTAGTGTCTATCCACCAGTCAATGTCGATGCCAGTTGTAGCAACCTGTGCAATCATGGCAACCTTGTTAGACTCACCTTACTCTCTCTGTTTGGACTTGTATTTGCAGTCTCTGCTAAAAATGGTCTTTCTTGCCAGAGTTGAAACAAGCCCCATCGTTCTTAGGCTTTGGTTTGAACGGTGCCGACTTCACCTTCAAATGGTTGAAGTCTTTTTTCTTATTGTGAGAAGACTTTTGCCTCCCCTTGGAGTCACCAACATGCCCAAATTGGTATTTGCCAACTGTTTGGACAGTGTGTTCACTTTGTTTTGAGCCCTTAACTCATCTTCCACATGGATATTGTGCAGTAGTTGATCAAAACTCACCTCCATCTTCTTTTGGTGCGATAAACTTGCTCCAACCAGGCGGGAGATTAGAAATAATATCTCCCATGATGAAAGAGTCGACTAATGGCTTACCATCATCCTCAAGTTTTTGACGTAACTTGAGAAATTCCTTGACTTGAGACAACATTGTCTTGTCGTCCCCAAATCGCATCTTCTAGACTTTTTTCGTCACATGGATCTTGTTGAGGTTCTCATCCTCCTTGTAGTACTTTTTTAGAGCCTCCCAGACGACTTTTGCATGGTTCGTCTTGCTATATGATTCCACCAGAGTATCCTCTACGGAATTGAGAATCAGCAATTTACAAAGATTATTGTCTCTCCTTCACTTGTTTTGCGTAGCTCTTGCAGTTGCAATCGCTCTAACAGTAACTTCTTCACCCTCCGAAATAACAGGCTCATGATCTGTCAACACGTAGTCCACATCTGCGATTTGGAGATTAAGGCTGACTTTTCTCTTCCAGACGTTGTATTGCTCCCCGTCAAACTTTTCAAATTTGTTAAAACATGTGTCGAGCATATTACTCGGATCTTGCAATGAGATTGCTAGTCTCGGGGATTAATCAAAGATGGTAGAAGTAGAAGTTGAAGTCGAGATCAAGAGTTCACACAAGAGTTTTCCCACTGATTTGTCTCGATCCAACGAAAAACTATATAATGATCTGATTACAACTTGAACATAAGATAACAAAAGAATCAGAAAAATAAACTTTCCGTTCTTCCTTACAATCGCAGTTGCAGAAGGACAGAACAGAGTTACAACACGCAGAAGAAAAGTGGAAGAAGAAGAAAAATACTGCTTGTTGGGGTGATGAAGATCACCGTTGCTCAAAACAAGATTCGACTCCACATTAGAGCATTTAACAGGATTAACAACTAATGATCTTGATAAAACTTTCATTCTTGTCCATTAGTAGGAACTTCTGAAAGACGTACAATATCAATCAGTGTAGAAAAAGACAGAAGAAAATAGATTTTTGTACATTCTTTTTATTGTTAAATGTTTTGTTCCTATTGACTTTTAGAAAAAAATTGTCCAAAATAAATTATGTAAATGTGATTAACGAAACAAGTCTCAATTACAAATTTACCACTATAGAAGAGAATTTCAAATTCACAAAGTAGTTGTTTTATTATAATTCACTAGAACCCACATGTGTTGGGTGTCTTTTGTTTGTATGTTTTTTTTTATCACTTTTTAAATATATACATGCATTGACAATCGATTTTGAAATATATAGCATACAATATTTGAAGTAATTTTTTTTTTTTATTGAAATGGTGAAAATATATTGTAATTGGAAGTGTAACTATTAGTGGCTAGTAATTAGCTACTTGGAACCCAGTGATCGATCAAGTTGAAATCTAACTGGAAGATTAAATAACTCAACAAATAATATGTTGTATTTATTTCCCTGATAAAAATCATGTTCTTAGTCAAGCATTTGTTATGTTTTTCTACATGACCAACCGTTTTTTTAATTCTGTTTTTAAGTACAACCCCTTTAGAAGTCCTGAATATTCAACCATTTGCCATTTCCGAGACTTAGTGTGGAGGTTTCGATTCTCCAGTCAAAAAAGACAATGTAGAAAATTTCTGGGAACCCAGTATTGATTTTGATCTGGTCCTAATTATGCCAGGTGTAATTGCGCTAACTTGGTCGACAAGAAACTCAACTACTTATATAAATATCAGGTTCATAGAGACCTTCTAGCTAAGTTCAATTAAAGATTACTCCTCTCACATAAACATTTCGTTTCCAGTTATAGACAGTCTTAAGTGCATAATTAGAAAATGAAGGGTGATAAGAAGAATGGAGTGTCCCCCTGGTCGGTTTTAGCATCATCAATTTCGTATTTCTTCTGTGGACACTGTGACCACGAGAAACGTAGCGCGTCGACATCTTCATCTGGAACTGAAGCTGCGATGGTTGCTGCTGCTAAGCATTTCTCCAGTGCCCACAAGATCAAGTTTGGTTAAACTACGTACGTACGTACGGTCTGCTTTCATAATGCGGAGGGAGCCGGAGAGAAGTACTGCATCTCCGCCACCTCCTCCTCCTCCTACTCTGATGTCGGCTCCTTTCCCTCCTTCTCCGTCGCTGCGTCCCTTCTTCTCTTCTGTGTCGCCGCAGTCCCATACTGTTCCGTCCTCCTCTGTCGGGAGCGAGATCGCGCCCGTGACAAATAGCACGGTTGTGGCTGTGTATAAGCTAAACTATCCAGAGGTGTTGGATGGTTTGACCCTTGACCTACAAGTACTGTAATTATTGTGTATGCTTTTTTGATCCATGCATATCATGATTTCAAATTGAATAATCAAGTTGCAAATTCGCTTCACCTCTTTATTTTTCTCGACTATTTTTTAATTCTAATTAAAGACGATATAATTACCTTCACCTTACATGTGACGAATATTTGTAAGTTTGAACCAAGTGTACTCAGCTACAACCTCTTGAGAGAACTATTATGTGGTCAGAGAATGATCAATCTCTACATATAGAACAAAAGGTTTGTTCTAGGGCCATCTCCAATCTCCAATGGAGATTTCTATCATCTCTATTTCTATAGTATAAAAATATTTTAGAAAAACTTCTTCCAATCTATCTCAATTTTCATCCTAGTAACTCATTTTTTTGTTTTTTTGCAATTTTTACGCAGAAACTCTACCAATTATGATAGAAAATTTCTTAAAGTTTAGAATAGAAACTCATTTTTATTGGAGATGGCCTAATTTCAAAACTTAATAATAAAGCCATGAATGTATCAGCCAAGGGCAAGAAAAATAGAGAGATGCTATTTGCACCCCTAGTTTTTGGAAGTGGGACCCGAGGTATATTGTGGGTGGGGTGGGGTTGGACTTTTTATAATTATCATGACTGTGTCATTTCCTCTTCGTCTTTTTATTATTTTTCACTATGTTTCTATGTCATATCTTTTACTTGTTTTTACTAGGATAAATATATAACCTTTAACTTGTTGGGTCCAATCTGAATTTGATAAAAACAAATTTTGGATCCTAAATATGATAAAAGATTTGATTTGATACAATTTAAAAATCTACATTAAATATCTAATTTGATTAGATTTACAAATTTATATCAAATATTTAATTTGACCATATTTGGACGTCCATAATTGGTGCTTGCTATTTTAGCTAATGAGTTTCCTATTTAGAAATTTCGGGTTTCCTATTTAACAAATTCCTAGGACATAAACTAGGATTTCTTATCATATTTATATGGGTGAGGGTGAAGGCACAAAAAATAGCACAAGTTGGAGATTTGGGGTGCTAGCCCATAGGAAGTCTAAGCTAAAGTTGTATTTTTCACTATGTTTCTATGTCATATCTTTTACTTGTTTTTACTAGGATAAATATATAACCTTTAACTTGTTGGGTCCAATCTGAATTTGGTTACAACAAATTTTTGATCCCAAATATGATAAAAGATTTGATTTGATATAATTTGAAAATCTATATTTAATATCTGATTTGATTAGATTTACAAATTTGTATCAAATATTTAATTTGACCATATTTGGACGTCCATAATTGGTGCTTGCTATTTTATGTAATGAGTTTCCTATTTAGAAATTTCATGTTTCCTATTTAGAAATTCCTATGACATAAGCTAGAATTTCTCATCCTATTTATATGGGTGTGAAGGCACAAAAAATAGCACAAGTTGGAGATTCGGGGTGCCAGCCTATAGAAAGTCTAAGCTAAAGCCGTAATTTTCCCTTAGTGTTAGCCCAATGATCTAACTATATTTTTGAAAATGGTTAATCGATTAAATTTAACATTATGAGATCACTAATACTCAAGCTATCCCTACATTATTAGTACTTAATCTTAGCAATAGTCCTAATGTGTATTTATTGTATAAATACTTGCTACATGTATATTACTTTGTTTGTCTAACATGTATTTGCAGAAAAGCAATAAAGCAAGCTCAAATATGAATATATGCAATAAAAATTTATGATGGCCAACAGACGACGTTATCCTAAAAGATTTCTCTGAACCGCCTACGACATCTCCGGAGACTCGCATTCGGGTCTTTTATAATCTGGGTATCTTAGGACAACTGCCGTCAAGGAAAAAGCCATCATCTATCAAGTGAAGAATCCAAGCCATGTCATCATCATTTCAAGACTCTGAAGAAGCTTGCGCCTGCCTTAGTCTGTCTAGAGTCTGTAATGAGTGTAAACCCCCTCACGTAAAAATAGGTATTTTGTGTGTATTTTGTATTTCTTGTATTTGTTTTAGATTATTTTCAAATTAATTAAAACCTAATGATTTTATTAGGACACTTCACCGTGGTTTGGACATTAATAATATAGAATGGCCCCAAAATTTGTATCGTCCTTCATAGGAAGTAGCCTACACATGAGACACTACTTGTAGGATCTTTTCGTGGCACAAAAATTCAATCCCTTGGTATTAATATGACATTAGTGTAAAGACCATAGGTTAATTGTTAGATATATATATATATATATATATATATATATATATATATATATATATATATATATATATATATATATATATATATATATATATATATATTATGTGTGGTTATTTTTTTATCCCAAATTTTCTACAATTAGCATCCCATAATTCTCCGTGCAAAACTAGGCAAAAAAATAAATTTGTAAGATGTGCATATTATTTACAATTATCCTATTTCGTGGATAACCATTTATTAATTACTAGTTAATTAGATAATACAATTATTTGATTTATAACTAAATAAATATCTAACTATTAATTATAAAATATTTTATAAAATATTTTGAGAGTAGTATTTATTAAAACTTTACAAAGTAATTTTCTAGAATTTATTTTTGTGTGCAAATATTATTTTTAGGATTTTTAACATCATCTATAAATGTAAATATATATATGTTAATATATATGTAGTTAATAATAATAATAATAATAATAATAATAATAATAATAATAATAATAATAATAGTAATAATAATAATAATAGTATTAGTAATAGTAATAATAAAATAAAATAAAGAATTAAAAGGAAAAAGAAAAATAAAATAGTAAGAATAATAAAACTAACCCTAACCTTTTCCTTAATTCCTAAACAAAACTAAACTAACATAACTCCTAATAACTAAACCTACCCCTAATTCTAATTCCCACAGAGCCCAGACCCCACGCGCATCAAACCCAACTTCCCTCTCTCCCCGATCTCTCCCTCTCCCTTATATATATATACATATACATATACAATACCCTCACCCTAACCCCAGCCCGACCTCCGGCGACCGTCCCCCTCCGGCTGACCGCCGCCCCCGCGCCGACCGTCGCCGCCCCAGACATTATGGGCTGCAGCAGCAGCCGCCGTCCGCGTCCGCGTGTGCGTGCGCACGCGTGCACTGCAGTCCGTCGTCCATACTTCAAGGTGATGTATCTTATTCATCTGTGATTCTTTTTGCGGACGGTTTATCCGTGTACATTCACGACCTAACCCTCTAGGATTTTTATTCAAGCGGGACGAGTTTTCGTGCCCTATATTGGTCAAAAATTTGACCAAAAAATGGGCAAAAAATGGACCAAAATAGTCCAGAATTTCAACACCAAACCCCCATGTACACACCAATTTGCTACCAACATATTTAATATTTTCAAAAACTAATTGAAGAATTTTCTTCTCAATATAACCGAAAATTTTTCTGTTCTTTTAGTTTCATTAATTTTTTATATGTATTAAATTATTCGGCCTCCAAAACGACCAAACACTTGATATATTAAAACTGAAATTTTGTGATACAGAGTGATCCCCGCTAAACGGGACCGCCTAGTCGTATACCAATTATACCGAAAGGCGCATATAGTATATCCTGACGTGTGGGCTTTCACGAAAGCTGATTCGGACGTGGGTGTGCGTCGGAATCAACCCATATCCGTAAAAAGTCCCCATATTATGACTTTTGCAAAATACTATCCTATTTTGTGTACGCTCGTCCGAATGTGACGAAACTTGCGCCATTGGATTCGTGGTATCACGCTGGTCCTGTGACCCAAGTTTTACGTGATCCTGAGATAGTTGACCAAGCCACCTATTTACAGACCCCACGGTTGACTTTAAGGGCAAATTTGTGATCGGCTCAGCGGAATCCAAAATTGGACATACCATTAAGTTCGTATCGACGTTTAGAATTTGTTTAACCTATAATTTGTCCTATTTAGAGACCTTTACCTCTGTCATGTATTTCGGTGCACATTGGCCCATATGTGGACCCGCTTTGACTCAAAATTACTGTTTTGTCCCTGTGTCCAAATTGGACGAAAATGTAGGTTTTTTCGATTATCTCACTTATTCTGGGAATATTGTTGATGTTTATTTCAGCATCCTGAGATGTTCATTCGGAGGCCATAGTTTCTAATCCTTTCTGCTTGACTCCTGGACGCTTACACTACGCAGATTGCATGCCAGGCAAGTATACCTTGCCATTGTACTATTATTTACATTCTATATGATGCATGCATTTTATTTATGTTATTTAGTTCATATATTTCAACTGCTATATTAATTGCGCGTCCAAGAATAACTTGGGTGCAACGACTGTGGCGTCGTATGTTTTCTTTATTATATATTATGCATGTCGACCTAGTTTTACGAGACCACCACATGGTTTGGAGGCATTATTATATTTTATTGGCCGTGACACATCTGTTACATGAGTGTGAGTCTCATGTAGGACAAGAACTTGCGTGATGGGTTGGCCACTTGTACGTATGGGACGTGCGATTGGGAATAAATACTGATAGAATTTGCATAATTAGAAGATTTTTCAGTTATTAGAGGTCTCATCGTGTCATAGATATGACATGCTTAAAGCTTGGGGTGGGGAGGACAACAAGTAAGACGTTTGGGATCCTTTGCACTTTCCTTGTGTAACCCGTACGCTCCACCGGAGATGCGCGGTCATGATGACCCTATATATTATTATTATAAGGCAGCCTCTGACGTTCAAAAGACGTCATGATTTTTAGGCCCTTAATTCTCCAAGAGAGTCATGCTAATCCCATTTTAGCCAGATAGTCCACGTGTTGGAAAGTTGTTCTCAAAGTGCATTCATATAGAAGGTTAGGCGACCCTTGGATATTTATTTTTCAGTACTTTATTGGCATGCTTCTATGTATCTTGTTACGTCCCTCTAAGGACCTGATCCCTTTTCAAGTGTAGACGATCATGACTATTTGCAGGAGCATGGATCAGGACTTGCTACTACGATCTCTTTTGAGAAGGTCTTCTCTTTGAGCCTCTTTGTTCATTACATGTACTTATTTTGTTTCTTTTATATTCTAGTTTGGTAGTAGATTTTTCTCCACCCAACTACTTGTTCTTATCAAGGATTTTATACTTGATTCAGTTATGTAGTTGACTGGTTATTTATTTCTTTATGACTTATGTGGATAAAATTTAGATATGCCCTGTGACTTGTGATAATTATATACCACTTGTGAATTATTGTTCATAATACAGCGTACGTATGTGTTATGGTTTCCACATATTGGAGTTGCCATATACATATGGCTGACATGCTTACGTATTTGTAGTCCTACGTATTTTGGGACTAGGGCGTGACATATTTTTGTGGTGGCCCATGCAGGTCAAGAGTATATTGTCTCGGTTACGTTACTGTACCGAGCAAGCCTGCAAATATGATTAGAGTATAAGATCTCATCCATATTTGACTATGACTCACCTTCCTTCCAATCTGTTCTATTTAAATAATTGCATCCTGCTTGATTCATGTACTTTCCTAATTGTTCCTTGAGTATATAGCCTTCTGCTAGAATATAGGAATCCTTGTTGTTAGGATGATAATTATGGTAACATTCCTACTAAGAATATAACTAGAATATTGATACATCACTAAGTTTAGAATACATAATGAGCCCTAGCATCCCTTACCTGTAGACTAATGACCATTATCCCTTGATATAATTAGGAATGACTTGATAGTAGTATAGACACTACTAGGGTTAGTTAAAAATTTGACCATATTGTTTAACCCTAGTATTGAGGAACCAATAGAAATCCAATATTGAATATTATGACTAAACCTAACTTTCATAGTAAGATAGTATTAGAGAACTATAATCTAGATTCTTGTCTTGATACTAGCAGAACAGTATCTTAGGAAACCAAGAGGAATGAATATAATATTTTTCTTGATCATACCTCGAACACAGAGACCACATTTCCTTAAGAAAATATGATATTATCAAGAATCTCTCTATTTAATTTCCTACCTTGTTTCTCTGAAACCTTAACGCTCGCTATTTGTGCGATGACTAAAAAATTTCCTTCATTTTTCAATTCGTGACACCTAACCCTTCTGATTGTAGGCCAAGTGATTTTCTTTTATGTTAGGATACATAGTTTGGTACGATTGTAGTTGTAATCTTGAATTTTAAAATTATGTGCTTAGTGGTTAGAACTTGACAGTTTGAGTTCCTCATTTAGATTATAATTTTATGATTATCCTTTAGTTTCAAATCAAGTAATCTGTTCCACATATCTCCATACAAGTTATATCCTCTTTCACTTTAGAGCCAGTAACTTCTCTATTCTTAATATTAATACTTTGTTCTATAAGCACTATGATTAAGACTTAAGATTACCATTACCTATGGAGTTTTATAATGCAATAGTAAGTACCAAGATCTTTTATTCGTATAACCTAACAAGAGTTTCTACTTTATCCCCTCAAGGCAGTTACAGTATTAGTTTATTCTTTTAAGTTGGGTAGTATGCCTCACAACCTAGTATCACATAGTCCTTTTGACCCATTAATGAAGTATAATTGAATGACACCAACTATAGACTGGCATAAGAAAATAGTGTTTATCCAGACTGTAGAACTTAGAGGCCCATACCCTATTTGGTCGACTAGAGACTTAAACAAGGAGTTAGTATGGCAACTGTAGAGACACAACACCGGACGAGTCTTATCTTTGTGAACTTGAATTATTTTGTACCTTCTTTCATCATAATCCAGCATACTTATATTTTCTGAACTACCTCGACCTATGCTGCTATTATAGCTTAGTTTTGCAAGCTTATTCTTTTATCGAGCTTGTTCATGATATATGTGTTATTAGGGTCTGATCAACCACACTAATATATTATCTAATTAGAATCAGTGTATTATGGTCTGATCAACCTTAGTGCACTTGGTTCGCTCTTCGCATAACTACTTTACGTTGATTGAGATATAGTTGACTCAACTTGTTAGACGAATATACTTGCCCTCTAGACAGGTCAGAGCATATCATGTCAGGTACATAATTGTTCTGATATGAATATGCGAATAGGAATTTACCAAAATAAGATTTTAATCCACGACTACCTTGACAACTCCCTTTTGAATTCTTTAAAAGCCTTGAACCCCGTACTTGTATTCTATCACCTCCTTCTTGAATTCTTTATTGTTGTTTTCCGTCTTCCCCTATTTTGGAAAGACGAACGCTCTTGCTTGGTACACGTTTGATACATAGAGAGTACTAGACATACCCCATAGGCCAATCATATTACTTTGTGACTATCTTTTGTAATTAAGGGAATATCACATGTGATATATTTGGTGATAAAATTTTTGAGGATTGAATAACACGATTAAATAATTTTAGAAATATTTTTCTTAAATGTATAGCCTTATGTGATAGATGGGTAAATTCTAAGTTGGATAGAAATTGCATTATCAACTTGAGGTGAATTTCTTTTAGATTGTGATTAAGTAAGATTAGATTAAGAGATTTAAGTTATTTTAATTTTGAAAATTTTTAGGAGAATGATTAAGACGATGAGGATTAATGAATTTTAAAATCATGATATTGCGGACCAAGTATTTATACTTTGAGCACATGATTTAAATTTTGAATATTGAAGGTTGAATTATCGATTTAAATTTTGAGGATAAATATAGAATCTTAGACTTAAACAATTGGTGAATTAGATTTAAAATTTTATATTTTGATGATTTGAATTAAAAGTTGGATTTTGATTGTTGGATCACCTATTTGAAATGTTGAGAATCAAAATTGAATTTAAAATTTGAGGAGTACGGAATTCATAAGTTGAAATAGGAATAATATTTGATTAGAATTATTTTTTAGAGGAGATTATGATAGTTGGAAATTGTAATATAAATCTTGATGTGGGATGTCATATAGATTTGAATAGATTTGGATGGTGATTATTTAAAAATTGAGAAGAGATTATGATAGGTTGAATTTTGATTTGAACAGTGATTATTTTAGTTTTGAAGTGATTGTGATATATTTGAATAGATTTTGTTATTTAAAATTTTGGAAGAGATTGCGATTACTTGCCTTATATACGAATGTGAAGGATTTAGCAAATTATGTCTTATTTTTAATTTCGAGGAAGAAATTCTTTTAAGTTGGATTGATTGTAAACCCCCTCACCCAAAAATAGGTATTTTGTGTGTAATTTGTATTTCTTGTATTTGTTTTAGATTATTTTTAAATTAATTAAAATCCAATAATTTTGTTAGGACACTTCACCGTGGTTTGGACATTAATAATATAGGATGGCCCCAAAATCTGTATCGCCCTTCATAGGAAGTAGCCTACACAGAAGATACTACTTGAAGGATCTTTTCGTGGCACAGAAATTCAATCCCTTGGTATTAATATGACATTAGTGTAACAACCATAGGTTAATTGTTAGATATATAGATATTTATATATATATATATATATTTTATGTGTGGTTATTTTTTTATTCCAAATTTTCTACAATTAGCATCACATAATTCTCCGTGCCAAACTAGGCAAAAAAAAATTTTGTAAGATGTGCATATTATTTACTATTATCCTATTTCGTGGATAACCATTTATTAATTACTAGTTAATTAGATAATATAATTATTTTATTTATAACTAAATAAATATCTAACTATTAATTATAAAATATTTTATAAAATATTTTGAGTGTAGTATTTATTAAAACTTTACAAAGTAATTTTTTAGAATTTATTTTGTGTGCAAATATTATTTTTGGGATTTTTAACATCATCTATAAATGTAAATATATATATATGTTAATATATATATATATATATATATAGTTATTAAAAATAATAATAGTAATATTAGTAATAATAATAATAATAACAATGATGATGATAATGATAATAATAATAATAATAGTAATAATAATAATAATAATAATAATAATAATAATAATAATAATAATAATAATAATAATAATAATAATAATAATAATAATATTTGTAATAGTAATAATAAAATGAAAGAAAAGGAATTAAAAGGAAAAAGAAAAACAAAGAAAAAAAAAGAAAATAGTAAGAATAATAAAACTAACCCTAACCTTTTCCATAATCCCTAAACAAAACTAAACTAACAAAACTTCTAATAACTACACCTACCCCTAATTATAATTCCCACAGAGCCCAGACCCCACGCGCAGCAAACCCAACTCCCCTCTCTCCCCTATCTTTTCCTCTCCCTTATATATATACATATACATATACAATACCCTAACCCTAATCCTAGCCTGACCTCCGGAGACCGTCCCCCTCCGGCAGACCGCCCGTCGCCGCCGCCCCAGACGCCGCGGGCCGCCACAGCAGCCGCGGTCCGCGTCCGCGTGTGCGCGTGCACGCGTGCACAACAGCCCGTCGTCCATACTTCAAGGTGACGTATCTTCTTCATCTGTGATTCTTTTTGCGAGCAGTTTATCCGTGTACGTTCACAACCTAACCCTCTAGGATTTTCATTCAAGCGGGACGAGTTTTTGTGCCCTATATTGGTCAAAAATTCGACCAAAAAATGGCCAGAAAACTGACCAAAACAGTCCAGAATTTAAACACCAAACCCCCATGTTCACACCCAATTTGCCACCAACCTGTTTAGTATTTTCAAAAACTAATTAAAGGGTTTTCTTTTTAATATAACCGATATTTTTTTTGTTCTTTTAGTTTTCATTAATTTTTTATATGTGGTAAATTATTCGGCCTCCAAAACGACCAAAAACTTGATATATTAAAACTGAAATTTTGAGATACGGAGTGCGTCCCGCCAAACGGGACCGTCTCGTCATGTACTAATTGTACCAAAAGGCGCGTATGGTATATCCTGACGTGTGGGCTTTCGCAGAAGCTGATTCGGACTTGTGTGCGCGTCGGAATCAACCCGTATCCGTAAAAAGTCCTCGTATCACAACTTTTGCATAATATCACCCCATTTTGTATACGCTCATCGGAATGTAACAAAACTTGTGCCATTGGATTCGTGGTATCATGTTGGTCCTGTGACCCAAGTTTCATGCGATTCTGAGATATTTGACCAAGTCGCCTATTCGCGGACCTTATGGTTGAATTTTAGGGCAAATTTGTGATCGGCTCATCAGAATTCAAAATTGGACATACCATTGAGCTCGTATCGACGTTTATAATTTGTTTGACCTATAATTTATCCCATTTAGAAATCTTTACCTCTGGCACGCATTTCGGTGTAAGGTACATGTGGATCCGCTTTGACCAAAAATTACTGTTTTGCCCATGTGTCCAAATTGGACGAAAATGTAGGCTTTTTCGACTATCTTGCTTATTCTAGGAATGTTGGTGATATTTATTTCAGCATCCGAAGAAGTTCATTCGGAGGCCATAGTTTCTGATCCTTTGTGCTTGACGCTTGAACGCTTACACTACGCAGATTGCTTGCCTGGCAAGTATACCTTGTCATTGTACTGTGATTTACATTCTATATGATGCATGCATTTTATTTTTGTTATTTAGTCCATATATTTCAACTGCTATATAAACTGCGCGTCCAAGAATAACTTGGGTGCAACGACGATGGCATCGTATTTTTGTCTTTATAATATATTATGCATGTCGACCTAATTTTACGAGACCACCACATGATTTGGAGGCATTATTATGTTTTATTGGCCATGACACATCTGTTACACGATTGTGAATCTCATGTAGGACACGGACTTGCGTGACGGGTTGACCACCTATACGTATGGGACGTGCGATAGGGATAACTGCTGATAGAATTTACATAATTAGAAGACTTTGTAATTATTAGAGGTCACATCGTGTCATGGATATGATATGCTTAGAGCTTGGGGTAGGAAGGACAACAAGTCAGGCATTTGGGCTTCTTTGCACTTTTCTTGTGTAACCCGTACGCTCCGTCGGAGATCCACGGACATGATGACCCCTATATATTATTATTATCAGGCGGCCTCTGACTTTCAAAAGACGTTATGCATTTTAGGCCACTGATTCTCCGAGAGAATCATGCCAATCCCATTTTAGCCAGATAGCCCACGTGTTAGAAAGTTGTTCTCAAAGTGCATTCACATAGAAGGTTAGGCGACCCTTGGATGTTTATTTTCAGTACTTTATTGGCATGCTTCTATGTATCTTGTTACCTCCCTCTGAGGACCTGGTCCCTTTCCAGGTGTAGACGATCATGACTATTTACAGGAGCACGGATCTGGACTTGCTACTATGATCTTTTTCGAGGAGGTCTTCTCTTTGAGCCTATTTGTTCATCAGATGTACTTATTTTGTTTCTCTTATATTCTAGTTTGGTAGTGGATTTGTGTCCACCCAACTACTTGTTCTTAACAAGCATTTTATACTTGATTCAGTTATGTAGTTGACTGGTTATTTATTTCTTTATGATTTCTGTGGATGAGATTTAGTTATGCCTTGTGACTTGTGATAATTATATACCACTTATGAAATATTATTCATAATACAGCGTATGTATGTGTTATGGTTTTTATATATTGGAGTTGCCATATACATACGGCTGGCATGCTTACGTATTCCTAGTCCTACATATTTTGGGACTGGGGCGTGACAATGAGTCTTAGGAATAATTATAAACACAAGAGATGGATGAAAAAAATCGAAAGGTAAGAAAAAAAAACCAAAGATCAATTTTGAAAAGAAATCGGATCATTTGTCAAGTATTTCTGTGAACATTTGGATCATCCATCGGATATCCGCGGATCACCATCGGATAATCCGAATTATGACTGTCATAAATCCAACAGTCTGATTTTGTCCCATCGATGATCCCAACGACTATTTTATAGTCGTTACTGCTCGGGGTTGGATTATCCGACGGTATTCCACAGAATACTGACGGATCTTCCGACCATGGGCTGAAAGGTTCTTTAATGCTCTTTCTTTATTGTGGCCTATATAAAGCCTTGAACCCCTTAATTCAAGGTTGGTCCTTTTAAGCCTAAAATTTCCAATCTACCAAAGGCCATTCACAAACACTCCAAGAAAGCTTTCATTTGTCTATCCATAAATTGTGTTAGCGTGTTCTTGAGTTATAAAATTTCGATCTTTATATTTGTTGTAAGGAGATCAAAACCATATTGTTAGAGGTTGAAGTGTACAAGCCTTCGGATCAAAGCTTGTGTGAAGTTAGAGAGCCTTCGGATCATAGGTCTTGTGTAAGAAGTCAACGAGTCTTCGAATCAAAACTCGTTGTGTAACTATTCTGATTATGGTGGATTCAAGCCAGACAAGATTTTTTGGGACTAGAGTGCCTCGAAGAGGATTCCAGGATACATCGGGTGTCGGTATTCTTATTACTTTACTTCTTGTACACTTAATATTTTAAATTGCCTATTATTAATTGTTTGTGCTTGATTTATTAGCTTGACCCTATTCACCCCCTAAGGTTCCTATACTTAGAACTCGCCATCCAAGATAGAAGAAGGAGGAGATCTGATCGAGGAGTCGTCGCCTTTGATCAGAAAAATTGATATAGGGTTTGGTGAGTGATTTCAATTATAAAATCTCTGTCTTTTCTTCTTGAGTGTGGTGCAAGGGTTGATACTATTAGAAAAAAGGGTTCAATATTGGTTCTTGTCAATCTTGTAATTTTATCTAAGTTATATAGGTTGGAATTTACCCAGGAGACTTAGTCACCATCATATAAGTTATCTTTATCTGTGCTTATGTTCGTTAGATTGGTTGGTTATCTCAAGTGGGTTGGCAACGCTTCCACATGCCCAACAAGTGGTATCAGGGCGTGGTATTGGCACTTCTGATCCAAACATAACTCTCATTATAATTCTCAAATTTTGATATAGTGATAGCCTTCCAATATTTAACATGATATTGGAATAATTTTTTTCATTTTTGAGATGCCTGGTGTAACGCTCAGGACTTTGTGTATGCTATATTGCATGTCTTTGAGAATGAGCTTCTCGCCACGCTCAATTGTTAAGAGCATATCCCTGATGCCTACAATTGTACTAGTCCCTTTGTTGCTCATCTTCATACATCCAAACATACCGTCTCGATATGACGTAATGATCCTTCACTACAGAGTGATGTCATACGACGCCTCCATGTCCAAGATCCAATCGCCGTCATGACACATGTCATAATGTTCCTCTATGTCGGTTGTTGCGATGATGAGATTTTTCATAGCCGTAAAATCTTCATGATCATCATTGACTTTAGTCTTCTTATCTTTGAGCTTCATTCAGTTCCTTTTAAAATGACCTCTTTCGCCATAGTGATATTAGCCCTCCTTGTGGTCCACAATCATAAGATTATGAGATCTCTTCTGCCCTCTCCTGTGACTTGGGTCTTCCCTTTCCGTAAGAAAAAACCAAAGAGAACACCTATGAAGATTCAACAAATTGCTTACTCTAGAACTCCTTTAATAAAATACTTTTTATTGTCTCCATAGTGACAACTCTATAAGGTGCGGAGTTGCTCACCGATACTACCAATATCTCCAAACTTTTCGACAGAGAACTCGAAAGCAGTAGAGTCTGAAGCTCATCATCAATTACCTCTTCATCGTAGACAGCTAATTGATGATACCCTAAATGTCGTTCAGATATTGTGCCACCGAGGGTGTACTTTCTTTTGATAAGTTGATGAATAAGAAATGCCTTATTACCAGCCGTCTTTCATTCATACAGCGAATACAACTTCTCCTACAGTGCCCTTGCCGAACTCTCCATGGACACGTTATGAAATACCGTAATTGTCCAGCCATTAGCAAATAATCCAATAGACTTTTGAGCTAATCATTAGCAGTTTTGTCTGATGACTTGGCATTATCGCCCTCCAACAGACCATGTAAATTCTTGCAGCAGAGTAGATCCTCCGTCCTTGGCTTCTAAATTACCTAATTACCCCTTGTGAGGGTGATCTTACGTGTGTTCATCTGTGTCATAGACATGGTTGCACCTTTCCTCTCGAGAACCTGAGAGCTATGATACCAGATCTTGGGACCAGTTGCACCGATACAACGCTCTGACTCCACGTATCTGAAACTAATCGCAGTGGAAACTAGGCCAACCCACTTGATATAACTAACCACCCGCCTACCAGAATGCCAAAATAGATAAGACACATTATTTCGATGACTATGTCACCTGGACAAATCTCAGTATTTATAACTTCAAGTGTAGATACAAGATTAAAGAAAACAATGTTGAATCATTTGCCCAAAAATTCAAACTTAAGAAGAAACACAATGATTACAATGAAATCACTCACCCAACCCCTTAGTGATCTTCTTGAATAAAGACGACGACTCCATGAACTAATATTCTCTTCATGTTGTCTTGGATGATGAACCCAATGAGCAAAATATAGACTTTATCTTAGATTTCATGTGGACGAACACCATGAATTTCTCGTAGTTGTACCTCCACCCTCAACTCATATAAATAGGTTGAGAAACTCTATTTTAGGTCATAGGAAATTGTAAAATAGCCCAGCAACAATAATGGTCATTCGTACAAAACCAACGATGCAGATTAAAACCCAGAATTCGTTCAGCCCTAATCGAACCGCTTTGTTTGGTCCCTGCCAATGACTTCTATTTGAAATAAAATGAGTTCAGATCAAACTTGGCCAGGACCAAATTCGGACCGAGTTCGGTCCTGTACATCCTGACTAGACCCCAACACTTTCAAATAAAGTAGGGGAAGGATTTATGGGAGAGCTTTGGTTTGATCCGGAAGGAGTTCGTACGAAGGGATCTACATTGGCTCAAAATTGTGTTCTTCGTTTCGGTAAACATATTTCTCATATTATAATCGTTCCTTAATTTTGAGTAGTTGTGGTAATCATATTTGATTGTTGGGAGAAACTTGAAGAGGAGTCGTTGTTGTTTTCTATTTCAATAGTAATGATTTTGAGGATTAGAATTATATTATCCAGTGATTTCTCTTGTTAAGATTTTCTAACTAAAAATTGTTGCGTTTGTGTTATGCTCTTTTTCTTTGGATATTGTGATAATCTACATGTGTGGGCTTTATTTTCAATTATCGACATTTCTTTTGATTTGTTAATGGTGTTTAACTGCTGGTTCCATATCCATTCCCACCATGTCATTGAATGCAGAAAAAAAACTAAGGCTAATAACATGACAATGTTTGGAATTTTATTGATTGTATATCTTTGTTTTCTCGATTCTATATCCTCTAACACACATTCTGCCCATTACCCAAATATTTTGCTCTTAATTGACTCCCACCACTCTCAAGTATCCATTTTGCACGAGCAATTATTCCAGCTTGGTCTTTTTTTAAGTACTAGTGATTCAGGGCCAATTTTAAGAAGTCTTAAATGGGCCTAACCTTATCCATCACAGTTACTCGACCCACTTTCGAGAATGAGTGCAAACACATTGAATTAATTCTGTTCTTTCAGTAATTTATATAACTAGAACGTACTACAACCACAAACAAATTGGTTTTGTTAACCAATTTTATCTGTAGGTCCTTAGCCAATTAAATCAATTGTAACTAAAAAGTTTGTACGAATTAATAAGGACTTGCAACTAGATATCCTAACTTTTTAGGGTTTTGTAGTTAGTTGTTCTGAGTTTTTTCTATTAGCAACTAAATATTCTGAACTATTGTAGATTCATTCAATCTTAAATATAGCTGTTGTTAAAGTTTTAGTGGACTTTAGTCCCACATCGGATATAATAATAGAGAAAGGAGCTAGCCTCTCCTATATATATGTACTTCTTTATTGATAATGAATCATCCAATCTATTCATTTCTACATGGTATCAGAGCCAAAACTCTAAATTTTTTATCCATATAAGAAAATATAAAATAAATTATAAACCCCTCCTCCCCCTCTCACCCGACCCCCTCCCCCCCGACCTCCCTCTGCTCGAGTGGAAGCCCCCCTCCCCCCCCATCTTCCTTTGCCCGAGTGGAAGCACCCTTGCTGCCGACCTTGTCCTCTTCGTACATCGATGTAGGCTAGTTGTTTGTTAGGTCATGGATAATCAGAGAGGAACTCTTGTGTGATCCTCTGATTTCGATCTCAACGTGGGTTCTGAGATTAGAGAGCATACTCAGAGGGTAGACAAATTATTTGTTTACATGAACCTCTGACTCTCGACGAGGGTATCAGGAGTTAACAGAGAGAAAATCTTGGTTTGCGTGAATCTATGTTCCTGACCTTGTATCCACATCAGGATCTAAATGAAAGTAACCTGTGTTGCTTCTCTGTCATGGCTTGTGCGATCCACCATCATTCTCTGCTTTCCTTGAGCAAGCCGTTCTGGCTATGTTGATCGCGCATTGACAGAGTTGATATGATTATCGGAACGGGAAGACCAAACGACAGTCGAATCAAGAACATTGAAGGATGACGAACAAAGAGGCGAATAGCATTGCTACTAATACCGGTGCCGAAAATACAATGGCGGGGACATTGGGCACTGACACAACGGTTTTATCAGTTCGACTTGTCGATAGACGGATGGATGGACCAGATGGTTAATCGACATAGCGCAAGAAGGTTGAGAAGACGCTTCAGGGAATACAGTTGTCAAAATATCTGACTGGCAACCCCCAACAGTGAGTGATGCCACATACAAGCAGTGGAAGACCGATGACAGTCGATTGTTCACACAGTTGATAAATTCGATGGAACCATCAGCGGAGGACATGGTTCAGAACACGGACTCGGTGAAGGAGTTGTGGGAGGTCCTTGCAATGGCGTTTGATAAAAAATATGATTTATGACATAGGTGCGACTCGTGGTAGATGTCGTGGATGTTGTGGAGGTTGTGGTGGTCGACGTGGTAGACGAAATGCTGGCTATGATGGTGGCTGAGGCAACGACGATCGTGATGGCGGAAGATCGCGTATATGCTTCAATTGTGGTCAACAAGGCCATTTCCAGTGGCAGTGTTCTAAAGTTCCTGCTGCCAATGTTACATCAGATAATCCTGATGGGATATCCGTACAAATGACGATAGAGGTCTATTCCGATTTACTGAATTTTAAGCTCAGCGTCATGGTGAAGCCTCTATATCTGGATCCACAGCCGGATACTGAGCATCATGTGTGACCAAGTCAAAGCAGTGGCTGACTGATTTAGGTGCAACTGATCACATGACTGGTAATTCAGGTATGTTGTGTGATTATATATCTGTCAGTCGTGTATCAAATATACTGTTGCAAATAGCAGTTCCCTGAGGGTTCGTAGAAAAGAAAAATCCATTTTTCTCCTGATCTATCACTCAGATCAGTTTTATACACACCTGGCAATCCGTTCGGTCTCTTTTCCATTAGTAGAATTACTCGTGACTTACAATATTCCATAATATTTTTTCAGATGGTTGTATTTTTCAGGACCTAAAGACTTGGAGGACTATCGGTAGGGAGTATGTGCCTGGAGGCTTGTACTTGTTTGACATGAATTATTTCGTTGCCTATGCCGGAGTAAAACTTGACCCATTTGAGTTGCACTGTCTGTTAGGTCAAGAGTTCAATTCTCATCTGGCTAGATATGATATCATCCACCAAATATTTTGTTCTTACACACCACAATAAAATGGTGTGGTTGAACGCAAGAATCGCCACCTTTTGGAAACAATGCGCGCTCTTATGTTTCAAGCACATACTCCTAAAAAAATGGTCAGATAAAGTCCTTACAGCCTGTTACCTAATCAATCGGATACCATCTTCTATTTTTAATGGTAATACTCCATTTTCTTGGTTATATCCCAATCGTGAGCCATTTTCTCTACCCTTCAAAATTTTTCGCTGCTTGTGTTATGTTCGGGATACTCGACCTACTCTTTCTAAGTTGGACATGAAAAAAATAAAATATATTTTTCTTGGGTATCCAAAAGATGAAAACGGGTATCGTTGTTTTTCTCCAACTCTGAAGAGGTATTTTATGTCTCGGGATGTTACTTTTGTTGAAAGTTATTACTTTTGTTGAAACTGACTTTCCTCCACTCCAACCAACTTCAAATTATGTTTACAAGGTTTACCCAGAAAAGAATTTTTTGTTGTTTCTAGTTCAAACAAAATAGCCCCTCGTAAGGGTGCCCTCCCTACCGAGCTAGTCTCCCGGTCAGATGGTCCGCAAATATCAGCCCAATCAGAACCGGCGTCGCTAGTCTCACAAACTCCGATAGAACAAGCATCACTAATGGTGCCCCCAGCCATCGTGCCATCCTCCTCCTCCAGCTCCACTGATTCACCAATTCTGACAGAATAAACATTACCGATGGTGCCATCGGCCGTCGTCCTCCTCCAGCTTCACTGATTCACCACCGCCTGTTATATAGGCTCAACCCCGTCGGGCATACCGCGACCATCCTTTGAGTTGTTGGCACTACAACGGGCTCGCGAGTCAGACTCAGTCCTTGGTGGCAACTATTGACGGGATTTAGATTCCTAATTCAGCGGATAAAGGACTCAAACATCCTAGTTGGTGCACATCTATATAAGAGAAGATACGCTTCGATATAACCATACGTAGGACTTGGTGGATTTGCCTACGGACAAGAAGGCGGTCGGTTGCAAGTGGGTATTTACAATCAAGGTAAAACCAGATAGAACTCTTAATCGTCTGAAAACTTAATTTGTGGCTAAAGGATATTCTCAAACATACGAATAAGATTATTTTAGGACATTCTCCCCAGCTGCCAGGATGACTTATGTGCGAGTGCTTACCGCATTAGCCATCCGGTATGATTGGCCCCTCATGTAGTTAGATGTGAAGAATGCCTTTCTTCATGGGAACCTTGAAGAAGAAGTAGTGTATGTGATGCAACCTCCTAGGTTTGTTGCAAGGGAGGATAAAGTATGTTATCTATAGAAGGCCCTATGTTGTCTCAAACAATCACCTCGTGCTTGGTTTGGTCGATTTACAAATTTTGTTACTTAGTTTGGCATGTGTTAATCGAAGAAGGACCATTCATTATTTTACCGACATACATCAGCTGGAAGGATACTACTTGGTGTCTACGTTGATAACATTGTGATTACGGGAGATGGCAATTAGGGTATTGCAGGGCGGAAGAAGTTTCTAGGTGAACAGTTTCTGACTAAGGACATGGGAGCATTGAATTACTTCTTGGGCATTGAGATCACATGGGGTAAAAAGCATATTATAATGTCTCAGAGAAAATATATGCTGGACATCCTAACTAATGCAGGAATAATACAAGATAAAGGAGCAATCTCATCCATGGACCCATGATTAAAGTTACTTCCCGATGAAGGGACACATATATGACTAATCCGGACCAGTATCATCAAGTGGTTGAAAAACTCAACTACTTAGCGGTCATGACTCGCCCGTATATTTCTTTTACCGTAAGTGTCATGAGTATTTTTATAGCTTCTCCACGAGTTCCGTATTGATTAAAATTTCTCAGAATCCTGCGCCATCTATCCCTAAATCCAAGAAAAGGAATTCGGATGGAGCATGATGGACATATATACTCATCTAGAATATTTTACAAATACAGACTGGGTTGCATGTCGTATGGTTAGATGGTCTACATCTGGCTATTCAATTTTTATTGGCGGTAATTTAGTATCATGAAAGAGCAAGAAGCAGAGTGTGGTCTCGGGATCAAGTTCAGAAGCGGAGTACCGAGCTATTGCTCAAGGCACAACAGAGGTGTTATATCTGCAGCATCTTCTAAAGGAGCTGGAAGAAGATAAAACAGGATCTGACGCTGCAGATATATGGTGTGATAGTCAGTCAGCTATCTATATTGCCACCAATCCCGTATTTCTTGAAAAAAAATATATTGAGATTGACTGCCACTTTTTCCGTGATGAATATCAAAAGGGATTAATAAAATTTTACCATGTGAGGACCGACGATCAGATAGATGGAATTTTCACAAAGTTTCTTTTAGACCCTTGGGTTCAGTTTCTTTGTAACAAGCTGTACATGATTGACATCTATGCTCCAACTTGAGGGAGGGTGTTAAAGTATTAGTGGATTTTAGTCCCACATCGGATAGAATAATAGAGAGAGGAACTAGCCTCTCATATATATATATATATATATATATATATATATATATATATATATATATATATATATATATATATATATATACTCATATATTGATATTGAATCATCCACTCTATTTCTTTCTATAATTGTAAAAGATAAAATATTCATATATCAAACTAAAGAAAAAATAAAGTAAATCTTTAAGGATGCCCTAACCCAAGCCAAGGATGAGGTTGGAATTATTTTTTAATATTGTGAATTTTATTTTATTTTCTACAAAGGAGAAATAATTAACACTTGACGTAGGACAGGAACTTAAGTTCAACTAATCCAATATCAAAATTAAGGTTTTCAGAAGATTAAACTAGTGAGCAATTCCTTTGTAATGATTAAATAGGGAATAGTGGAAGAAGACTTAATTATTGTTATTGGTTTTGAAAATAACTTACGCGACTTACCCAGAAGAGTGTGATTCTGCCACAAGTCTTCGAGAAAGGCGCAAACTTCGTCTATGACGGATAAGTTGTCAACACGTACTTGGAATTCATAGAATCTGTTATTGGTTTTGAAAATAACTTGCACGACTTACCCAGAATAGTGTGATTCTACCACAAGTCTTCGAGAAAGGCGCAAACTTCATCTACGACAGATAAGTTGTCAACACGTACTTGGACTTCATAGAATCTGGTACACACGACTTACCCAAAAGAGTGTGATTCTACCACAAGTCTTCGAGAAAGGCGCAAACTTCATCTACGACAGATAAGTTGTCAACACGTACTTGGACTTCATAGAATCTGGTACACAACTCCTTGTTGTGGAAGAAGACTGCACACGCCACTTGCTAACATAATACTCGATCCGGACTTGACTTGTGTTTTGAAGAAGTCGATTCGATGTCATCTTTGATTTCTCGTCTTCAGAGAGTCTTTAGTTGTGGAAGATTGTTCGAATGTTTTTCCAAACTCGGCAAAAACGTAAGCAAGAATTTTAGGTTTCACAACAAAGTTTAATAATGGATTTTATTCTCATTCATTATGTGTTCATTCTACAAGTCTTTGGCTCTATTTATATCCATGCATTTACCATAAGATGACACAAAATAATTCTAAAAAAATAAGCTTCCTTTCCAAACTTACCTCCTAATAACAAACAAATAACAATAAAGATAAAAGAATCTTAACTCCTCAACTAAAACATCATCCAAACTAGCCTCCCAATAACAAACAAAAAAAAGAATCTAAACTAATCTAAAGGGATAAAAATCATATTATTAGTTTGAATCCTAACAAACTAATTTAGTTTTGGTCCTCCTTACAACACTATTTAGGGAAAGACTTGTCCTAAATATATTTTGACAAAAAAATATAGTGGTTAAAACTAAATCGAGGTAGCAACATGCTAATGGCCTAATAGTTTAAAATATTTTGTTGTTTGTTAAAAAGTCCATAATATTCTGTTAAAAATACAATATTTAATTAAAAACAAGAATATTTAAAATTAATTATTTTTTTGGATATTTTAATTATATATCTTTGTAGCCCTAAATGTCTTTGTCCTCTGTTTATTTGTTGAATAGAAAATTGTATATAGAGCATCATAGTTCTCTTTAAATGTATAAAAGACATAAAGTTTAGAAAAATTCTAATGTCAGCCCCAAAATGCCCTTCTAAAGGGCATACTTTTTTTTAAAGGACAATGTTTCCGAGAACATGAAAAATGTAAAAAATAAACGTAAGTAAAAGTCCAATTTTGCCCCTAAATTTTGTCACTAAAAGTCAAATTTTGTCACTGAAAATCCAATTTCATTACCGAAAGACAAAATTCGTCACTAAAATTTCAACAGTTAATCTCCATTCGAGATCAATAAATATAAATAAAAAATTTACGCCATTCAGAAGTAAATTGTGCAAAATAAAAATACTCCATAAAATTTTGTCACTAAAAGTTAAGCCATAATTTAAAACTACCAATAAAGAGATATGTTAGATGATTCACACTTCAAGAAAATAAAAAATAGGAAGTGTGAGATATATGGCTGAATCAAAATTACCACTAAATAAAATAAATTTAGATAAATACATATGTAAAAAATAATATAAATTATAATATGATATTCGTGTTTAATTGATCACATCCCAGGTATAAAATTACAATTTCATATATTCCAAATGCAAACGAGACTATAGTCCATTGAATCCAAAATAGAAAATTGTATATTAAGCATTAGACTTCTCTTGAATTTCACAAACAACACAAAGGTTAGTGAATTTCTAATTTGAGTCCAATTACGTCCTTCAAAAAGGTGTATTTATTTGTATTTTTTCGGAGAACAGAGTTTCCGTGAACATGAATAATATAAAAAAATTGTCAGTAGAAGTCCAATTTGTCACTTAAATTCGTCACTAAAAGTCCCAATTTTGTCACTGAAAGATAAATTTCTTCACTAAAATTTTGTCACAAAATTTCACCAGTTAACCTCCACTCGATATCCGGGCCAGCTCCAACATTTTGGAAGCCCTCGATAAGTCCTATAAATGATGCCCTAATTCCTCTATATTTTTTTATAAATCCAATAAATCCAAAATACAATATAATTAGATCTTGAATACACATAAAATTTTAGCAAGATTCAATAAATTTAGCAACTCCAAGCCCCAAATTTATTTAAAAAGATGAAACAAAATAACACAAACTAAATATAAGAAGAAAAAAATATTGCTTTTTTTATGTACAAAATTGTCAATTATGTACACATAAAATTTCAAATTCGGACATGCCTCGAGTGAAGCAAAAAACTTAGAGAGAGATGTATCAGTTATTAGAAAATATTATTTAGAGACTTAGAGAAAGAGAGATGATAAATCAAATAGTCAAACAAATACTCAAATTTATATAAACTTCACAAGGGAAACTAAAAGAGACATTAAAAATTAAAGAAGAGAATTAGAGAAATACCTGTGACGCGGTTGCGAGAGGGAGAGGACCGTTTCCACACAAAAAAACCATTGGGAGTAATTTTTCGGAGAGATGGAGGATATGAGGGGTGACCACATTTCTTTTTCCTAGGGCTAGGTTTCAATTATCGCAATTGGCATCCATGAACTTCCTACTTTCCTAGCAGGCCCTTTGTTAGTTTTTTTCAATTTTTTTTTTTTGCACGTGGGCTAGACAATGAGATAAAGCTGCTGTCTTTTTCTAATAGCTCAAAACAACTGTTGTTTAAAAAAACAAATTGGACGGGTCCCTTGGGGGAGGAGGCCATGTTGGGGTCCATTATATAATTGGTAAATTTTGGAGCCCAAATATCACTACAAATATAATGTTAAATAGCGACGGATCTCAACGACGAAAAATAATCCGTCGCCGAGTCAGCATCCAACTTTCGACAAAATTATGACTAATTTATTTATGTAAACAAATTATATTATTTTTTGTCAACAAGTCATCGCTAATCCGTCGCTGTTACGTTAGCGACAGAATAGCGACGAAAATATCCGTCGCATCGAAAACTTAATATTCCAGAGCGCGTTTCATTTTTCCCCATTCTCAATATCTTATTCTCTCTCCCTCTCTCTCTCTCGATACTCTCTCTCCCTCTCGCCTCGACACCCCCTCCCCCTGGCTCCGATGACCCCCCCAGCTCCGATGACCTCCTCCTCGAACCCCCCTTCTCCGGCGATGACACTCCGGCTCCTCGACCCCCTCCTCGAACCCCCCCTCTCCTCGACCCCCTCTGGATTCCCGCTCCTCGCCCCCCTCCTCGAACCCCCCCTCTCTGCCCCCCTCCGTCCGCCTCTACCCCCTCATCGACCCCCCCTCTCCTCGACCCCCTCCTCGAACCCCCCTCTCTGCCACCCGCCGTCCACCTCTACCCCCTCCTCGAACCCCCCTTCTCCGGCCCCCTATCCTCGATCCCCCTATCCGCCCCCTCCTCGACCCCCCTCTCCGGCCCACGCTCCGTCCGATCCCCTCCTCCTCCGTCGAAGGTAAGCTCTAACCTAATCCTCATTCGTATTTTGGTTAATTATTAAGCATACATAATTTAGGATGCTGGACATGTAGACACGAGATACTAGACACAAGAACATAGACATGGACACAAATATACTGGAAATACTCTATTACATGCTTTTACAGCGTTATTGTTTACACCTTTGCTAATTGACCTTTATTTTATCAATTTTATTTTTTGAATTGACCGAAAAAGATGTAATGACCCATTCCGCGCAAACGGACAACCGATTCAAACGGCAAAGGTGGAACGACCTGACCCGTTTTCCTTAGAAAGAATACTCGTTTGACGCAAAAGGATTTTTAGACATTGCCCTTCAAGAGTTTCGGCTTAGGTTTTCAGCGGCTCGCTTGGAGTATCGCTCGACCGAGGCGAATCATCGCTAAGATGGGTGGCTATGATGAACTTGTCTTTGCTTAGCCAACACACTTAAAATATGGACAATACATGCTAGTCGCTAGGTGAATCATCCCCTGCATGCTACAAAAGAATACAACACACCTAGCTAAGGGAATAATCCCATCTTGCATTGCTTGTGTTAGAACATGGAAATGAAACTTGGCTTATAACTTGGACCCTCGCATGCTAACTTTACTTCGTTCAAGTAGACTCTGCTATGCTTTGTGTACTCTTCGTAGTACACTGCTATACCTGCTTATACTGCTCATCTTAGAGATTATGTCGTGACTCAATGACACCTTCGTACTCGTGCTAAGTCGTACTGTCTATGGTTCAAGTATACCTTCATTTGAGTAAGTATAGTGTTCACCTTTATGTGAAATGCTTATCTCATAGATTCGTGCTATGGCCTAGATCATGACTCGGAACAAGACTCACTTCGTTTGGCCGGGAGACTATTAATTAGTCGTTTCGAGTAAGTTTGAACATGAAAGTATTCGGGAACATTAGGTCACCAAGGTAGTTCCTGAACTAGGGGACTGCAGAACGACAATTTGAGTAAGAATTTTAATAAGACAGCTCGGAGAGCAACATTCGGTCAGGACCTAATATTGATGACTCTATGAACTTGTTACCAATCGCATGTGCATTTATTATTCTGCTGCACTCGGGCAATCTGTGCGACTCTGTGGCTTAGACCTCTTACCGCCTGCATGGACCACAATCTTGCACGGGTGTGACTTACGCTTATGCGGTATCACGCCCATATGGCTCAAGCTATCGTCCCGCTGGAGCACTAGCACCAAAGGGCCCAGCGGGAACGACCGATTTCCTACGGGAGATCGGGGCATGACATATTGGTATCAAAGTATGGCTTTATGTCTTTAGACTTTGTTTCAATTTCTCAGTTTCGAAAGCTCATTCGTGGGTTATGTTCATACGCTCTCTCTCAATGTCCCATCACAATGTTCCTAATAATGAGTCTAATACTTTCAAAAAGTGCATATGAATGCTAAGATTGCGTGTACGAAATTGTATTGCAAAGGCCTTTGTGCCGACCTGTATTAGGCTTGGTTAGAATAGACTCGTGCTAGAATTGCAAGTTATATACGAACCCGAATACCTATACGTAAACACTAGCTGGTTAGTATACGAAATAGAATGTCGTTCAAACGGTTAGCTATACACACAACCTTTTAGCTAAGTTGTGTTGAGTATCGTGTGCCAAGACCCTTTTGGTGCAAGCTAAGTTATAACGAGACTGGGATATCGTTCAGATAAGTGACAAGTCTGACTTAGAATGGCAACCGATAGAAATATTATCAGATTATCGCTTAGGCAAACATAGAGAATCGTGCTTGAATTTTGGAAAGTAGCTCAAATGGTATTTCTTGTCGGAAGATACAAATCGAATATGATTTACTTGGATGACTATCAACAGAATATATACGAGACTAAGACTTATCAGACGATGCTTAAGTATCGTGGAGGAATTCTAAGAAAAATTTAGTGAATATGCTAGCGATTGATGCGAACACGATTGATGATTTAATTGGATAACTCGATTCTGAGTGATATATGGATCATTTAGAAATATCCAAACGGATTCATAGATCTAGTGCGATAGTCGGATTGAATGATTTGAAAATGTCTTAAATAAATGATAGGGCATATATCGAATGGGGATTCGTAAAAATAGAAATCGATACCTTGGTTAAGGAAAACTTGGAGGATCATACGAGCGACTTCAGATTGAAATAAATGGATTAAACTTGAATACAATATCGCTCGAATAAAAGTTAGCCCGAGAGTGAATCTTGTGGTTCGATGAAAGAGTAAGTGATAATGGATTTGGCTTGGAGTATGTAAGAATATTCTTGAAATCTAGTTCGAAAAGATAACCTTCGAAATCAGTCCTAGCGAGAACGATTACACTGCGGGAGCGTCGACGTGGTAATTTTATGTACAACGGGGATATTCGAACTCATGGGAACATGTTCAGTGATTATTCCAAACGAACTCGATGAATGGAACGTATTAAAAGATGAAATAGACTTGGGCTTGAATATTTGAAACTTAGTTGCTCGAGGAATGATAGAAGTAGATTATGGATTTATCGAACGGTAATATTAAATTTGGATGATTTTGCTAGACGAATTATAATCACTGCATAGACCACGGCCTTGCACGGATGCGGCTGTCATGATCCGCACCCGGTGTAAGGGTACTAGTCGGAAACAACACCCAGCCTACACCGCATAATCGGTGGTAGAACGTTGTCTAGATAAACTATCTAACAATATAATGAAACACCAATAATGATAGTATACTCTATCATAGAACTAAGATAGAAATGAGCACGAATCAGATAAAATAATACATCAATGAGTCTGAAGAATAACAGAATAAGCTGGAGACAAATCCAGTACAAAGAATACTACGAAGCTACAACTCCAGGGTCAACTGTCTCAGTTGGGATAAGTCCCTCCTGAGCCAGGGTCTCAGAATCTAAACCCACAACATCGTGGGTCCATAATAGGTAGGGTACTACTCCTCAGTGTCATCTGGAAAAATATATCCAGTCAGGAAAGGAGCAGAGTACATCTCTAACGGCAGTTCTAATCAATGATAAAAACTATGTAACAGTAAATAGCTGTGGATAAACAAGATGCACAATAGATACAAGAGATATATATACAATAAGAAAATACTAGAAATAAATACAATAATGAACAATATGCCAATGAAACAAGAATACTAATGACTAAGTGTGTGAGTACTAGCTTAACATGTGATCGGCTTGGGCAAGATGCAATGCGGCCTGGCTAATCATACGTGCGGTGTATGATCAATACTATTCAGTAATCAATACTTGATACAATAGGGATATTGATCACACATCTATACTAATACTCCCCACCCCCGACTGGTATAATAGATCCAATCACGGTATGCTATGGCACGAGATTTCCCAAGAAGATAGCGACTCTTCCCGAGAATCAGTGTCTGTACATGTACAAGATAACCAATGAAATAATACTTGTACCATATACACCATATACCAAGGAATAATATCTCATGACGAGATCCGGATATACCAATCCGTGTAACCATAGTGTCAAAAGAACATGAATATCTACACTAGATACAATGAACATAGAGGATATCATAAATGAGAAACTATCAGAGAATGTACTCGCCTGAAGTCAAATGAATAGTCTCACAAATGTCTGACTCGGTGCCTCGAAGACCTAGATATGGAATACAACATCAATATAAGGTCCCGAAAAGAGAATAAGTTAAACTAGTCAACTTCTAGGTTAATAAGTCAATTATAAGTCAAAAGTCAACTATGGTCAACTATGGTCAAACCAAGGTCAACTATCTATTTTTAGGTTGCACAAGTCTAACACAAAAATCTTGGGTCAAGATATTAAAATCTAAGCCATAAAAAATACATCCTAAAATATTAGGATACCGTATCTACGAATACGTAATTTCTAAGGTAAACCTCACAATACATATATATCAAACATTTGTATAATAATATAGAATATTAATTACACATTAAAATAGGAACCATGGTTTTGAACCAACTTGGTATCTCCACAAAGTCACAAACTTGATACCCAAACCCGTATCTTGAGTATCCCACTTACCTTGGTTTCGACAAGGTAATACTCAATACCTTGATATAGTAATTACCCTCATATATAATATATAATATATACTAATATTATACAATTAAGAAATATAGCAATAATAGTATTATATCTCAATATTAATATATATATATATATATATATATATATATATATATATATATATATATATAAATATAAGATATAAACACAATATACTAATAATCTGCCTAACTGTCACAGAAAGCAGTGCTAAAAAATACTGATATTCAGATATTAGACTTTCATTGACAGTTTTGGCTGTCACTGAACTGCCGTCGCTACTGCTGCTGCATTTCTGCACTGTTGCCTCTGCTTTGGTGACGGTTTTCAACCGTCACCATACCCTTCGTCGCTGCTGTTGCAATTCCCATCGCTGCTACTGCTATTTAATGACAGTAGCTCTGTCATTAATTGTCGCTGCCACTATTACAGCGGCTGCTGCTGCTATTCCTCGGCTATTAATGACAGCAGCTCTGTCATTAATTCCTGCTGTCGCTAAAAACAGTAATATATATATATATAACCTATATATATATATAAATATATATATATATATATATATATATATATATATATATATATATAAACCAAATAAATAAATATATATCTATATATATAACTCAAATACATATATAATATAATATATATATCTATATATATAAATACCAATAGCTATAATACACCTCCTATATATTAATGTACATATTACAACATAGTCAAATGTACACATACATAAATATGTAATAAATATACGTCCATACATATATATATACATAATCATATTCTAATTACTTAATTTAACATACATATATATATTATATAAAATATATTCATATATTTTATATTATAACATATATTTTAATGCATGTAGAAGAAAGCTACATATATATTTATTCTATTGGTACATATATAATACATAGATCTATGCTACAACAAACACCATAATAAATACACTATAGTACATATATAATATCTACATATATATACATAATTATAATTCAAGAATTAAAGCACAATTAATTAGATCTACACATAAACACACAACAAATGGAGAGTATCACACCATATCCCACTAGATCTAGGATACGGATGCGACACGAGTCCCCCATGCATCCAATTGTACCCCGAAGGACACAATCAAGTCACATATAATATTTATGAACAAAACAAAGTATCAAATATAGATCTATGTGTCCGTGTCAAAATACGATATGTACAAAGTCCCGTATCGGAGGATAAACTCCCAAAACAACACGTATCACCAAATTATTGGGATACGACCTACACGTACCCAATTGTGGACACGACACTAGCCCCAAACACATAACCACATGCCAAATTGATCTATAGGATCAATTGACACACACAACAAATGTTAATCCCGGAATTCCCCTAAAATTGACACAAAAAGTACCATAACTTTCTCCATAGGTCTCCTATGAACACAAAACCAAATCCTATGGGTAGTACATACATATGGGTTGATTATTCATGGTTAAATCGCAAATTTAGAAGCTATTTTAAGAGGAAAAATTGAATTATACCTATTGGGAGATGGATTCCCAATGAAACCTCCAATTGAGATAAAATTGCCTCCAAATTGTAGATCCTTTCTCCTCTTTATAGATCCTTACTTCCTTCTTCTAGATCCTTGCTTCTCAAGTCTCTAATGGTGATTTGAAAAGGAATTGTAATAAATTTGGTAGGGAAATGAAATGGGAATGAAGGAAATTTGGTAGTGGAAAATTCTAAATCTAGATTTGGAATAAAAAAGAGGAGAGAGAATTTTTTCCCTCTTTTTATATAGGCCGGCCCTTTCTTCTCCCTCAAGTAATTATAAAATGCCCAATATACCCCTTGGGGCCTCTGATGAAGAAATAATTAAGGAAGGAAGCTTCTAGTCTAATGATTTAATTAATTTAATCTATCTCCCTAACAATGGGTTTTATAAATAGGCTGTCTAATTAATTAATTCATGTTGGTCCATGGGTCCAAACTAAACTAGTTAGGTCCACTAACACAAGTCCAAATTAAATAAATAACATCTAACAATAATTAAATAATACAACAAATAATTATTTACCATGCACAATATTTAATTAAATAGAAAATAACTAAAATACCCTTTTCTAGAAAATGTGGTAGTGACAAGTCTACCCTCCTTAAAAATAATTTTGTCCCCGAAATTCAAAGATAAAAACTACCCCCAGAAATAACAAAACAGAACTAAAGAATCACAACTAACTATGGAAGAACATAACAATGAACAGAACATAACTAGAAATAAGATACCTCAAGGTACAAACAAATATGGATAACGCTCTCGCATTTTATCCTCTCTCTCCCAGGTAGACTCCTCCGGAGAGTGATGCCTCCATGTGACGTGCACCAAAGGAATAGTCTGGTTCCTCAGCACCTTCTCTCTCCGATCCAGAATCTCAACTAGCTGCTCTGGATAGCTAAGAGTAGGGCCCACCTCTATCTCCGAGTGATCCAATACATAACTAGGATCTGCCACATATCGTCTTAACTGTGACACATAAAATACATTGTGCACTCCCTCCAATGCAGGTGGCAATTCTAGTCTATAAGCAACTGCACCGACCCTCTCTAGAATAGTGAAAGGTCCGATGAATCGCGGACTAAGCTTTCCGCCTCCACTGAAGCGAATCGTACCTCGTGTCGGAGAAATCCTCATAAATACCAAACCACCCACCTAGAACAAAATACCACCTTAAGAACTTAATCTATAACAAATAAGAACAAGCACAAACAAAATCTAAACTATACCTCAAACTCCAAAGGTCTCCGATGGCTATCGGCCCAATGCCGCTGTCTGTCCTGCGCCACTCGAAGTCTGTCTCTGATCAACTGAACCTTCTCAGCTGCATCCACAACCATCTCTGGCCCAAGCAAAACTCTATCTCCAACATTATCCCAAGACAAAGGAGTACGATACCTCCGGCCATACAGGGCTTCAAAAGGTGACATCTCTATACTGGCCTGGTAACTGTTGTTGTAAGCAAACTCTACCAAATGGAGATGATCCTCCCAAGAACCCCCAAAATATAGTACACAAGTGCACAACATATCCTCGAGAGTCTGAATAGTCCTCTCTGACTGCCCATCTGTCTGGGGATGATATGCAATACTGAACTTGAGCTGAGTGCCCAAACTCTCCTGCAAACTCCTCCAGAAATGAGAAGTGAAACGACTATCCCGATCTGAGACTATGTTGACGGGAACTCCATATATCCTAACGATCTGCCTCACATACATCTCTGCCAGCTTCTCCGTAGACAAACCCACTTTGAAAGGCAAAAAGTGGGCCGACTTGGTCAACCTATCAAAAATGACCCAAATCGCGTCTTTCCCTCCTGGAGATCGTGGAAGTCCGGACACAAAATCCATAGTAATGTGTTTCCACTCCCACTCTGGAATAGGTAATGGCTGAAGTAAACCTCCTGGCCTCTGCCTCTCGACCTTCACCTGCTGGCACACTAAGCATCTGGATACAAACTGTGCCACTTTCCTCTTCATGCTATACCACCACACACTCTCTCGCATATCCCGATACATCTTGTTAGCACCTGGATGCATGAAATACTAAGAGCGATGCGCTTCCTGAAATACCTCCTCTCGCAACTCCCCACTAGGCACACACAATATAACTCCATGCCTCAAAGATCCATCCTCTGCAATAGTAAAATCATCCTCCAATCCTGCTCTCACCTGAGCTCTGATACTCCTCAGAGATACATCATCATACTGTGCTGCCTTGATCCTGTCCATCAAATCTGAGTGTATCTACAATCCCCACATTTGCATAGCACCACAAGGAATAATTACCTCAATGCCCAAGCTCTCCAAGTCCTCCAATAAATATCGATCCTATGTCAAGAACATAGCTACCGGATACCTGCTCAAAGCATCAGCAGCTACATTGGCTTTCCCAGGATGATATTGCAAAGAGATATCAAAATCCTTCATCAGTTCCAACCACCAACGCTGCCTCATGTTCAACTCCTTCTGCGTGAAGACGTACTTCAAGCTTTTGTGGTCTGTGAAGATCTCCACACGCTCTCCGTACAAATAATGTTTCCACAACTTCAGGGCGAATATGACGGCTGCCAACTCCAAATCATGTGTAGGATAGTTCTTTTCATGAGGGCACAATTGCCTGGATTCATAGGCAATCAGTTTCCCATGCTGCTGAAGAACACAACCCAAATCCTTCCCCGATGCATCACTATAAATAGAGAAACCTCCGGACCCTGATGGCAACGTCAAAATAGGAGCAAACGTCAACCTCTTCTTCAACTCCTCAAAAGCAACCTGGCAATCCTCTATCCAAACAAACTCTACATCCTTCCTTGTGAGTCTGGTCATCGGTTCGGCAATCCTCAAAAAATCTTGCACAAACTTCCTATAGTAGCCTGCCAATCCCAAGAAACTCCTGATATCTGCTACCAAACTCGGAGTCTTCCAAGATTCTACTACTAAAATCTTCTTCGGATCCACTGAAATACCATCACCAGTCACAATATGCCCCAAGAACTCCACTTTGTCCAAGAAAAACTTATATTTGGACAACTTCCCATACAGCTTCTTCTTCCTCAGTACATCCAACACAATCCTCAAATGCTCCTCATGCTCTTCCGGTATCCTTGAGTATATGAGTATGTCGTCAATGAACACCACCACGAACTTGTCAAGGTACTGGTGGAACACCTTGTTCATCAAGTTCATAAATACCGCCGGTGCATTAGTCAAACCAAATGGCATCACCATAAACTCGTACTGACCATACCGAGTTCTAAAAGCAGTCTTCGGTATGTCCTCTGGCTTCACCTTTACCAGATGGTAGTCTGATCTCAAATATATCTTAGAAAATACCTTCGCACCACTCAACTGATCAAATAGATCATCAATCCGTGGCAAAGGATACTTATTCTTGATAGTGAGATTATTCAAAGCCCTGTAATCAATGCACATGCACACCAATTCATCCTTCTTCGGTACAAACAATACCGGGGCTCCCCATGGTGAAGAACTCGATCTGATAAACCCCTTATCCTGCAATTCGTCCACCTGCTTCTTCAACTCGACCAGCTCGCTGTTGTTTACTCTATAGACATGCTGCAAAATTGGTTCTGCACCTGGCACGAAGTCTATAGAAAATTTAACATCTCGTTTGGCGGCAATCTTGGCAATTCCTCAGGAAACACATCCAAGAACTCTGTTATCAACGGATACGGCAACTCCTTGTCTTCCACCATAGCTCCACAAATAATGCCTTCTCCCTGCCACTACTAGAAAAAATGGGATTAATGACGTATTTTAGCGACTCCAAGTAAAAATGTCGCTAAATTAGCGACTCCATACAAAACGTCGCTAGACGTCGCTAAATGGCGACATTTAGCGACGTTTAGCGACTTTTATTAAGATTTTAAAAGATTAATTGCTATAAGTTCAATTAAGGTCGCTAAACGTCACTAATATATCTGATTTAGCGACGTTTAGCGTCGTAATTAGCGACATATATATCAAAAATATTTAGCAACGTATTTAGCGACGTCTTTGACGTCGCTAATTTTTATTTTAGCGATGTTTTTATTTGACGTCGCTAAACGTCGCTAAATTTTGGTTAATTAGGGCTCAATTTTCTTTTCCTCCATCTGTCGAAAAATTTGAAACTTTTCAATTTCCCCCGCCCCCCCTCTCCGGCGACCGGCTCTCCACGGCTGCGGCTACTCCGGCATCCCTCTCCTCCTCCTCGAGCTCTAGGTAATCTCTCTCTCTCTCTCATGTGACACTGACACAAGACACACTTGACAGACATGACACACGCACACAGACACGACACACACACATAGACACTGACAGACACACACGACACACACGACACACACACACAGATGCAGACACACACACACACACACTCACACTCACACTGACACTGACACTGACACAGGCACGACACACACACACACACACTAACACACACACAATATTTGATCTATTGGATGTGTCCATGTGAATTGAGGGTTGGTATCATGGTGGTGTGGTGTATGGAGGATGTATCCTAGAGTATCTTGGTGTTGCACACCAAATGTTTGTGAATTGGACTAGTGGTTGTGTGTGTGTGTCTGTTTATGCCTTAGAGTATCATATGATATGTATATGTAAATTGGTGTATTATCTATTTGCATATAAGAGAGTGTATGCATATATAGGTGTATCTCGATATATATATATATATAGATAGGTATATAGCTACTGTTATCTATATTGGTGTTCATAGTGTCTTCTAGCTGTGCTTGATGTGGGAGAGGGTAGAAGAGTCGAGTTGTGTGTGGGTGTCACTACTGAACTATGAGGCTTCAGGAACAGAACTCAATTTAGTTTGGCCTAGTGCATTAGGCAAGCTGGCAATGTGTTGCAGTAGTGTCGGGTTGGCACTTTGAGGAGGGGATTGGTTCCTGTCATCTTCTGCAATGGGATAGTGTTGGTGCACACTTGAGCAACATCAAACATATGCATGCTTGAGCAATGGCAAGGCAGCAACAAGCACTGCTGTGAGCCATGGCAGTAGCTAAGAGCAGTTGGAAACAACTAAGTGAAGGGAAGATTTAGCCACTGCAGAATAAGTGCAAAGTATCAGAGGTTGCAGACTTAGTTAGGGTCTGCAGGCATATGTTTGGGTTAAGGTATAGACAAGTATCGGGTAGGTGTTCACCGGTCACTTGTTGCATGCCAATACAACCCACTACCAGAAAAAGTCAAATTAGCGACGTCTAAAAACGTCGCTAAATAACCAAAAATCGTCGCTAATTTGGTTTAGCGACGTAATTAGCGACGTTTTAAAGCAGTCGGAAAAAACTAAGTCGCTAAAACAAAAAACGTCGCTATGCCGACGTTTTTTAGCGACTTTAATGTGTCGCTAAATTTAGCGACATTTTGCGATGCCAAGTCACTAAAAAGCGACATTTAGTAAACGTCGCTGATTAGCGACATCTATCGCGACGTTACACCGACATCTTTAATGACCTGGCTATACTGCCATGTCAGCAATTGGCGACGTATAGCGACGTCATTAGCGACGTCATTAGCGACTTTTTACAGCATCGCTAAATAGCGACGTATTTAGCGACGTAACTTAACGTCGCTAAACGTCGCTAAACGTCGCTAATAACGTCGCTAATTTAAAAAAAAAGTGTCTAGAAGCAAACATTGGTGATTCCCTGCAGTTTTACATCATCTTCATCATACACACCAACATGATTCAATCTAGTTAACTATATAATCCAATTAAATTAAAGACCACAAGAAGTATCAATCCAATTAAATGTTGATAACTATATAATCCAATTAAATTAACTAAAAAATTAAAGTTCACAAGAAGCATCATACATCATGTCTATTGTTGAAGTATCAATAATTCATAATATACAATCGCATCCTAAATAATAATGAAAATAACTATACTACTACGGATCTGCAGGAGGCTGACCACCGGCGCTTGAAGGATAAGAACTCCTCATACTCGTCCTGTGGAATCGACACCGATGTCGATGGAGAAGGCAGTGACGTCGGTGGAGGTCGTGCCCGCTCCAAGTCTGCGAGTCGCTGGTTGTAAGAATCCAGGGTAGATAACAGCCTCGTACTGCTATCACCCATTGAATCCTGCATCCTCGTCAGCTTCTCGCCCATCGATAGCTGTGACGCCTGCAGCTCCATGATGTTACGATCATTGGAGGCTCTAATATCATTTGTCAATTCCCGTAGCTCCGTTATGCTGCGGTCGAGCATATCCAATCGTGCGATGAGCATCGGATCGTCCGCCTGCGGCTGGGACCGGGACTGGTCCTTCATACTTCGCAGCAAGTCATCACGGAGAGACGCAATCTGACGGTCAACGGCCTCCTGGACGGCCTCCTGGACTCTGGCCGACGACTGTGAGGGCTGCGACTGCGAGGGGTGTGTGGAATGCGCAGCTGTCGGGGAGGCCCTAGATGATTGCGTCGCAACCAGGGCGCCATAGGAGCCCGTACCGTAGTACGTACCCCTCTGGAAACCACCAGCTGCGGTCACCCACAGGTCGTCCGCCGACGGAGATGGACCGGGCTGCGACGAAGCACCAGGCTCTCCAGGTGTAGGTGCACTAGCAGTCGCCCGCTCACGAAGCCTAAGATACTCGGCCTAGAAAAGGTTTGGAAACTCAATAATTGCCTAAGTTATATTAAAATAAACACAAAGTAAAGTAATACTTACATAGGTCTGTGAGGCCCTCTCATCAATGAGATTTCAGTCCTTGCGATGGGTGGCCAAGAAGACGGTCACCATGTTTGCATCCTCACCCCTCTGTACCTGTTAAAAATATATTATTTATTACTAAACTTAAATATTTTTTCCAAGTACCATTTTATGGTACTTATATTAAAATAATATATTTTAAAAGAAAAAATATACCAAACGACGGAAATATTCTGTCATCGGAATCGAGCCACCACACCACTTGGCAGCATTCTGCCTAGCCGCCTTGACCTTCTTAGACCTTTCCTTGTAGCTCGGATCGTCGAATCTAGCCCTCATCGCAGTCCACTACTCAGGCGTGATCCAACCTTGGATCGGTTTTCCAGTACGATCACGAGCCTTCTGGTCATCCAGAGCATCTCGGATAAGCTTGGCGACAACGGTAGGAAAGAGCCGCTCGATCAACTCGGCCCGGTGCGGAGGATAAAAATACGTTTGCTACAATAAATAATTCATTAAGTTAGCATCACGAATATGCATAAATTAGAGGATTTATTTAATATACTTTTACCTGGAAGTGCGCAAACCAGAACGCCTTTCTCTCCTCCGGAGCCTCAGAGTAGTTGATCCAAGGGCCACCGTAGTTGTTCCTCAGAAATTGGCCCAGGCGTCTCTGAACCGACGATGGACGATATCTATACAGAGATAATAATTTAGATTACTAAAAAAGTCAATATACGATGAATAAAGAGAAACACAAATATATACTAAACCATCTAATTGACTTACTTTGTACCGTCGGCCCAAATCTCTGTCCTCGTCTCCTCCGGTGGTGCGCATGGAGGATCTTGCTGATGCTGGGACAACGTCGGCACGACCTCCTCTATATGCTCATCTGTCTCCATGGTTCCGTCAGCAAGAGGAACGCTGGACGAGGGAGTACTATCACGCCTGGAACTACTCGTCCCAAGAGTGATGCCACGCAACATCGTCGCAGTCAGAGATGTGACTGATTGATATACTGGAGTACTGGGCGACGATGATCCGGAACCAACAGTAGGCAGTACCGGAGTTGGACTATGTCTACCTCGGGACCTGCCGAATCCTCCGCGTCGTTCTGTCATATCTGATAACAACATATGATGAATATAGAGAAACACAAATATATACTACATTCTACAGTCGAAATGTGATACATATCTCAAAGCATTATATAGTCAAAATATAATAAATATATTCGTTAATGTCAACATCTACTTCTACATGCAATATTTACAGTCCAAATATAGTTACATTCTACATGCAATATTTTTTATTTTCAATCATCTTCAGAAAATTCATCTTGTTCGCCTTCGTCGTCCTGCTCTTCCTCTTCCTCGTCTTTACTTTCATATACTTCGTCGTCCTCTTCGGATAATTCTACATCTTCTACATTATTACTCGTGTAATGAGTAACTTCCGTTGAGTCCACATCTACAATATTTGTTACAAGAGGTAGATCGTCCTCCTGATAAGCTATTTCGTCAATGTCAAAGGTATTTTTAGCTTTAGTCTTGCATACTGCCCACCAATCCGACCTCGCTGTCCCCCGTCTAGGATAAGTTGTGAAGTACACGAGCTGAGCCTGACTTGATAGGACAAATAGTTCGTAGCCTTGATATCTACGCTTGTAGTTTATATCCACAAGGCCATGCTTGTCAATTTTCCAACCTTGATCTTGAATCGGATCGAACCATTCACACTTGAATAGCACGATATTAGCAGGTTCTATGCCATAATTATATGTCAACTCCACAATCTCTCGTAAGATGCCAAAAAAATTATTGTCCGGATTGACGTCTTTGTAGTTTGAAGATTTGATACACAAACCACTATTTTTTGTGGAATCAAGATCCAGAAAGCTGTCTCTGATAGGAGCATTTGTTGACTTGAACCTGAACCCATTCACACAGAAACTTGGCCATATTTTTATGGCAGTAATTGGTCCCTTGGCTAGAGTCCTAATAGATTCAGTCTCGGATGATATTAGACGATCGACCTAAATACCAAAGTAGCGATAGTAAGTTATTTGTTTTGCAAGTGCAGAAATAAAAAGTAATTACCAAGCATCTTACATATGCGCTCAACCAAGAAGGAAAATGGCATCTCATATCTTGTTCTTCTTCTTCGTCTGTTATGTAGGGTCTAACCGACCTCAACTCATCATTATATGTGCTGAAAAATAATGAAGCAACTGCTGATTAGTAGCATAATAGTATCTTATACTATTACATTGAGATGATATAAACGTGGACGTATTAATTACTTACCCCTCTAGCTTCTCCACTTCATCCTCGTCGCAATTGAGTAATATATACAATTGAGCAGCCCTTAGCTCATCGTCATTCAAATATCTCTTCTTCATTTTTCTCGAAGGCTTTTCGGATGCATTGAATACTTTGAGTATTGCATCATTAGATTCCTGATATACGTCGTCATTTCTGGGAGCTTTTGTCCTATTAGTAGCAACATACGGTTTGAAATACGTCGAGCAAAAGTTTGTAATCTCCTCGAGAACATAAGCTTCACAAATAGAGCCTTCAACCCGTGCCTTATTTTTCACCTTTCTCTTTAGGTGATTCAGATGGCGCTCGAAGGGGTACATCCACCGATAACCGACAGGACCACCAACACGTGCCTCATAGGAAAGATGAATTGGCAAATGCTCCATAGAGTCAAAGAATCCAGAAGGAAATACCTTCTCGAGCTTACATAGTGTTACCGCAATGTCCCTCTCTTGCTTTTCTAGACGATCGACGAGCAACTTAGTACAACAAAGATCTCTGAAGAATATGCTCAGCTCTGTCAATGGGTCCCAAACGACCTGCGGTAAGAATTCCCGAAATACAATCGGAATTAACCTCTCCATGAATACGTGACAATCGTGGCTCTTCATACCTACTAGTTTGTTCTCCTTGAGGTCGACGCATCTTTTCAAGTTCGATACGTACCCGTCTGGAAACTTTAGACCCTGAATCCACCTACAAAGTCTACCTTTATCCTCTTTATCCAGTGAGAAAACTGACTTAGGTTGCTTTAACTTTCCATTCCCCTCCTCTATCAAATGCAATACAGGACGTCTACATATGTCTTCTAAGTTCAACCTGGCCTTCGGATTATCTTTCGTCTTCCCCTTTATATCCATTACAGTATTAATTATGTTATCAAACACATTCTTCTCGATATGCATGACATCAAGGTTATGTCTGATCAGATTGGTTCTCCAATATGGCAGATCCCAGAATATACTCCTCTTCGTCCAGTTATGGGTGTGGCCAAATCTGTCACACTTGTACCCCTTAGCAGGCTCTTCGATAGCACTTGGTAAATCTTTTACCTCTTCCCATATCGTGCATCCGGGCCACCTTGGCGGTGGATTGGCCTTCTCCACAACTCCCGCACGAAAAGCATTCCGATTCCTCCGGTACGGATGATCCTTCGGCAAAAATTGTCGATGACAATCGAAGAAGCACGGTTTGCCTCCGTGTTTCAAACGGAAAGCCTGAGAACGGTCCATGCAATACGGACATGAGAGACGACCATGGGTGCTCCATCCCGATAACAATCCATAGGCCGAAAAGTCGTTGATGTTCCACATAAGTGCTGCTCTCATCTAAAAATTCTGCTTTCTAGAAATATCGTACGTGTTGGCACCGACTTCCCACAGCTGATTCAACTCATCTATCAAAGGCTATAAATACACATCGATGTTCCTCTTCGGATTGTTCGAACCCGGGATAATAACGGTTAGGAACATATACGGAGTCTTCATGCACATCCAAGGCGGTAGATTGTACGGAGTGACGATCACAGGCCAACACGAATACTGGGAGCCCAAAAGTCCGAATGGAGTAAAACCGTCAGAGCAGAGCCCCAATCTGACATTACGTGCTTCCTCGGCAAAATATGGATACTCTCGATCAAAGTGCTTCCATGCTTCTCCATCGGATGGATGATCCAATACTCCTTCGATCTGTTTTGGCCTGTGCCAACTCATGTTTTCTGCAGTCTGCTTAACCATAAACAACAGCTGCAACCGCGGCGTCAAAGGCAAGTAATGCATCGAATCGGTAGGCTTCCTTGCACCGACAGACTTTCCTCTAACAGTGGCATTGTAGCGATCAGCACCACAGAATCTGCACGTATCTTCATCCTTGTCGTCTTTGTAGTACAACATGCACCCGTTGCGACATGCATCGATTTTCTCGTATCCCATCCAAAGCGATCTCACCATCCTCTTAGATCGATAGAAGTCTTTAGGCAACTTTGCACCCTCGGGCAAGATCTCTATAATCAAATCGAGCAGTCGATTATAGCATTCTTGCGACATGTTAAAATCGGACTTGATGCTCAATAATCTTGTAACCACCTCCAACGGTGAATGATCCTCACAACCAGGATATAGTGGAGTCCTTGCATTCTCAAGCAACTCCATAAACTTTGCAGCATCGGCATTCGGTGCCTCCTCAGCTGTATCATAATTGTCCGGATTGAAACTAGGTCCCGCCGTATCATAATTGTCAGGATTGAAACTAGGCCCCGCCGCATCATAAACCATGTTCACCAACCCGTCGTCGTAAGCACCGTGGTCTTGGACATCCATAAACGGCTCCACATAGGGCTCCGACTCCGATGCTAGAGATACAAGTTCTCCGTGCGCGGTCCACTGATAGTAATTCGGCGTAAAGCCCTTCGAGTATAAATGATATATAACTTCCACTTCTGGATGATATTTCCTGTTGCGACATCTCACACACGAACACTTAATTTTGGTACCGTCCATGTACTGAGGGAACGCCTTGGTGAACTGCAGGAACTGTTGTACAACCTCAATAAATTTATCTCGCACACCGCACATGTCATCAGGATGACGGTTGTACATCCACGAACGATGACGCAGATAGTAATTCATATCCATTTCTAGAAACTTCTGCAAAATTGACAGTATGTATCATATAAATCATTACATGCAAAATTAACCGTACTATAAAAATCATAACTGATATAATACATATTTTCATTTATCAAAACTGCAGCTGCCCCCAACCCCATAGTACTATGAACTGCACTATAAGTGTGCAGTCAACACACTACAAATAGTGTGTCATACTATATGACTGCATCTTCCCCCAACCACACTCCTAGGTCAGTGTCCGATATGGGAAAAGCAGTCATGGCATTGCACTAAGGCACCTGGTGCTTGAACAATTTTTGCATCAAAAGTTTCCCAAGTACACGGGCTATTGCTCTATGAAATGGATAACCCCATGCATTGTGGCTGTACTCACTCACAATTACCGGCAGATTACTGCACTCCCTTTAGTAAAAAAACCTAACCCCCCAAACTGGCACACTGATACACACATACACTCTTAAGAATTCTGTAATCAAAACTCACCTGGTACCAATAACACCTATTAAGTACTCTAAATTCTATACTTCATATAAACACTCCATCTATACTCATATAAACACTCCATCTATACTCCCAGATCTGGGATACACCTATATGAATGCTTAACCTTCACACCTATTACTTATTCTCTTCAACACATATATTCACTCAAACACCTGACTAATACACCTCTTTAAATCAGTCACCCACTGCTACTGCTTACCTTCTTCCTCAATATTTGATTACCCCTTATCCCGAGCCACACACTCATGTGTGCACTATAGTATCACTATGAATACCCAATCTTCTCTCAGATGTTGGTATTATATCTGACACTTGCCCTCATGTCCTTCAAATCATACGAGTTCAAACCCTATCTCAAATACATCCATATCCTGCCTTGCACTAGTTGCTGACTGGCTCAGTAAGTTGCTGCACAAGGATGCAGTGTTTACACTGTATTAGGACCCCCTCACACCTGCCTGCAGAAGCTAACAACCAACTACAATGTACCTAAACCTTAATGCACACTATGTTCAGCTGTGCAGTGCCTCCCCAAGTTGCCTGTTGCACATTGGGCTGATGTACCTCAAGTCTCCCCCTGCTCACTGCTAGTAAGCAGTACTCACTGCTGCTGTTACCTCTCTCGTCGACTTGGGCCAGTCGGCCCTAACCCTAACCATAACCCTAACCCCATGTCAAAAAACCTAACCTTAACCCTAACCCTAGGTCCTGATCAGTATTTATGTCAGTGTGTGTGTGTGCTGTGTCTGTGTCTGTGTCAGTGTCTGTGTGTGTGTCAGGTTTGTGTCAATGTCACATGTGTCCTGTGAGAGAGAGAGAGAGAGAGAGTAGGGTTTACCGGAGTAGTCGCGGTGGAGAGCCGGTCGACGGAGCGGGGGGGGGGATTTTTTTCTTTTCGAAATTTCAACATATAGGGAAAAATGAAACCGAGCCCTAATTAACCATATTTTAGCGACGTTTAGCGACGTCCAATAAAAATGTCGCTAAATTAAATTTTAGCGACGTCAATGACGTCGCTAAACACGTTGCTAAATATTTTTAATATAAAGGTCGCTATATACGTCGCTAAACGTCGCTAAATTAGACATATTAGCGACGTTTAGCGACCTTAATTGAACTTATAGCGACTTATCTTTTAAAATCTTAATAAAAGTCGCTAAACATCGCTAAATGTCGCCATTTAGCGACGTCTAGCAACATTTTTATAAGGAGTCGCTAATTTATATATTATTAGCGACATTTCTTTTGACGTCGCTAAAATACGTCGCTAATACCACTTTTTCTAGTAGTGACCCTTAACTGGGTTGTAGTCCAGTGAGCAAGTATAAGGATGAAGTGCAAGGTGCCAGGCCAAGGGTAAGAGGCTCTCAGTGTGGATAGTAGAGTACTTAATTTCAAAGCAGAATATCCTAGTATGACCTAGAAGACATATTATGGCAAGGTATTAACCTAGTATTGACTAGTATAAACTAGTATGGATCTAGAAGTGGCTTAGAAACATCACCATGAACTAGTTAACCCTGTTTATCATTTCAAGGGCTCTTGGACTTTGATAAATGAAAGTATGTATTATATCAGTTATGAAATGAAAGTATTGCTTATTTTAGACTTTGATAAATGGTCAGTTGTTTTGAATATTGCTTATTTTAGACTTTGATAAATGAAAGTATGTATTATATCAGTTATGATTTTTATAGTACGGTTAAGTTATGAAGTTAGGTGATAAACCACTGTATATATAATGATTTATATGATACATACTATCATTTTTACAGAAGTATCTAGAAATGGATATAAATTAGTATCTGCATTATCGTTCGTGGATGTACAACTGTCATCCTGATGACATGTGCGGTGTGCGAGATGAATTCATTGAGGGTGTACAGCAGTTCCTGTAGTTCGCCAAGGCTTTCCCTCAGTACATGGACGGTACCAAAATTAAGTGTCCGTGTGTGAGATGTCGCAACAGAAAATATCATCCAGAAGTGGAAGTTACATATCATTTATACTCGAAGGGCTTCACACCGAATTACTATCAGTGGACCGCGCACAGAGAACTTGTATCTCTAGCATCGGAGTCGGAGCCCTATGTGGAGTCGTATATGGATATCCATGACTACGATGCTTACGACGACGGGTTGGTGAACATGGTTTATGATACGGCGGGGCCTAGTTTCAATCCGGACAATTATGATGCGACGGGACCTAGTTTCAATCCGGATAATTATGATGCAGCTGAGGAGGCACCGAATGCCGATGCTGCAAAGTTTATGGAGTTGCTTGAGAATACAAGGACTCCACTATATCCTGGTTGTGAGGATCATTCACCGTTGGAGGTGGTTACAAGATTATTGAGCATCAAGTCCGATTTTAATATGTCGCAAGAATGCTATAATCGACTGCTCGATTTGATTATAGAGATCTTGCCCGAGGGTGCAAAGTTGCCTAAAGACTTCTATCGATCTAAGAGGATGGTGAGATCACTTTGGATGGGATACGAGAAAATTGATGCATGTCGCAACGGGTTTATGTTGTACTACAAAGACGACAAGGATGAAGATGCGTGCAGATTCTGTGGTGCTGATCGCTACAAGGCCACTGTTAGAGGAAAGTCAGTCGGTGCAAGGAAGCCTACCGATTCGATGCACTACTTGCCTTTGATGCCGCGGTTGCAGCGGTTGTTTATGGTTAAGGAGACTGCAGAAAACATGAGATGGCACAGGCGAAAACAGATCGAAGAAGTATTGGATCATCCATCCGATGGAGAAGCATGGAAGCACTTTGATCGAGAGTATCCATATTTTGTCGAGAAAGCGCGTAATGTCAGATTGGGGCTCTGCTCTGACGATTTTACCCCATTCGGACTTTCGGGCTCCCAGTATTCGTGTTGGCCTGTGATCGTCACTCCGTATAATCTACCGCCATGGATGTGCATGAAGACTCCGTATATGTTCCTAACCGTTATTATCCCGGGTCCGAACAATCCGAAGAGGAACATCGATGTGTATTTACAGCCTTTAATAGATGAGTTGAATCAGCTGTGGGAAGTCGGTGCCAACACGTACGATATTTCTAGAAAGCAGAATTTTCAGATGAGGGCAGCACTTATGTGGACCATCAACGACTTTCCGGCCTATGGAATGTTATCGGGATGGAGCACCCATGATCGTCTCTCATGTCCGTATTGCATGGACCGTTCTCAGGCTTTCCGTTTGAAACACGGAGGCAAACCGTGCTTCTTCGATTGTCAACGACAATTTTTGCCGAAGGATCATCCGTACCGGAGGAATCGGAATATTTTTCGTGCGGGAGTTGTGGAGAAGGCCAATCCACCGCCAAGGTAGACCGGATGCACGATATGGGAAGAGGTAAAAGATTTACCAAGTGCTATCGAAGAGGAGTATATTCTGTACAAGTGTGACGGATTTGGTCGCACCCATAACTGGACGAAGAGGAGTATATTCTGGGATCTGCCATATTGGAGCACCAATCTGATCAGACATAACCTTGATGTCATGCATATCGAGAAGAATGTGTTTAATAACATAATTAATACTATAATGGAGGTAAAGGGGAAGACGAAAGATAATCCGAAGGCCAGGTTGGACTTAGAAGAAATATGTAGACGTCCTGCATTGCATTTGATAGAGGAGGGGAATGGAAAGTTAAAGCAACCTAAGTCAGTTTTCTCACTGGAGAAAGAGGATAAAGGTAGACTTTGTAGGTGGATTCATGGTTTAAAGTTTTCAGACGGGTACGTGTCGAACTTGAGAAGATGCGTCGACCTCAAGGAGAATAAACTGGTGGGTATGAAGAGCCACGATTGTCACGTATTCATGGAGAGGTTAATTCCGATTGCATTTCGGGAATTCTTACCGCAGGTCGTTTGGGACCCATTGACAGAGCTGAGCATATTCTTCAGAGATCTTTGTTGTACTAAGTTGCTCGTCGATCGCCTAGAAAAGCAAGAGAAGGACATTGTATTAATACTATGTAAGCTCGAGAAGGTGTTTCCTTCTGGATTCTTCGACTCTATGGAGCATTTGCCAATTCATCTTTCCTATGAGGCACGTGTTGGTGGTCATGTCGGTTATCGGTGGATGTACCCATTCGAGCGGAATCTGAATCACAAAAGAGAAAGGTGAAAAACAAGGCACGGGATGAGGGCTCTATTTGTGAAGCTTGTGTTCTCGAGGAGATTACAAACTTTTGCTCGACGTATTTTAAACCGCATGTTGCTACTAATAGGACGAAAGCTCCGAGAAACGACGACGTATATCAGGAATCTAATGATGCAATACTCAAAGTATTCAGTGCGTCTGGAAAGCCTTCGGGAAAAATGAAGAAGAGATATTTGAATGACGATGAGCTAAGGGCTGCTCAATTGTATATATTACTCAATTGCGACGAGGATGAAGTAGAGAAGCTAGAGGGGTAAGTAATTAATACGTCCACGTTTACATCATCTCAATGTAATAGTATGAGATACTATTATGCTACTAATCAGCAGTTGCTTCATTATTTTTCAAAACATATAATGATGAGTTGAGGTCGGTTAGACCCTACATAACAGACGAAGAAGTAGAACAAGATATGAGATGCCATTTTTCTTCTTGGTTGAGCGCATATGTAAGATGCTTAGTAATTACTTTTTATTTCTGCACTTGCAAAAAAAAAAACTTACTATCGCTAATTTGGTATTTTGGTCGATCGTCTAATAACACCCGAGACGGAATCTATTAGAACTCTAGCCAAGGGACCAATTACTGCCGTAAAAATATGGCCAAGTTTCTGTGTGAATAGGTTCAGGTTCAAGTCAACAAATGCTCCTTTCAGAGACAGCTTTCTGGATCTTGATTCCACAAAAAATAGTTATTTGTGTATCAAATCTTCGAACTACAAAGACGTTAATCCGGACAATAATTTTTTTGGCATCTTACGAGAGATTGTCGAGTTGACATATAATTATGGCACAGAACCTGCTAATATCATGCTATTCAGGTGTGAATGGTTCGATCCGATTCAAGATCAAGGTTGGAAAATTGACAAGCATAGCCTTGTGGATATAAACTACAAGCGTAGATATCAAGGCTACGAACTATTTGTCCTATCAAGTCAGGCTCAGCTCGTGTACTTCATAACTTATCCTAGACGGGGGACAGCGAGGTTGGATTGGTGGGCAGTATGCAAGACTAAAGCTAGAAATACCTTTGACATTGACGAAATAGCTTATCAGGAGGACGATCTACCTCTTGTAACAAATATCGTAGATGTGGACTCAACAGAAGTTACTCATTATACGAGTAATAATGTAGAAGATATAGAATTATCCGAAGAGGAAGGCAAAGTAGATGAAAGTGAAGACGAGGAAGAGGAAGAGGAAGAGGAAGAGGAGGACGAGGAAGGCGAACAAGATGAATTTTCTGAAGATGATTGAAAATAAAATATATTGCATGTAGAATGTAACTATATTTTGACTGTAGAATGTAGATCAAGGTTGAAAAATTGACGAAGTAGAATGTAACTATATTTTGACTGTAAAATATATTCCATTAATGAATATATGTATGGATATTTTGACTGTAGAATGCTTTGAGATATGCATCATATTTTGACTGTAGAATGTACTATATATTTGTGTTTCTCTATATTCATCATATGTTGTTATCAGATATGATAGGACAACGCGGAGGATTCGACAGGTCCCGAGGTAGACAGAGTGTTCCTCCGGTACTGCCTACTGTGGGTTCCGGATCATCGTCGCCCAGTACTCCAGTATATCGATCACTCACATCTCCGACTGTTGGGACGAGTAGTTCCAGGCTTGATAGTACACCCTCGTCCAGCGTTCCTCTTGCTGACAGAACCATGGGGATAGATGAGCATGTCGAGGAGGTCGTACCCATGTTGTCCCAACATTAGCAAGATCCTCCATGCGCACCTCCGGAAGAGACAAGGACAGAGATTTAGGCCGACGGTACAAAGTAAGTCAATTAGATGGTTTAGTATAATATATATCGTGTATTTCTTTATTCATCGTATATTGACTTTTTCAGTATTCTAAATTATTATCTCTGTATAGATATCGTCCATCGTCGGTTCAGAGACGCCTAGGCCAATTTCTGAGGAACAACTATGGTGGCCCATGGATCAACTACTCTGAGGCTCCGGAGGAGAGGAAGGCATTCTAGTTTGCGCACTTCTAGGTAAATTTATATTAAATAAATCCTCTAATTTATGCATATTATATAACTTATCCGTGATGCTTACTTACTAAATTATTTATTGTAGTAAACATATTTTTATCCTCCGCACCGGGCCGAGTTGATCGAGCGGCTCTTTCCGACCGTTGCCGCCAAGCTTATCCAAGATGCTCTGGATGACCAGAAGGCTCATGATCGTGCTGGAAAACCGATCCAAGGTTGGATCACGCCTGAGCAGTGGACTATGATGAGGGCTAGATTCGACGATCCGAGCTACAAGAAAAGGTCTGAGAAGGCCAAGGCGGCTAGGCGGAATGCTGCCAAGTGGTGTGGTGGCTTGATTCCGATGACGGAGCATTTCCGTCGTTTGGTATGTTTTTTCTTTTAAATTATATTATTTTAATATAAGTACCATAAAATGGTAGTAGGAAAAAATGTTTAAGTTTAGTACTAAATAATATATTTTTAACAGGTACAGAGGGGTGAGGATGCCAACATGGTGACCGTCTTCTTGGCCACCCATCGCAAGGACGAAAATCTCATTGATGAGAGGGCCTCGCAGACCTATGTAAGTATTACTTTACTTTGTGTTAATTTTAAAATAACTTAGACAATTATCGAGTTTCCAAATATTTCTAGGCCGAGTATCTTAGGCTGCGTGAGCGGGCAACTGCTAGTGCACCTACACCTAGAGAGGCTGGTACTTCGTCGCAGCCCGCTCCAGCTCCGTAGGCGGACGACCTATGGGTGACCGCAGCTGGTGGTCTCCAGAGGGGTATGTACTACGGTACGGGCTCCTATGGCGCCCTGGTTGCGACGCAGTCATCTAGGGCCTCCCCGACAGCTGCGCATTCCTACTGCCCTCGCAGTCACAGCCCTCGCAGTCATCGGCCAGAGTCCAGGAGGCTGCTGACCGTCAGATTGCGTCTCTCCGTGACGAGTTGGTACGAAGGATGGAGGAGCAGCCCCTGTCCCAGCCACAGGCGGACGATCCGATGCTCATCGCACTATTCGATATGCTCGACCACAGCATGACGGAGCTCCAGGATTTGACAAATGATATTAGAGCCTCCAATGATCGCAACATCATGGAGCTGCAGGCATCACAGGTATCAATGGACGAGAGGATGACGATGATGCAGGATTCAATGGTTCATAGCAGTACGAGGCTGTTATCTACCATAGATTCTTACAACCAGTGACTCGTAGACTTGGAGCGGGCAAGGCCTCCTGGTGCGCCTACATCGACACAGACTCCACCGACGTCACTGCCTTCTCCATCGACATCGGTGTCGATTCCATGGGACGAGTATGAGGAATTCTTATCCTTCAAGCGCGCCGATGGACAGCCTCCTGCAGATCCGCAGTAGTATAGTTAGTTACTGGATATTTATATTTTTTTATTATTTAGGATGCGATTGTATGGATATAAATTTGCCATATTCTTTACGTTTACGATGAGATTTGCTGGATGCTTTTTTTTCTTCAAATTTTATTATATTATTCACATTTTGGTTTATAACTGATGACTGATACTTGGCCTGTATTTACCCAGTGTACTAGAATTTTCCTCCTTGGTGCTGCTACTGTGTTCTTTATTCAATTACCTGATAATGAACCCGAGGGGGTTGGTAAACCCAGAAATACAATATATTTTTTATTTTTTTGAAAATTAGCGACATTTTTAGCTACGTTTAACGACGTTTAGCGACGTTCACTTACGTCGCTAAATACGTCGCTAATTAGTGATGCTATAACAAGTCGCTAAATACGTCGCTAAAAATGTTGCTGTACGTCGCAAATTGCTGACATGGCAGTATTGCCAGGTCATTAAAGACGTCGGTGTAACGTCGCAATATAAGTCGCTAATCAGCGACTTTTAGCGACTTTAATAAACATCGCTATTTAGTGACGCGGCGTCGCTAAACGTTGCTAAATTTAGCGACACATTAAAGTCGCTAAAAAATGTCGACATAGCGACATTTAGCGACATTTTTTGTTTTAGCGACTTGGTTTTTTTCGACTGCTTTAAAACGTCGCTAATTGCGTCGCTAAACCAAATTAGCGACGATATTTGGTTATTTAGCAACGTTTTTAGACGTCGCTAATTGACTTTTTCTGGTAGTGTGCTCTGCAGCTCCTCTAGCAAACTCGAACTCTGGCTCTCCTGGCGGACCAAACAAAACTCTACCTCCTCTACAATCTATGCTAGTACGGTGCCTACTCAACCAATCCATCTCGAGTATAATATCGTAGCTCGAAAGTGGCATTACAAGTAGACACGCACTCAACTTTCGTCCTCCCAAAGTAACTCTCCGATCCTTGCAAATATCATTAACCAGGATAATGCCTCCCCCGGTCATGATCTTCCAAGTCCTAAGCAAAGACTCAGCTACCAAACTATGCTTTAGAGCAAAAAAAACAAATACAAAACTATGGAAAGCACCACTATCAAACAAAGCTAAAGCTGGAATGGAATTAAGAAGAATAGAACCTGCGATGACATCTCCGGTGGGTTTATCCTCCTCGACGGTCATAGCAAATGCTCGTCCCTGTCGAGCACCTCCCTGCTGCTGATGCTGGACAAAACGCTGCTGCTGTGTCGGAAGCGGTTCCCTCGGCTGTGCTACGGGTGGTCTCGTCTGTGCCCTCGGAGCTGGAGCTGCTCCCTGAACTGCACGACGAGGACACTCCCTCGATTGATGCCCTTCAGTACCACAATACAAACAAACTCCTAGCCTTCTCTTGCAAACTTCCCAGATGTGACCGGACTTCTTGCAGTAGTTTCATGGAGCTTGTTGTAACTGTCTCTACTGCTGAGGTGCCTGGTAAAAAGGTGCTCTAGCTGGAGTCTGGTTATGATGTGGCTGCTGGAAAGGTCTGGACTAGAAATGAGGACGTTTGGCAGATATTGCACTGCCGTTGGCCCCCAGAAAAGAATCACGGTCACTCTTGGGCTTCAAATCCAACTCACGCTCAACCTTGCGTGCCTCCGCAAGTATCTCCGAGTATGTCTCATAAAAAGACAGAATGAGAATCTTCACTTCCCAGTTTAGACCCTCACGGAAACGAATGGCTCGAACCTCCGGCTCCCTCACCAAATACTCTGCAAATCGGCGCAACCTACTGAACTCTGCAGCGTACTCCTCCACAGACATACTCCCCTGAATGAGACTCTCAAACTGTCTCCCCAAGTCTAGCCTGTCTGCCCGGGCGAAAAACTTATTCTTGAAAAGGTCCTTGAATACCTCCCAAGATTGTCCTGCGTCAACCAGAACCGGCTCATTCCTGAACCAAGTGCGAGCGACATCGAACAATTGAAGTCCTACCGCCTCAACCTTCAGATCCTCAGAAAGACGGGACACCCTCATAAGACGCTCAATGTCCTCGAGCAAATCATTAGTATAGACGATGCCTTCCGTCCCCTTGAAAATCCTAGGCTCCAGTTTCTTGAAATCCTGAATGTTGCCTGGCCGAAGCTGAGCAACTTGAGGAACATCCTGCTGCTGGATCGGAACTCCTCTCTCAACTACAGCATGAGCAAGCTGATGAGCACTCTCGATGCCCTGTCGTAGAACGTCGGTCTGCCTCTGATGTGCCTCTGACTGAGCCCTCTGTGCCTCGAGCATCTCACGAAATAGTGTAAACATCTGTGACGCCTCTGCTGGCACAGGAGGTGGAGGTGGAAGCCCCTCAGATACAGCTGGCACAGTCCTCTGAGTAGGTGGTGGACCTCCGAAAGCAGCTGACACTCCAATCACCGGAGAAGTGACTGGTGCAGGCCCTCGAGATATCGTAGACCTCTCAGAAACTGCTCTTCCCTGTTGTGATCTAGTCTTAGGCGGCATCCTGAGGCAAAGCGAAAGAAAGAATTAATATGGCACAAGATGTAAGACATCAAGGAAAGGACATTTTAAGAGATCAAGTATCAATACCAAAGGAGAATAGTTGAATCAAAAGAATTTTCCTAGGTGTGATTGAGTATCTCAGCCTATATCCTATATCCTATATCCTATCGCAGGCTCGTAGTAGTACAACTAAATTATCGTACTACCACGACATCACATACTTTGTGAAGCTAGACCTGCATGGGCCACAACCAAAAATGTGTCACGACCCGCACCCGGTGTAAGGATACTAGTCGGAAACAATGCCCAGCCTACGCCGCAGAATCAGCAGTAGAACGCTGTCTAGATAAACTATCTAACAATATAATGAACCACCAATAATGATAGTATACTCAATCACAGAACTAAGATAGAAATGAGCACGAATCAGATAAAGAATAGAATAGTCACAATACAACTCATGAGTCTAAAATAATACATCAATGAGTCTGAAAAATAACAGAATAAGCTGAAGACAAATCCAGTACAAAGAATACTACGAAGTTACAACTCCAGGGTCAACTGTCTCAGTTGGGATAAGTCCCTCCTGAGCCAGGGTCTCAGAATCTAAACCCACAACATCCTGGGGTCCATAATAGGTTGGATACCACTACTCAGTGTCATCTGGAAAAATATATCCAGTCAGGAAAGGAGCAGAGTACATCTCTAAAAGCAGTTCTAATCAATGATAAAAACTATGTAACAGTAAATAGCTGTGGATAAACAAGATGCACAATAGATACAAGAGATATATATACAATAAGGAAATAATGGAAATAAATACAATCCGTGTCTGTACAAGAGATATATATACAATAAGTATACACAAGAGATACAAGAGATATATATACAATATGCTATGGCATGAGATTCCCCAAGAAGATAGCGACCCTTCCCGAGAATCGGTGTCTGTACATGTACAAGGTAACCAATGAAATAATACTTGCACCATATACACCATATACCAAGGAATAACATCTCATGACGAGATTCAGATATACCAATCCGTGTAACCATAGTGTCAAGAGAACATGGATATCTACACTAGATACAATGAACATAGAAGATATCATAAATAAGAAACTATCAGAGAATGTATTCGCCTGAAGTCCAATGAATAGTCTCACAGATGTCTGACTCGGTGCCTCGAAGACCTAGATATGGAATACAACATCAATATAAGGTCCCGAAAAGAGAATAAGTTAAACTAGTCAACTTCTAGGTCAATAAGTCAATTCTTAGTCAAAAGTCAACTATGGTCAACTCTAAGTCAACTATGGTCAACTATGGTCAAACCAAGGTCAACTATCTATTTCTAGGTTGCACAAGTCTAACACAAAAGTCTTGGGTCAAGATATTAAAATCTAAGCCATAAAAACCACATCCTAAAATATTAGGATACCGTATCTCCGGATACATAATTTCCAAGGTAAACCTCACAATACATATATATCAAACATTTGTATAATAATATAGAATATTAATTACATATTAAAATAGGAACCATGGTTTTGAACCAACTTGGTATCTCCACAAAGTCACAAACTTGATACCCAAACCCCGTATCTTGAGTATCCCACTTACCTTGGTTTCCACAAGGTAATACTCAATACCTTGATATAGTAATTACACTCATATATAATATATATAATATATACAAATATTATACAATTAAGAAATATAGCAATAATAGTATTATATCTCAATATTAATACATATATATATAAATATAAGATATAAACATAATATACTAATAATCTGCCTAACTGTCACTGAAAGCAGTGTTGAAAAATACTGATATTCAGATATCAGACTTTCAGTGACAGTTCTGGCTGTCACTGAACTGCCGTCGCTACTGCTGCTGTATTTCTACACTGCTGCCTCTGCTTTGGTGACGGTTTTCAACCGTCACCATACCCTCCGTCGCTGCTGTTGCAATTCCCGCCGCTGCTACTGCTATTTAATGACAGCAGCTCTGTCATTAATTGCCGCCGCCACTGTTACAGCGGCTGCTGCTGCTATTCCTCGGCTATTAATGATAGCAGCTCTGTCATTAATTCCTGCTGTCGCTAAAAACAGTAATATATATATATATAACCTATATATATATATATATATATATATATATATATATATATATATCAATATATATATATATATATATATATATATAAACCAAATAAATAAATATATATATCTATATATATATATAACTCAAATAAATAAATAAATATATATATATATATATATATTTATATATATATATATATATATATATATATATATATATATATATATATATATATATAAATATATAGTAGCTATAATACACCTCCTATATAATAATGTACATATTACAACATAGTCAAATGCACACATACATAAATATGTAATAAATATACATCCATACATATATATATATATATATACATAATCATATTCTAATTACTTAATTTAACATACATATATATTATATAAAACATATTCATATATTTTATATTATATTATAACATATATTTTAATGCATGTAGAAGAAAGCTACATATATATTTATTCTATTGGTACATATATAATACATAGATCTATGCTACAACAAACACCATAATAAATACACTATAGTACATATATAATATCTACATATATATACATAATTATAATTCAAGAATTAAAGTACAATTAATTAGATCTATACATAAACACACAACAAATGGAGAGTATCATACCGTATCCCACTAGATCTAGGATACGCATGCGACACGAGTCCACCACAGATCCAATTGTACCCCGAAGGACACAAGCAAGTCACATATAATATTTATGAACAAAACAAAGTGTCAAATATAGATCTATGTGTCCGTGTTAAAATACAACATGTACAAAGTCCCGTGTCGGAGGAAAAATCCCCAAAACAACACGTATAACCAAATTATTGGGATATAACCTACACGTACCCAATTGTGGATACGACACTAGCCCCAAACACATAAACACATGCCAAATTGATCTATAGGATCAATTGACACACACAATAAATGTCAATCCCGGAATTCTCCCAAAATTGACACAAAAAGTACCATAACTTTCTCCAGAGGTCTCCTATGAACACAAAACCAAATCCTATGGGTAGTACAAATATATGGGTTAATTATTCATGATTAAATATCATATTTTGAAGCTATTTTAAGGGAAAAAACTGGATTATACCTATTGGGAGATGGATTCCTAATGAAACCTCCAATTGAGATGAAATTGTCTCCAAATTATAGATCCTTGCTCCTCTTTGTAGATCCTTACTTTATCCTTCTAGATCCTTATTTCTCAAGTCTCTAATGGTGATTTGGGAAGGAATTGGATTGAATTTGGTAGGAAAATGAAATGGGAATGAAGAAAATTTGGTAGTGGAAAATTCTAGATCTAGATTTGGAATAAAAAAGAGGAGAGAGAATTTCCCCCTCTTTTTATATAGGCCGACCCTTTCCTCTCCCTCAAGTAATTATGAAATATCCAATATACCCCTTGGGACCTCTAATGAAGAAATAATTAAGGAATGAAGCTTCTAGTCTAATGATTTAATTAATTTAATCCATCTCCTTAACAATGGGCTTTCTAAATGGGCTAAGTCTAACTAATTAATTCATGTTGGTCCATGGGTCCAAACTAAACTAGTTAGGTCCACTAACACAAGTCCAAATTAAATAAATAACATCTAACAATAATTAAATAATACAACAAATAATTATTTACCATGCACAATGTTTAATTAAATAGAAAATAGCTAAAATACCCTTTCCTAGAAAATATGGTAGTATCAGCGGCTTACGCTCGTGCGGCATCACGTCCAGATGGGTCAAGCGATCGTCCCGCATGAGCGCTGGAGCGGTGATTCGCGCCCAGCGGGGATGGCCAATTGCATGCGGGAGATCGGGGCGTAACAAAAGATATTTTAAATGTTGGAATCGTCGATATCGGATTTTGGTCTATATCGGATCGGTATTGCCGATATTGCAAACTATGTTATGTTCATATAAGTTTAACTCAATGCATCAATTTTTTTGGTAATGGAAACAAATAACTATTAATATGTTTAACTCAATAGTACGTAGTAATCCTTGTCGATTGATTTATATATTGATAGATAACTTTTCCTCTTTCATATGTTTTACAACCTTACTATATGCTTTTAGACCCTGCTACTATATGATAATTCAGGGAAGGAAATATGCCAGTAGGATTTTATAAATATAAATTTTTACTAATTAGTTATATAGAATTTAAGTATGTAGTATGTATCTGAATAGAATATGTATTTAGATTATTTATGATTTCCTTGTTTATTTGAAGAATCTAATAGTTCCTTTATATTATTTTTTTCTTTTGACACTTGTATAATCCAATTGTTCGAATATATAGGGTACGTGCATAAGCATTCACATGAAAGATGGCAATGAGTAAATACTTAGTTGACCGATCGTGGATGTACAATCAGTGAGATGAGAGTATGATTGGTTTAACAAATAATTTCTGGGTGGGCGTTGAGGAATTTCTCAAATACGCCAGTGGTCAACCTTATTTCATGGATGGGAGGCTCGTCAAGTGCCATTGTTTCAAATGTCATAATATACCATTCAAAAAGGTCAAACTTGTGAGGGAGCATCTCTACAAGAAGGGTTTCATAACGATTTTTACCACAAACACACGTATTGAAAAAATACAGACAAATTAACACGAGTATTAGGACACAAAAATGGTAATATGTATTGTATGTGTCTATAATTAACTTAGAAGAAGATTGATAAATTGAATATTACATATATAATTATTTTGATTTATATGTGTATCCTTAGACGTACATAATTCTTAATAGATAGGCCTGAGCGTATACTAGAATATCGGAAATAGAATATATGACGTTCAAAAATTTGTATCGATATCGACTTATATATCGGCCCTAAAATTGATATGGTTATTACTAATTTAACCAATGGTAAATTATTAACATTTTAGTGTATTGGTCTTTGTATCAAAATCGGTATCGGATTATTACTATGAGTGTCGATTATCACTTCAGGGTACTAATATGAATAATAATTAGTAGTTCCAACCTTACTATGCTATCGCATGTATCGGCCATATTCGGATGAGTGTCGAGGAATTATGGTTTTGGATACTTGTAAAACACGGAGAAATGCTCAAATATGGTCTTTCCAATAGCTCATTTAGTTCTTTATGAGACTTCTTCATCAAGTATCCTAATTAACTAATCCTTTAGCAAATATCCTAAATCATCTTGATCTAATCCATATTGTTTGAATATATGGTATATGCAGAATCAATGAGTCGATACTTAGTTGACCGATCGTGGATGTACAATCGGCAACATGAGAGTATGATTGGTTTGACAGATGATTTCATGGCGGACGTTGAGAAATTTCTCAAATACGCCAGTAGTCAAACTTATTTCATGGATGAGAGGCTCATCAAGTGTCCTTGTGTCAAATATCATAATATACCATTCAAAGAGCTAGATCTCATGAGGGAGCATCTCTACAAGAAGGGTTTTGTACCAAACTACTAGGAGTGGATGGCTCAAGGAGAACCTTTGTTTTCTTAATATCATCATTCGTCCTTCAATACGGAGGCAGAAGAGTCCACTCTCAGAGATAACTTTGAATATAGACTGTGAAACCTGGCGCGTGAGTTGATATTTGATTCGGCCGGTCCAAGTTTTGATCCTGAGGATCCTAATCCTGATGTGAAAGAATTCTATGATATGTTCAAGAATGTCGATACTCCGTTATACCTGGATTTTGATTCTTATTCTGTCCTGTCGGTGGTGATGCGGCTGTTGAACGCAAAGTCTAATTTTAACTTGCTGCCGGAATGCTACGACTAGATAATTCAGTTTGTTAGAGAGTTGTTGCCAAAATGATCGAATGAGTTACCTGATAACTTCTTCAAGTCAAATATGATGATACAGAAACTCAGATTAGGCTACAAAAAGATAGATTATTATCGAAATGGTTGCATATTGTACTACAAGGAGAACAATGATAAAGATAAAAGTATTTTATGTCATGTGGACCGGTACAAGCTAATTCGGGGCAAAGAAAAGTCAATTGTCCGAGCAAGGTTGCGTCCCTACAAGTACATACAATTTTTGCTGATCACAAAGAGGCTGCAGAGGATTTATATGTCCGCAAATACAGCACAACATATGCCATGGCATAGCAAGAAACAAAAGATGGATGAAGGCAAATTATCTCATCCCTCCGATGGAGAGGCATGGAAGCATTTTGATTTGTGTCATCCTGAATTTGTTGCGGACACCAGGAATGTTCGGTTGGATTTATATTCTGATGGATTCACTCATTTCGACAGTCGGGATCTCAGTACTCTTGTTGGCCGATGATTTTGACTCCTTACATTCTACCACCGTGGATGTATATGAAGACTCCTTACATGTTCTTAACACTTATCATACCCGATCCAAAAAATCCAAAGAAGAAAATCGATATCTACTTGCAGCCGTTGGTGGATGAGTTGAAACAATTGTGGCAATTCGGCGTTTGGACATATGATATATCGAAGGAGCAGAACTTTCAGATTAGAGCGTCTCTCATGTGGACCATCAATGATTTCCAGCATATGAGATGTTATCGGGGTAGAGTACTTCATGATACTTTGTCTTATTTGGATGATTCAAACATTATTAGCTTTCTTTTTGTTTTTTGTTTGGAACATCAGTTTTATTTTTTGGTTTGAAAAATCTTCAATTTTATTAGTATTTCATTAAAACATATGTTCTTATGGATATTAAATTTTGTTTATTGTTTTATTTCTTAAATTTTAGGTTGAAAATACTATTATATCATTATCGATGGAAAATAATATGAACATTAAGCTTTGAGGGCACCACTTTGACATCATTTTTAGAGTTTGCCTCATGTCTCAAAATCTAAAGACCGGCACTGATCCTCAGCTCTGGACAAAGCTAGTATAAGAGATTCATAAATCTACCAGATTACATCTTGTAGATTTTATTGGTAGAGAAGGTTCTCGATCCACAAAGTTTATCTTATAATGATATTTATTTTTAAGTTCATTTTTGGTTTTACTAGTCTCGAATTTTTGATATAATGGTTGCTTGCGAGAAGGATTTAACATGATTTCAAAGTAATTCAAATAGAAGAGTTTGATCAAAATTTTCTGCCTTTTCACATGTTGGGAATTTGATTAAAATTTAACTTGACTATGTCATATCCTCTTTTTTTTTTTTTTGTTCTTTACTATTTTTCTATGTCATACCTTAAATACTTGGTTAGTTGTAGTTTAACCTTTTGAAGTATAGAAAAGTTTGTTAGTCTCGGGCCTTAATCAAAGATGGTAGAACCAGAAGTTGAAGTCGAGATCAGGAGTTCACACAAGAGTTTTTCTACTGATTTGTCTCGATCCAACGAACAACTGTATAATAATTCTAATTACAACTTGTACACACGATAACAAAAGAATCAAAAAAATAAACTTATCCTTCTTTCTTGCAATCGCAGTTGAAGACGGACAGAACAGAGTTACAACATGCAGAAGAAAAGAGGAAGAAGAAGAAGAAGAATATTTTTTGCTAGGGTAATGAAGATTATCGTTGCGCAAAGCAAAATTCATCGCCACATGATCTTCTTCCAGGAAGCAGCAAGTTCATGAAGAACTTATGGAATGCTCGTTGTCACCTCCTACTTGGACTCGCACGAACTTCCTGGACTTTAATGGTGGTAGCAGCAACTCTCTTAGTTTTCTATATTTTGAAGTAAGTCCTCAATGGAGGTACGAAGAGAGTATATATTTATAGAGGAGCCAGGACGCCCATTAGTTATAAAAAGATAGAAAAAAATAACTACAAATCCAATAAATATAGGCACGAATTAATTCAAATACCATAAAAATTGAATCAGAATAACTGACTATACATTTCCATAACGGTTCAAATATATCCGATAGCAGTGACCACGCAAGCAACCACTCATGCGTCAGCTCATGCGTCCGCTCATGCAGCCGCACAAACAACAACATATGCACAAGTACAAAGTGAGCCAATAAAGTGCCACTTTGCGCCCTTGAGCCCAAGTCTGAGTTCGAGTCCGATTTTGAGTTCGAGTCGTAGCTCTATTAAAATAATTCCAAGAGCACGACAAAAAGAATAAATGCTTTCATTATGGAGTTAATATTTTTTCATCCTAATAAAATACCCCCACATGGTACCCATGTGCCCCACCATACCCGGTGCACACCTCAACTCATACAAAGTATTATATTGAGATACCCAATTGGCGGTGTAACCAATATGGGACTATTTTTTTAGTCCAAAGGAAACAACACCAACAATCCCCCACAAATATTAATATATGGGCTGAGCGTTCCTCATAGTGACTGCTCATCATGAATTAGGATAGATGTTGCTTCGACTTGAATCTTTCCGGATGGGTCAAATAACAGTAGGATACAAGAATGAATTAGGCCTAGAATTCTGTACCATAGCTGCAATTTTTTTCACTCACACAATGACATTAGCTGTGCTTTCTGTTGCACAATAAAGGTCCTGTGCATGCCTGGTTTTGGTGTATGTATCTTGGACGTCTACAAGTTTACCCTCAAGAGATGGTCGATATCTCTTTCTATACACTCTAGGTGAGTTATTTTAAACATTCATTGGCATAAATCCTTACGCTTACTTGCGGTGCTACTCCGCTATGACATAGCCCAAAGCCGAGGTCCCACCTCATTGTAGTGTCAATCACTATAGCATAAGGTCCCAGCCTCTTTGTAGTGCCAAACTACCTAGCATGAAGCCTTGTGCTTCCTTGCGGTGTTACTGTGTTATAACATGTCTCGCGTAGCTGAGGCTTTGCCCTCTCTAGGTACCTCTTGGTAGTGTCACACCACTATAACATGAGGACCACGGCCACTTTGTAGTGCTGCCTACCACTCTTCATTTTACAATATTAGGCCACCTGCCTATATGCGGTGCTACGCTGCTGTGACATGGCTCGCGAAGCTGAAGCATTACCCTATAGAGGAACCTCATGGTGGTGTCATCCACTGTAGCATGGAGTCCTTCGCTCCTTTATAGTGTTGTGCTATCGTGCTTCCTTTAATGCACGTCGGACATTCCAAATGCCCTAGAAATCATTAAGGCGCCTAAGCCATCCTTCAACAGAACTTTGTTCTACTCAGAGAACAGATAGTAGGCAACAGTGGTTCTGGGTCCGTAACCCTGTTCCTGATATTCTTCCAGTTAATGGTCCTATTTGAACCAAAATTTAGATGCCTAGTAGATTTTTCTTTGAATTAATAGCATAAAACTTTATGGTAGAATTACATAGACAGAATATAATAATATCTTCAAGCCCATTTTGATTGTTGTGTCGTCGACCAGCTGATGCTTGAGACCTTTGGTGAACGAATCATCCGGATTTTCCTAAAGCCGATCATCAATCACGACAATGACCCCAGTCTTGATAAGATCATTCATTGTCCTATGCCTTAGCCACATAGTCCTCTTCTTACCATTGAAGAAGTCATTTGACACTACCGTTGTAATCTCCTAGTTGTCGCAGTATATCGGTACCGTCAAAATCTACGCACCAACCAATAGAAGATCATGCATGAGCTCTCAAATCCATTCTGCTTCCTCTGTTGCAGCTTCCAGTGCATAGAACTCAGATTCCATCGAGGAATAAGAGAGCATTGTCTGCTTCTTTGACTTCCACGATATAGCAGCTCCACCCATGGAAAAGACGTATCCTCCTGTGGATCTTTTGCTCTCTACTTCTGAATACCAGCTTGTATCACTAAAATCGTCCACTACTGTTAGATACCCACTATAGTACAGTGCATACATATGAATCCTCTCGAGATATCTCATTACTTTCTTCACAGCTTTTCAGTGCTTAATACCTGGATTGCTCGTAAACCGACTCAGCATCCCCATGACGAAAGCTTTGTCAGATCTTATGGCATTTGTTGCATACATTAAACTCCCAATGACGCTTGAATAGTCCAGTTGTCTGAGACTTTCTCTAGGATTCAGCTTCAGCCTCTTGTCACACCTGTCCGGAGTATCAATCCCTGAAAGATTCTGATATCCATAGCGTGTGAACATCTTCTCAATATAACGAGACTGTGACAGTGCCACTCTAGTGTCCGTCCGGATGATCTTTATTCCCAGGATAACATCAGCTTTCGCTAAGTCCTTCATACTGAACTTGGATGAGAGAAACTTCTTTGTCTCAGTGACACATGCTAGATCTGTACCCAGAATCAGCATGTCATCCACGTATAGACAAACGATGACTCATCTTCCGTCAGCAAACTTTGTGTAAACAAACTTGTTCGTCTCACTGATCCTGCAGCCGTTTGATGTTATGACTTTATCAAACTTCTCGTGCCACATCTTAGGAGCTTGCTTCAAACTGTATAACAATTTTAACAACTTGCAAACTTTGTCTTCAAGTCCTTTGACGATAAATCTTTCTGATTGTTGCATGTAAATTTCTTCGATCGACTCACCATTCAGGAATAATATTTTCACATCCATATGATGTATAACTAGCTTGTGAATTATACTTATAGCAATCAATATCTAGATGTTCGTCATCCATGCTACTGGAGCATATGTGTCGAAGTAGTCGATCCCCTGCTTCTAAGAAAATCCTTTGGCTATTAGCCTTGGCTTGAAATTGTCAACAGTTTCATTGGCCTTCATCTTTTTTTGGAAGATCCATTTGTATCTGATTGGTTTAGCTACTTCAGGCAGATCGACCAACACCCAAGTGTTGTTGGAGGTCATTGAGTCATACTCATTATTTATTGCCTTCCTCCAGAAGACATCATCTATGGTCTTCATCGCCTAATCATAGGTAAGCGGATATGCTTCCACATGATAGGTGACAAAATTATTTCCGAAGTCCTTCTGTCTTCTCACCCGCTTAGTTCTTGGTTCTGCGAGTTCTAGTTTTCTGGAAAGATAACTTTTTTTGGACTACATCTTCATTGGAAGCGTTAGACTTTGGTGCACTCACATTATTCTCCAAAATATCTGCAATAGAAACGTTCTTTTGCCTTATAAATTTATCTTCGAAGAATTCTGCGTTACGAGATTCAATCATATAGTTAGACTCGAAATCAAGGAACCTTCGAACATCACTCTTTTCAGCATATCCTAAGAATATAGCTTTTGTAGTCCTCGTCCCCAGCTTTGGAATCTTCAAGTCTGGAAACTTCACATATGCCAGACACCCCCACACTCGAATGACATTCAAGTTGGGTCTCACCTTGAACCAGAGTTCATGATGAGTGACATCAGAATTGCATATGGCACTTTGTTCAGAATGAATGTAGCCGTCAATGCAGCTTCTTCGTAAAAATAGTTTGAAAGACCCACAGTTAATAGCATAGAGTTCATCATCTCTATCAATGTTATGTTCTTTCTTTCTAGTACTCCTTTTGATTGAGGAGAATACAGAGCTGTTGTCTCATTGATAATTCTATGTTCTTTCCATAATGATACGAATTTAACAGACCTATACTCTCCACCTCGATCACTTTTGAGTCTCTTGAGTTATTTTCCAGTTTGACGTTCAGCTTCAGCCCTGAACTCCTTGAACTTCTTGAATGCTTCATCTTTAGACTTGAGCAGATAGACGAATGCATACTTTGAGTAGTCGTCGATGAAGGTAATAGAATACTTTATCCCGACCTTTATGGAGAACTGTTTGAAGTCACAGATATCTGGTGCACCAACTCCAGAAGATCTGTACTTCGATTTACTCGTTTGAACGATTTTCTTATGATTTTGTCTGTGCACAAACCTCACACTTCTCCACCTCCTTACCCCCATATTTGAAGATAAGTCCTAAACTAGACATCTTGCTTATTCTTTTACAATGAACTTGTCCTAGTCTATTATGCCATAACTCAAGAGAATAACCAGAAGAAGAGACTACATTAACATTATTAGCAGGAGTTACAAGTTGAAGTTTGAACATCCATTTGTACAAAAGGTTTTTCAAAGTATGTTCCTTTATAGGACATCACCATTTTCCCAGAATTGATGTCCATCCTCAAGCCTGCGTTACAGAACAGACTTCCCGAGATCAGGTTCTTGGCTATCACCGGTACGTGCTTCACATCCTCAAGAGTCAGCGACTTCCCCGAAGTCAGATTCAGTACCACTATCCCGATCCCTTGTACTTCAGCTTGTGACTTGTCTTCCACCATAACCTTCTCAGATGTAGGCTTATATGTGGTGAATAACTCCTTCTTTAAAAAACATGGCAGGATACGCTAGTGTCTATCCACCAGTCAATGTCGATGCTAGTTGTAGCAACTTGTACAATCATGGCAACCTTGTTAGACTCACCTTACTCTCTCTATTTGGACTTGTATTGACAGTCTCTGCTAAAAATGGTCTTTCTTGCCAGAGTTGAAACAAGCCCCATCGTTCTTAGGCTTTGGTTTGAACGGAGCCGACTTTACCTTCAAATGGTTGAAGTCTTTTTTCTTATTGTGAGAAGACATTTGCCTCCCCTTGGAGTCACCACATGCACCAAATTGGCATTTGCCAACTGTTTGGACAGTGTGTCCACTTTATTTTGAGCCCTTAACTCATCTTCCATATGTATATTGTGCAGTAGTTGATCAAGACTCATCTCCATCTTCTTTTGGTGCGATAAACTTGCTCCAACCAGGCGAGAGCTTGGAAATAATACCTCCCACGATGAAAGAGTCGACCAATGGCTTACCATCATCCTCAAGTTTTTGACGTAACTTGAGAAATTTCTTGACTTGAGACAACATCGTCTTGTCGTCCTCAAATCGTATTTTCAGACTTTTTCTGTCACATGGATCTTGTTGAGGTTCTCATCCTCCTTGTAGTACTTTTCCAGAGCCTCCCAGACGACTTTTGCATGGTTCGTCTTGCTATATGACTCCACTAGAGTATCCTCTATGGAATTGAGAATCAGCAATTTGCAAAGGTTGTTGCCTCTCCTCCACTTGTTCTGCGTAGCTCTTGCAGTTGCAATCGCTCTAACGGTAACATCTTTACCCTCCGAAATAACAGGCTCATGATATGTCAACACGTAGTCCACATCTACGAGTTGGAGATTAAGGCTGACTTTTCCCTTCCAGACGTTGTAATGCTCCCCGTCAAACTTCTCAAATTTGTTAAAACATGTGTCGAGAAGACTTGCACAGTTGTTCTCCATATTACTCAGATCTTGCAATGAGATTGCTAGTCTCGGGGATTAATCAAAGATGGTAGGACCAAAAGTTGAAGTCGAGATCAGGAGTTCACACAAGAGTTTTCTCACTGATTTGTCTCGATCCAACGAAAAACTATATAATGATCTGATTACAACTTGAACACAAGATAACAAAAGAATCTGAAAAATAAACTTTTCATTCTTCCTTACAATCGCAGTTGCAGACGGACAGAACAGAGTAACAACACGCAGAAGAAAAAAGAAATAAAAAGATGAATACTGCTTGTCGGGGTGATGAAGATCACCGTTGCTCAAAACAAGATTTGTCCCACATTGGAGCATTTAACAGGATTAACAACTAATGATCTTGATAAAACTTTCATTCTTGTCCATTAGTAGGAACTTCTGAATGACGTACAATATCATCCAGTGGAGAAAAAGGCAGAAAAAATTGATTTTTTTACATTCTTTTTACGGAAAATTTTGTTCAGAGCAACGAAATTAAGACAAATTTTATTTAGAGTATAAAATTTTTAAATTTTTCAAACAAAACATCATAACGCCCATCGGAATGGCGTTTTACGTTTTTCAAAAAAATTCGTCGTCTCCATTAAAAAAAATATAAAATAATATATATATATATTTTTAACGCTCTCTCACACTCTCTCTCTCACTCACCCGCCCTTTGGAAGAGAGAGAGTGAGTGAGTGAGTGAGTGAGAGAGAGAAGAGATAGAGAGAGAGTTAGCGGGTGAGTGAGAGTGAGTGAGCGAGTGAGAGAGTGAGCAGAGAGAAGAGAGAGAGAGAGTGAGTGAGTGAGAGAGAGAGGAGAGAGAGAGAGAGCGGGTGAGTGAGTGAGAGAGAGAGTGTGAGAGAGCGTTAAAAACAAAAAAATATATATAATAAGGAAAACGTCATTTGAAATGACGTTTTTCCTAGAAAAAACGTCATTCCAAAGAACATTTTCCTTATTTTTTTTAACGGAGATGAATGTAAAAGAAATTTGGAAAACGTAAAACGTCCTTCCGATGAGAGTTATGATGTTTTGTTTGAAATTTTAAATTTTTTATGCTCTGAGTGAAATTTGTTTTAATTTCGTTGCCCTGAACAAAAATTTCTGTTTTATTGTTAAATGTTTTGTTCCTATTGACTTTTAGAAAAAAATGTCCAAAATGTGTTACTTTAACCCACATGTGTTGGGTGTCATTTGTTTGTGTTTTTTTGTTTATTCACTTTTTAAATATATACATGGATGACAATCGATTTTGAAATATATAGCATTCAATATTTGAAGTAATTTTTTTTTTTTTTTTGAAATGGTGAAAATATATTGTATTTGGAAGTGTAACTATTAGTGGTTAGTAATTAGCTACTTGGAACCCAGTGATCGATGAAGTTGAAATCTAACTGGAAGATTAAATAACTCAACAAATAATATGTTGTATTTATTTCCCTGATAAAAATCATGTTCTTAGTCAAGCATATGATATGTTTTTCTACATGACCAACCGTTTTTTCAATACTGTATTTAAGTACAACCCCTTTAGAAGTCCTGAATATTCAACCATTTGCCATTTCCGAGACTTAGTGTGGAGGTTTCGATTCTCCAGTCAAAAAAGACAATGTAGAAATTTTCTGGGAACCCAGTATTGATTTTGATGTGGTCCTAATTATTCCAGGTGTAATTGCGCTAACTTGGTCGACAAGAAACTTATCTACATATATAAATATCAGGTTCATAGAGACCTTCTAGCTAAGTTCAATTAAAGATTACTCCTCTCACATAAACATTTCGTTTCCAGTTCTAGACAGTCTTAAGTGCATAATTAGAAAATGAAGGGTGATAAGAAGAATGGAGTGTCCCCCTGGTCGGCTTTAGCATCATCAATTTCGTATTTCTTCTCTGGACACTGACCACGAGAAACGTAGCGCGTCTGGACCTGAAGCTGCGATGGGTGCTGCTGCTAAGCATTTCTCCAGTGCCCACAAGATCAAGTTTGGTTAAACTACATACGTACGTAATAATGCGCAACGATGAAGGAAGTTGATAATTGAAGATTGTGTATCCGAACACCTCTGTATAATGTGCAATCTCTACATATAGAACAAAAGGTTTGAGCCTGCATTCTTTTGATGAAAATCCTAAGAAAAGTAGTTCTAAGGCCATCTCCAATCTCCAATAGAGATTTCTATCATCTCTATTTCTATAGTAGAAAAATATTTTAGAAGTGGGACCCAGGGTATATTGTGCGTGGGGTGGGGTGGGGTGGGGTGGGGTGGGAAGTTTTATAATTATCATGACTGTGTCATATCTTCTTCGTCTTTTTATTATTTTTCACTATGTTTCAATGTCATATCTTTTACTTGTTTTTACTAGGGTAAATATATAACCTTTAACTTGTTGGGTCCAATCTGAATTTGGTAATAACAAATTTTGTATCCCAAATATGATAAAAGATTTAATTTGATGCAATTTAAAAATCTATATTAAATATCTAATTTGATTAGATTTATAAATTTTTATCAAATATTTTATTTGACCGTATTTGAACGTCCATAATTGGTGCTTGCTATTTTAGGTAATGGGTTTCCTATTTAGAAATTTTGGGTTTCCTATTTAAAAATTCCTATGACATAAGCTAGGATTTCTCATCCTATTTATATGAGTGAGCGTGAAGGCACAAAAAATAGCACAAGTTGGAGATTCGGGGTGCTAGTCCATAGGAAGTCTAAGCTAAAGCCGTATTTTTCACTATGTTTCTATGTCACATCTTTTACTTGTTTTTACTAGGATAAATATATAACCTTTAACTTGTTGGGTCCAATATGAATTTGGTTACAACAAATTTTGGATCCCAAATATGATAAAAGATTTGATTTGATGCAATTTAAAAATCTACATTAAATATCTGATTTGATTAAATTTACAAATTTGTATCAAATATTTAATTTGACCATATTTGGACGTCCATAATTGGTGCTCGCTATTTTAGGTAATGATTTTCCTATTTAAAAATTTCGAATTTCCTATTTAGAAATTTATATGACATAAACTAGGATTTCTCATCCTATTTATATGGGTGAGGGTGAAGGCACAAAAAAATAGCACAAGTTGGAGATTCGGGGTGCTAGTCCATAGAAAGTCTAAGCTAAAGCTGTACTTTTTCTTAGTGTTAGCCCAATGATCTAACTATATTTTTAAATATGATTAATCGATTAAATTTAACATTTTGAGATCACTAATACTCAAGGTATCACTATATTATTAGTACTTAATCTTAGCAATAGTCCTAATGTGTATTTATTGTATAAATACTTGCTACATGTATATTGCTTTGTTTTTCTAACATGTATTTGCAGAAAAGCAATAAAGCAAGATCAAACATGAACATATGCAATAAAAAAATTATGATGGGCAACAGACGACGTCATCCCACAAGATTTCTCTGAACCGCCTACGATATCTCCGGAGCCACGCACTCTGGGATTTTATAATCTAGGTACCTTAAGACAATTGTCGTCAAGAAAAAAGTCACCATCTATCAAGTGAAGAATCCAAGCCATGTCATCATCATTTCAAGACTCTGAAGAAGCCTGCACATGCCTTAGTCTGTCTAGAGTCTGTAATGAGTCTTAGGAATAATTGTAAACACAAGAGATGGATGGCAAAATTGAAAGGTAAGAAAGAAAATAACCTAGGATCATTTTGGAAAAAAATTGGATCATCCGTCGGATTAGACATTTTTGTCACAACAAGTATTTCTCTGAACATTTGGATCATCCGTCGGATATCCACGGATCATCATTGGATAATCCGAATTATGACCGTTATAAGTCCAACGGTTTGATTCTGTCTCATCGATGATCCCAATGGCTATTTTATAGTCGTTACTGCTCGGGGTCGGATAATCCGTCGGTATTCTACGAAATACTGACGGATCTTTCGACTGTGGATTGAAAGATTCTTTAATGCTCTTTCTTTGTTGTGGCCTATATAAAGCCTTGAACCCCTTCATTCAAGGTTGATCCTTTTAAGCCTAAAATTTCCAATCTACCAAAGGCTATTCACAAACACTCCAAGAAAGCTTTTATTTGCCTATCCACAAATTGTGTTAGAGTGTTATTGAGTTGTAAAAGTTATAAATTTATATTTTTTGTAAGGAGATCAAAATTATCTTGTTAGAGGTTAAAGTGTACAAGCCTTCGGATCAAAGCTTGTGTGAAGTTAGAGAGCCTTCAGATCAAAGCTCTTGTGTAAGAAGTCAACGAGCCTTCGGATCAAAGCTCATGGTGTAACTATTCTGATTATAGTTGATTCAAGCCGGACAAGAGTTTCCGGGACTGGAGTGCCTCGAGGAGGATACCAGGATACATCAGGTGTCGGTATTCTTATTGCTTTACTTCTTGTAAACTATTCTGATTATAGTGGATTTAGCTTGACCCTATTCACCCCCTAGGGTTCCTACACTTAGAACTCGCCATCCAAGATAGAAGAAGGAGGAAATCTGATCAAGGAGTCGTCGCCTTTGATCAGAAAAAATGATACAGGGTTTGGTGAGTGATTTCAATTATAAAATCTCTGTCTTTTCTTCTTGAGTGTGGTGAAAGGGTTGAAACTATTAGGACAAAGGGCTCAACATTGGTTCTTGTCAATCTTGTAATTTTATCTGAGTTATATAGATTAGAATTTGCCCAGGAGACTTAGTGTAAACCCCCTCGACCAAATTTAGGATTATTTAATTTAAATTGAGAGACTAGGATTAATTTGGATACAATTAGGATTAATGTGCAACAATTATGTGTCTTAATACACCTCACCGTTGCTTCGACGTTGGAGCGCTACACTAGTAGTTACCTTCAAACAAATTTCATACTCAACTCCTAGACATGCCAGACTACCTATCTGACCCTTATGTAACTTTTAGATACTCAATATTGTGCTTCATTTGAGCTGTACAATATTCGTTGCAAACGTCTACGTATAATTCCAATAAACCCAAATTCTCATAACTGGCCCTTCCTATTTGAATTAGAGGCACAACCTCAACCAAATTCCATAAAACCAAAATTATGGCATTTATCTATTCTGAGCCTGCTACGCCTATGACTCTCGTGTTCCACCCAATTTTAATCCCATTTTTCTCAATTGACAAAAGAACGTCGTGCGCATTATTTTTAATTAAATTAAATTGGAGGGCAGACTCACCCAAAGCAAGACCTAACCAAGCCCATGTACACCTTTCATGTAGACCACCCCCACCTCGAGGAGCCAGGCCGACCCAAGTCCCGAGGTCAGGCCAAAATCCCCTCCTATATAAATACATATTTTTCTATACATGAAACCCTAAAATTTTAACCATCACCATCAAACCCTAGCCGAATCCTTACATCCAACCGAGCACCCCTTCTCCCCCTACCTGATCGGACACCACCACCACCTCAAGCCGCCACCACCGCCGTCCCCCAGGCCGCTTGACCTCCACTCCCATCCACCTTCATCATCAAACCACGCCGCCGCCATCAACCCCATCACAACTGATCCCACACCCTTGTCGAGCCGCCCGACTGCCAAAGCCACCACCACCTCCTCCAGCACTATCCACCGACCAGCAATACCTCTTTTCCCCCCGACCAGCAGTGTCTCCACCAGCCAAAGCTGTCGCTGCCGCCGCTACAAAGCCGCTGTTGTCGCTGCTACAAATGCTGCAGTTATTGTCGCTGTTGTCGTGATCTGCTGCCGACGCCGGAGCTCCGCTGATCGCCGGCGAGCGTGTACGTCGACAAGCAGACCCCCCCCGTTCAACCACGCCTAGGTAAACACCTAAATTCCTCTCTTCTTTATGATATCGTCGTATAGTTGCGTAGAGTTGTGTCGTCGTGTCGTGTCATTGCATGGACACGAGATAGTTAATTTGAAACCCTATTTGTGAATGTGCGTATGCTTAATCAGATTACATAATGATTAATAAGTTAGTAATTAATAAATTAGTAAATGCCCTAATAGCAGGACTTGTTATTAAAGACTTGAAATTCACCAATAAAACCTAGACATCGACAAGTACGCTTAACATGGGAAATAAGGACATGTAATTGTACTAAACGTAATTAGTTTGGTTACCCATGACTTTAGTATTTTACTGTCGTGAGGTGCACGGTAACTGAGGATAGGACACGTGTGCACCTTAGCTACGTGCACATGCGACTCTGTAGTTGACCAGTTGTGACCCTTGCGTTAGTACCTAAGAGCAGTGTCATAGTTTGTGTATGTATTACTTTATTGTCTGATGCTAGATTGCTATACTATATTGTGTGTTTAGGGTCACTGGACCAGCCAGGAGACACTGCAGGAGCAGGCTATTGGCATTCACAGCTTGAGGACCCAGGCAAGATACCTTGCCATATTTACTGTCTAATTTAAATTATACATATGTTTTATGATATCTTGTTGCTTTATTTCATATGACTGTGCACGTCCGAGATTGACTCGGTGCAGTCAACAGATGCGTCGATGAGTAGTGTACTTGACCTAGTCACTAGTAGACTCACCCCAGTTGAGAGGATACTCTGATATCTTCCGAGACCTGACACTCTTACACGTATCACTGTGACAAATTCATATTAGGATACGGGTTCGCGTACTCGACTAGCTATCGGTGCGTGTGACATGCATCACGGTTAGCGCATAATTCAGGATTTTGTATTGGTAGAGACTGGCATATAGATACGTGGTATGCACGTCGAGTATTCAACTTGTGTATCTACATTTGGGCGGGGAGGATAATTAGTAGGCGTATGGAAAACACATATTGGAATTCGAAGTATCCGGAGGAGCCACGGATCTAATGACTCCCTTTATGCAGATTCCATATTCTTCCGAGCGATATGGACGTTGTATTCTATGCAGATTCTACGTTCCTCAGAGCGATATGGATGTTATATATACTATGCAGCTTCCATGTTCTTTGGAGCGGTATGAACGTTATGCCTACGACTACCCATACGTACCAAGGTTGTCCTCATATTGCATTCACTTAGATGGTTAGCACACCCTTTATTGTATTTATTTTATTCAGTATTTATGTATATGGCATGCTTCTATGTATCTTGTTACGTCCCTCTGAGGACCTGGTACCATTCCAGATTTGGACGAGGCATATTACCCTACAGTGTACGGGCCAGGACAGGAGACTAGATACGCTATAGCTGAGGAGCTAGAGGTGCTACCGTCAGAGTTTCCGTGATCAGTTGGTAGGCCTTCTGCCCAGGATTAGGTGCATCATTATCTAGTCAGCCGATGCCCTAGGCATTACTCTTTTTATCTGTCATTCAGTACTTTTATTTCGTCATAGTAGTGGGTTTGTCCTCACCAGACATTCTTGGTTGTACTATGATATTTTGAGACTGGCATTTATCTTCCTGTATTTATTATTAGTACATTCTTGCTGTTTATATCGTGGATGAGATTAGTTTACCTGTTGTTGATTTATATGGGACATGTTAGTATTTAGGACAGCATAGCACTCTTCGCTAGGATCCATTAAATTAGGATATCCTCGGAGATGTGACAGCTGGCTATTGCCACGTGGCTTGGTCCCATGTATTTTTGGGACTGGGGCGTGACACTTAGTCACCATCATATAAGATGTCTTTATCTGTGCTTGATGTTCGTTAGATTGGTTGGTTATCTCAAGTGGGTTGGCAACGCTTTCGCACGCCCAACAAGTGGTATCAGGGCGTGGTATTGGCGCTTCTCATCCAAACATAACTCTCATTATAATTCTCAAATTTTGATATAGTGATAGCCTTGCAATATTTAACATGATATCAGAACAATATTTTTTATTTTTGAGATGCCTGGCGTAACGCTCAGGACTTTGTGTATGCTATGCTGCATGTCTTTGAGAATGAGCCTCTCGCCACACTCCATTGTCAAGAGCATATCCCTGATGCCTACAATTGTACTAGTTCCTTTGTTGCTCATCTTGATACATCCAAACTTACCGTCTTGATATGACGTAAAGATCCTTCACTATAGAGTGATGTCATACGATGCCCCCATGTCCAAGATCCAATCACCGTCATGACACATGCCATAATGTTCCTCTATGTCGTTTGTTGCGATGATGATATTTTTTATAGACGTAAAATCTACATGATCATCCTTGCCTTTAGTCTTCTTATCTTTGAGTTTCATGCAGTTCCTTTTAAAATAACCTATTTTTCCATAGTGATATTAGCCCTCCTTGTGGTCCACAGTCGCAAGATTATGAGATCTCCTTTGCCCTCTCCTGTGACTTGGGTCTTCCCTTCCCGTATAAAACAACAAAAGTGAACTCCTATGACGATTCAACAAATTGCTTACGCTAGAACTCCTTTAATAAACTACTTTTGATTGTCTCCATGGTGACAACTCTATCAGGTACGAAGTTGCTCACCGATACTACCAACATCTCCGAACTTTTCGACAGAGAACTCAAAAGCAGCAGAGTCTGAAGCTTAGTATCAATTACCTTCTTCATCTAGACAGCTAATTGATGATACCCTAAACGTCGTTCATATATTGTGCCAATGAGGGTGTACTTTGATTTGATAAGTTGACGAATAAGAAATGCCTTACTACCAACCATCTTTCATTCATACAGCGAATATAGCTTCTCCTATAGTGCCCTTGCCGAACTCTCCATAGACACGTGATGAAACACCGTAATTGTCCAGCCATTGGCAAATAATCCAATAGAATTCTGAGCTAATCATTAGAAGTTTTGTCCGATGGCTTGGCATTGTTGCCATCCAACAGACCATGCAAATTCTTGCAGCATAGTAGATCCTCCGTCCTTGGCTTCTAAATTGCCTAATTACCCCTTGTGAGGGTGATCTTACGTGTGTTCATCTGTGTCGTGGACATGGTTGCGCCTTTCATCTCGAGAACCTGAGAGCTCTGATACCAGATCTTGGGACCAGTAGTGTCGATGCCATGCTCTAACTCCAAGTGTCTGAAACTGACCGCAGCAAAAACTAGGCCAACCCACTTGAGATAACTAACCACCCGCCTACCAGAATGCCAAGATAGATAAGACACATTATTTCGATGTCTATGTCACCTGGACAAATTTTAGTATTTATAACTTCAAGTGTAGATACAAGATTAAAGAAAACTATGTTGAATCATTTATCATTCAAACTCAAGAAGAAACACAATGATTACAATAAAATCACTCACCTAACACCTTAGTGATCTTCCTGAATGAAGACGACGACTCCCTAAACTGATATTCTCTTCATGTTGTCTTGAATGACGAACCCTAAGAGCAAAATATAGACTTTATCTTAGATTTTATGTAGACGAACACTATGAATCTCCCATAGTTGTACCTCCATCCTCTACTCATATAAATTGGTCGAGAAACCCTATTTTAGGTCATAGGAAACTGTAAAATAGCCCAGCAACAATAATGATCATTCATACAAAACCAACGATGCTGATTAAAATCCAGAATTCGTTCAGCCCTAATCGAACCGCTTTGTTTGGTCTCTGCCAATGACTTCTATTTGAAATATACTGACTTCGGATCGAACTCGGCCAGGACCGAATTCGGATCGAGTTCGGTCTTGTACATCCAGACTGGACCCCAACACTTTAAAATGAAGTAGGGGAAGGATTTATGGGAGAGCTTTGGTTTGATCCGAAAGGAGTTCGTACGAAGGGATCTATATTGGCTCAAATTTGTGTTCTTCATTTCGGTAAACATATTTCTCATATTATAATCGTTCCTTAATTTTGAGTAGTTGTGGTAATCATATTTGATTATTGGAAGAAAGTTGAAGAGGAGTCATTGTACTTTGCTATTTCAATAGTGAAGATTTTCAGGAGTGATTTCTCTTGTTAAGATTTTCTAATAAAAAATTATTGCATTTGTGTTATGATCTTTTTCTTTGGATAATGTGATAATCTACATGTGTGGGCTTTATTTTTAATTATTGACATTGCTTTTGATTTGTTAATAATGTTTAACTGCTGGTTCCATGTCCATTTCCACCATGTCATTGAATGCAGAAAAACAAAACTAAGGCTAATAACATGACAAAGTTTTGAATTTTATTGATTGTATATCTTTTTTTTAGATTTTATATCCTCTTACACACATTCTGCCCATTACCCTGATATTTTGTTCTTAATTGACTCCCACCACTCTCAAGTATCCATTTGCACGAGCAATTATTCCAGCTTGGTCTTTTTTTAAGTACTAGTGATTCAGGGCCAATTTTAAGAAGTCTTAAATGGGCCTAACCTTATCCATCACAGTTACTCGACCCACTTTCGAGAATGAGCGCAAACACATTGAATAAATTCAGTTCTTTCAGTAATTTATATAACTAGAACGTACTACAACCATAAACTAATTGGTTTAGTTAACCAACTTTATCTATAAATCCTTAGCCAATTAATTCAATTGTAACTAAAAAGTTTGTACGAATTAAAAAGGTCTTGCAACTAAATATCCTAACTTTGTAGGGTTTTGTAGTTAGTTGTTCTGAGTTTTTTTATTAGCAACTAAATATTCTAAACTATTGTAGATTCATTCAATCTTAAATATACTTGTTGTTAAAGTATTAGTGGACTTTAGTCCCACATCGGAAAGAATAAGAGAGAGAGGAGCTAGCCTCTCCTATATATATGTACTTCTTTATTGATAATGAATCATCCAATCTATTTATTTCTACATGGTATCAGAGCCAAAACTCTGAATCTTTTATCCACATAAGAAAATAGAAAATAAATTTTAATCCCCTCCCCCACCCTCCCTCTCCTCGAATGGAAGCCCCCCCACCCCATCTTACTTTGCCCGAGTGGAAGCACCCTTGCTGCCAACCTTGTCCTCGTCGTACATCGGCGTAGGCGAGTTGTTTGTTAGGTCGTGGATAATCAGAGATGAACTCTTCTGTGATCCTCTATTTTCGATCTCAACGTGGGTTCTGAGATTAGAGTGCATACTCAGAGGGTAGACAAATTATTTGATTACATGAACCTCTGACTCTCGACGAGGGTATCAGGAGTTAACAGAGAGAAAATCTGGGTTTACTGGAATCTATGTTCCTGACCCGATATCCATATCATGATCTAACATAAAGTAACCTGTGTTGCTTCTCTGTCATGGCTTGTGCGATCCACCTTCACTCTCTGCTTTTCTTGCGCAAGCCGTTATGGCTATGTTGATCGCGCATTGACAAAGTTGATGTGATTATCGGGGCGGGAAGACCAAACGACAGTCGAATCAAGAACATTAAAGGATGACGAATAAAGAGGCGAATAGCAGTACTACTAACTCCAGTGCTGAAAATACAATGGCGGGGACATTGGGCACTGGCACAACGGTTTTATTAGTTCGACTTATCGATAGACTATTGGATGGACCAGATGGTTACTCGACATGGAGCAAGAAGGTTGAGGAGATGCTTCAGGGAATACAGTTGTCAAAATATCTGACTGGCCACCCCCAATAGTGAGTGATGCCACATACGAGCAGTGGAAGACTGATGACATTCGACTGTTCACACAGTTGATAAATTTGTTGGAACCATCAGTGGAGGACATGGTTCAGAACACGGACTCGGTGAAGGCGTTATGGGAGGTCCTTGCAATGGCGTTTGATGAAAAACGCGATTAATATCATAGGTGCGGCTCGTGGTAGATGTCGTGAAGGTCGTGGTGGTCGACGTGGTAGACGAAATGCTGGCTATGATGGTGGATGAGGCAACGCCGATCATGATGGTGAAAGATTGCATACATACTTCAATTGTGGTAAATAAGGCCATTTCTAGTGGCAGTGTTCTAAAGTTCCTGCTGCCAATGTTACATCAGATAATCCTGATGGGATATCCGTACAAATGACGATAGAGGTCTATTCCAAATTTGCTGAATTTTAAGCTCAGCATCATGGTGAAGGCTCCATATCTTGATCCACAGCCGGATACTGAGCATCGTGTGTGATCAAGTCAAAGCAGTGGCTGATCGACTCAGATGCAACTGATCACATGACAAGTAATGCAGATATGTTGTATGATTATATATCTGTCCGTCGTGTATCAAATATTACTGTTGCAAATGGCAGTTCCCTGAGGGTTCGTGGAAAAAAAAACTCATCTTTCTCCTGGTCTGTCACTCAGATCAGTTTTATACACACCTGGCAATCCGTTCGATCTCTTTTCCATTAGTAGAATTACTCGTGACTTACAATGTTCCATAATATTTTTTTAGATTGTTGTATTTTTCAGGACCTAAAGACTTGGAGGACTATCAGTAGGGAGCATATGGCTGGAGGCTTGTACTTATTTGACATAAATTCTTTCGTTGCCTGTGCCGGGATAAAACTTGATCCATTTGAGTTTCACAGTCAATTAGGTCAAGAGTTCAATTCTCATCTGGCTAGACATGATATCATCCTCCAAATATTTTGTTCTTACACACCAAAATAAAATAGTGTGGTTGAACGCAAGAATCGCCACCTTTTGGGAATAACGCGTGCTCTTATGTTTCAAGCACATACTTCCAAAAAAATTTGGTCAGATAAATTCCTTACAGCCTGTTACCTGGTCAATCAGATACCATCTTCTTTTTTCAATGGTACTACTCCATTTTCTTGGTTATATCCCAATCTTGAGCCATTTTCTCTACCCCTCAAAAAATTTGGCTGCTTGTGTTATGTTGGGATACTTGACCTACTCTTTCTAAGTTGAATACGAAGAAAATAAAATATATTTTTCTTGGGTATCCAAAAGATCAAACCGGGTATCGTTGTTTTTCTTCAACTCTGAAGAGGTATTTTATGTCTCGGGATGTTACTTTTGTTGAAACTGACTTTCCTCCACTCCAACCAACTTTAAATTATGTTCCCAAGGTTTACCCAGAAGAGAATTTTTTGTTATTTCTAGTTCAAACAAAATAGCCCCTCGTAAGGGTGTCCTCCCCTACCGATCTAGTCTCCCGGTCAGACGGTCCGTAAATATTAGCCCCGGCGTCACTAGTCTCACAAACTCCGATAGAATAAGCATTACCAATGGTTCCCCCAGCCATCGTGCCATCATCCTCCTCCAGCTCCACTAATTCACCAGTTCCGACGGAATAAATATTATCGATAGTGCCATCGGCCGTCGTCCTCCTCCAGCTTCATTGATTCACCACCGCCTATTATATAGGCTCGACCCCGTCGGGCATGCCGCGACCATCCTTTGAGTTATTGGCACTACAATGGGCTCGTGAGTCAGACTCAGTCCTTGGTGGCGACTATTGACGGGATTTAGATTCCTAATTCTGCGGATAATGGACTCAAACATCCTGGTTGGTGCGTAGCTATAGAAGAGAAGATATGCATGGTTCGAGATAACCATACGTAGGACTTGGTGGATTTGCCTACGGGCAAGAAGGCGATCGGTTGCAAGTGGTTGTTTACAATCAAGGTGGAACCAGATGGAACTCTTGATCGTCTGAAAGCTCGATTTGTGGCTAAAGGATATTCTCAGACATACGACAAAGATTATTTTGGGACATTCTCCCCAGCTGCCAAGATGACTTATGTGTGAGTGCTTATCGCATTACCCGTCCGGTATGATTGGCCCCTCAAGCTGTTAGTTGTGAAGAATACCTTTCTTCATGGGGACCTTGAAGAAGAAGTAGTATATGTGATACAACCCCCTGGATTTGTTGCAAGGGAGGATAAAGTATGTTATCTATAGAAGGTCCACTATTGTCTCAAACAATCAACTCGTGCTTGGTTTGGTCGATTTAAAAATTTTGTTACTTAGTTTGGCATGTGTCAATCGAAGAAGTTTCTAGGTGAATAGTTTCTGACTAAGGACATGTGAGCATTGAATTTCTTCTTGGGCATTGAGATAACACGGGGTAAGAAGCATATTATAATGTCTCAGAGAAAATATGTGTTGGACATCCTAACTAATGCCAGAATAATACAAGATAAAGGAGCAACCTCATCCATGGACCCAGGAGTAAAGTTACTTCCCGATGAAGGGACACTGATATGACCAATCCAGACTAATATCATCGAGTGGTTGGAAAACTCAACTACTTGGCGGTCATAACTCGCCCATACATTTCTTTTACCGTAAGTGTCACGAGTATTTTTATGGCTTCTCCACGAGTTCCGTATTGATTGGAATTTCTCAGAATCCTGCGTTATCTATCCCTAAATCCCGGAAAAGGAATTCAAATGGAGCATGAGGGACATACTCATCTAGAATATTTTTCAAATACAGACTGGGTTGCTTGTCCTTTGGTTAGATGGTCTACATATGGCTATTCAATTTTTATTGGCGGTAATTTAGTATCATGGAAAAGCAAGAAGCAGAGTGTGGTCTCGCGATCAAGTTTAGAAGCGGAGTACCGACCTATTGCTCAAGGCACAACAGAGGTGTTATATCTGCAGCATCTTCTAAAGGAGCTGGAAGAAGACAAAACAGGATCTGACGCTGCAGATATGTGGTATGACAGTCAGTCAGCTATCTATATTGCAACCAATCCCTTATTTCTTGAAAAAATAAAACATATTGAGATTAACTGCCACTTTTTCCGTAATGAATATCAAAAGGGATTAATAAAATTACTATGTGAGGACCGGCGATCAGATAGCTGGCATTTTCACGAAGTTTCTTTTAGGCCCTTGGGTTCAGTTTCTTTGTAACAAGCTGGACATGATTGACATCTATGCTCCAACTTAAGGGAGGGTGTTAAAGTATTAGTAGATTTTAGTCCCACATCGGATAGAATAATAGAGAGAGCAGCTAGCCTCTCCTATATATATATATATACTCATTTATTGATAATGAATCATCCACTCTATTTCTTTCTACAGTTGTAAAAGACAAAATATTCATATATCAAACTAAAGAAAAAATAAAGTAAATCTTTAAGGATGCCCTAACACAAGCCAAGGATGAGGTTGGAATTATTTTTTAATATTGTGAATTTTATTTTATTTTCTACAAAAGAGAAATAATTAACACTTGACGTAGGACGGGAACTTAAGTTCAAATAATCCAATATCAAAATTAAGGTTTGTAGAAGATTAAACTAGTGAGCAATTCCTTTGTAATGATTAAATAGGGAATAGTGGAAGAAGACTTAATTATTGTTATTAGTTTTGAAAATAACTTACACGACTTACCTAGAAGAGTGTGATTCTGCCACAAGTCTTCGAGAAAGGCGCAAACTTCGACTACGACGGATAAGTTGTCAACACGTACTTGGAATTCATAGAATCTGTTATTGGTTTTGAAAATAACTTGCACGACTTACCCAGAAGAGTGTGATTCTGCCACAAGTCTTCGAGAAAGGCGCAAACTTCATCTACGACAGATAAGTTGTCAACACGTACTTGGACTTCATAGAATCTGGTACACAACTCCTTGTTGAGGAAGAAGACCGCACACGCAACTTGCTAACAAATACTCGATCCAGATTTGACTTGTGTTTCGGGGAAGTCGATTCGATGTCATTTTGGATTTCTCGTCTTCAGAGAGTCGTTAGTTGTGGAAGATTGTTCGAATGTTTTTCCAAACTTGGCAAAAATGTAAGCAAGAATTTTATGTTTCACAAAAAAGTTTAATACTAGATTTTATTCTCATTCATTATGTGTTCATTCTACAAGTCTTTGGCTCTATTTATATCCATGCATTCAACCATAAGATGACACAAAATAATTCTAAAAAAAATAAGCTTCCTTTCCAAACTAACCTCCCAATAACAAACAAATAACAATAAAGATAAGAATCTCAACTCCTCAACTAAAACATCATCCAAACTAACCTCCCAATAACAAACAAATAAAAAGAATCTAAACTAATCTAAAGGGATAAAAATCACATTCTTAGTTTGAATCCTAACAAACTAATTTAGTGTTTGTCCTCCTTACAACACTATTTGGGGAAAGACTTGTCCTAAATATATTTTGACAAAAAATATAATAGTTAAAACTAAATCGAGGTAGCAACATGCTAATGCCTAATAGTTCAAAATATTTTGTTGTTATTTAAAAAGTTCATAATATTCAGTTAAAAATACAATATTTAATTAAAAACAAGCATATTTAAAATTAATTATTTTTGTGGATATTTTAATTATATATCTCCATTCGAGATCAATAAATATAAATAAATATAAATAAAAAATTGGTAGTGAAAATCCAATTTCATTATCAAAAGACAAAATTCCTCACTAAAATTTCAACAGTTAATCTCCATTCGAGATCAATAAATATAAATAAAAAATTTACGCCCTTCAAAAGAAGTAAGTTGTGCAAAATAAAAATACTCCCTTCTAAAGGGCGTATTGGGATTGAGTTTAAAATTTGTCCAAATTTTATGCCTTTTGTGAAATTAAAGAGAAATATGATTCGCTACATACAATTTTATGTTTGTTTAAACAAAAAGGAAAAGCCACACTCTTTCTGACCTATATTGATGATAATTTTTAATAATTAAAATATTAAGAAGACAGGTAGGACATTACGATCAAAAAAGTAGTTGCATCCCTTACCCCTAGGGTTGAACATTTGGTCTATCCACTTCAAAAATATATATACACTAAAATTTAAGCCATAATTTAAAACCAATAAAGAGATATGTTAGATGATTCACACTTCAAGAAAATAAAAAATAGGAAGTGTGAGATATATGGTTGAATCAAAATTACCACTAAATAAATTAAATTTAGATAAATACATATGTAAAAAATAATATAAATTATAATATGTTATTCGTATTTAATTGATCATCCCAGGTATAAAATTACAATTTCATAAATTCAAAATGCAAACGAGACTATAGTCCATTGAATCCAAAATAGAAAATTGTATATTAAGCATCAGAATTCTCTTGAATTTCACAAACAACACAAAGGTTAGTGAATTTCTAATTTGAGTCCAATTACGTCCTTCAAAAAGGTGTATTTTTTTGCATTTTTTTTTCGGAGAACAGAGTTTCCGTGAACATGAATAATTTAAAAAATTCATCAGTAAAAGTCCAATTTGTCACTTAAATTCGTCACTAAAAGTCCCAATTTTGTCACTGAAAGATAAATTTCTTCACTAAAATTTCGTCACAAATTTTTTTATCAGTTAACCTCTACTCGAGATCCAGGCCAGCTCCAACATTTTGGAGGCCCTAGACAAGTCCCATAAATGAGGCCCTAATTCCCCTATATTGTTTTATAAATTCAATAAATCCAAAATGCAATATAATTAGACCTTGAATACACATAAAATTTTAGCAAGATTCAATAAATTAAGCAACTCCGAGCTCCAAATTTATTTAAAAAGATGAAACAAAATACACAAAGTAAATCTAAGAAGAAGAAAATATTGCTTTTTTATGTACAAAATTGTCAATTATGTACACATAAAATTTCAAATTCGGACGTGCCTCGAGTGAAGCAAAAAACTTAGAGAGACATGTATCAGTTATCAGAAAATATTATTTAGAGACTTAGAGAAAGAGAGATGATAAATCAAATAGTCAAACAAATACTCAAATTTATATAAACTTCACAAGGGAAACTAAAAGAGACGTTGAAAATTAAAGAAGAGAATTAGAGAAATACCTCCGACGAGGCTGCGAGAGGGAGAGGACCATTTCCACACAAAAGAACCATTGGGAGCAATTTTTCGGAGAGAGGGAGATATGAGGGATGACCACGTTTCTTTTTCCAAGGGATAGGTTTCAATTACCGCAATTGGCCTCCATGAACTTCCTACTTTCCTAGCAGGCCCTTTGTTAGTTTTTTCAACAAATTTTTTTTTTTGCACATAGGCTAGACAATGAGATAAAGCTACTGTCTTTTTCTAATAGCTGAAAACAACTGTTGTTTTAAAAAAACAAACCTGAGGGGTCCCTTGGGGGAGGAGGCCCTGTTGCGGTCCAGTCTAGAATTGGTAAATTTTGGAGCCCAAATATCACTACAAGTATAATGTTAAATAGCGACGGATCTCAGCGACGGAAAATAATCCGTCGCTGAGTCAGCGACCAACTTTCGACGAAATTACGACTAATTTATTAATGTAAACAAATTATATTGTTTTTCGTCAACAAGCCGTCGCTAATCCGTCGCTGTTACGTTAGCGACGGAATAGCGACGAAAATATCCTTCGCATCGAAAACTTAAAATTCCAGAGCGCGTTTCATTTTTCCTCATTCTCAATCTTTCATTCTCTCTCTCTCGATCTCGATACTCTCTCTCCCTCTCTCCTCGACACCTCCTCCCCCCGGCTCCGATGACCCCCCAGCTCCTCGACCTCCTCCTCGAACCCCCCCTCTCCGGCAACCCCACTCTGGCTCCTCTCCCCCCTCCTCGAACCCCCCTCTCCTCAACCCCCTCAGGCTTCCCGCTCCTCGGCCCTCTCCTCGAACCCCCCCTCTCTGCCCCCCTCCGTCCGCCTCTACCCCCTCTCCGGCCCACGCTCCGTCAGATCCCCTCCTCCTCCATCGAAGGTAAGCTCTAACCTAATCCTCATTCGTATTTTGGTTAATTATTAAGCATACAGGATTTAGGGTGCTGGACACGTAGACACGAGATATTGGACACGAGAACATAGATATGGACACAAATATACATATAAATACTCTATTAGATGTTTTTACAGTGTTATTATTTACACCTTTGTAATTGGCCTTTATTTGATCAATTTTATTTTACGAATTGACCGAAAAAGATGTAACGATCCATTCTGCGCAAGCAGACAACCGATTCAAACGACAAAGATGGAATAACCCGACCCGCTTTGCTCAGCGAGAATACTCGTTTAAGGTAAAAGGATTTTCAGACTTGGCCCTTCAGGAGTTCCGGCATAGGTTTTCAGCGGTTCGCTCGGAGTATCGCTCGACCGAGGCGAATCATCGCTAAGGTGGGTGGCTATGATGAACTTATCTTTGCTTAGCTAACACACTTAAAATATGGACAATACATGCTAGTTGCTAGGTGAATCATCCTCTGCATGCTAAAAAAGAATACAATGCACCTAGCTAAGAGAATAATCCCATCCACGATGAACTTGTCTTTGCTTATATACTCTTCGTAGAACACTGCTACACTTGCGAATACTGCTCGTCTTAGAGACTATGTCGTGACTCAATGACACCTACGTACTCGTACTAAGTCATACTGTCTATGGTTCAAGTATAACTTAATTTGAGTAAGTATAGCGTTCACCTTTATGTGAAAATGCTTATCTTATAGATTCGTGCCACGACCTAGATCATGACTCGGAACAGGACTTACTTTGTTTGGCCGGGAGACTATCAATTAGCCGTTTTGAGCAAGTTTGAACATGAAAGTATTCGGGACCATTAGGTCACCAAGGTAGTTCCCGAACTAGGGGACTGCAGCACGACAATTTGAGTAAGAATTTTGATAAGACAACTCGGGGAGCAACATTCGGTCAGGACCTAATATTGACGACTTTATGAACTTGTTACCATTCGCATATGCATTTATTATTCTGCTGCACTCGAGCAATCTATACGACTCTGTGGCTTAGACCTCTTACTCCCTTCATGGACCACGGCCTTGCACGGGCGTGACTTACGCTCGTACGGTATCACGCACAAATGGCTCAAGCGATCGTCCCGCGGGAGCGCTGGCGCGATAATTTGGGCCCAGCGGGGACGGCCGATTTCCTGCGGGAGATCGGGGCGTGACATATTGGTATCAAAGCATGATTTTATGTCTTTGGACTTTATTTCAATTTTCTCAGTTTTGAAAGCTCGTTCGTGGGGTTATGTTCATACGCTCTCTCTCAATGTCCCATCAGAATATTCTTAACAATGAGTCTAATACTTTCAAAAAGTGTATGTGAATGATAAGATTGCGTGTACGAAATTGTATTACGAAAGCCTTTGTGCCAACCTGTATTAGGCTTGGTTGGAATAGACTCGTGCTAGAATTGCAAGTTATGTGCGAACTCGAATATCTATACGTAAATTCTAGCTGGTTAGTGTAAGAAATAGAATATCGTTCAAACGGTTAGCTATACACATAGTCTTTCAGCTAAGTTGTGTTGAGTATCGTGCGCCAAGACCCTTTTGGTGCAAGCTAAGTTGCAACGAGACTAGGATACCGTTCAGATAAGAGATAAGTCGAACCTAGAATAGCAACCGATAGAAATATTATCAGATTATCGCTTAGGCGAATATAGAGAATTATGCTTAAATTTTGGGAAGTAGCTCAAACGGTATTTCGTGTCGGAAGATACAAATCGAATATGATTTACTTTGATGACTATCAACATGATATATATGAGACTAAGACTTATCAGACGATACTTAAGTATCGTTAGGAATTCTAAGAAAAATTTGGTAAATATGCTAGCGATTGATGCGAACACGATTGGTAATTTAATTGGGTGACTCGATTCCGAGTGGTGTATGGATCATTTAGAAATATCCAAACGGATTCATAGGTCTCGTGCGATAGTCAGATTGAACGATTTGAGAATGTCTTAATTAAATGATAGGGCTTATATCGAATAGGGATTCGTAAAAATAGAAATCGATATCTTGGTTAAGGAAAACTTGTTGGAAACATGGAGGATCATGCGAGCGACTTCAGATTGAAACAAAGGGATTAAACTTGAATACAATATCGCTCGAATAGAAGTTAGCCCGAGAGTGAATCCTGTGGTTCGATGAAAGAGTAAGTGATAATGGATTTGGCTTGGAGTATGGAGGAACATTCGTGAAATCTAGTTCAAAAATATAACCTTCGAAATCAGTCCCAGCGAGAACGATTACACTGCGGGAGCATCGGCGTGGTAATTTTATGTACGGCGGGGATGATCGAACTCATGGGAACATGTTCAGTGATTATTCCAAACGAACTCGATGAAGGAAACGTATCAAAAGATGGATTAGACTTGGGCTTGAATATTTGAAACTTAGTTGCTTGAGGAATGATAGAAGTTGATTATGGATCTACTGAACGATAACATTAAAGTTGGATAATTTTGCTAGACGAATTATAATCACTGCATGGACTATGGCCTTGCACGGGTGCGACTTACGTTCGTGCGGCATCACGTCCAGATGGGTCAAGCGACCGTCACGCAGGAGCACTGGCGCGGTGATTCGCGCCCAGAGGGGATGGCCGATTGCCTGCGGGAGATCGGGGTGTAACAAAAGAGACATTGAATGTTGGAATCATCGATATCGAATTTTGGTCTATATTGGATCGGTATCGCCGATATTGCAAACTATGTTATGTTCATATAAGTTTAACACAATGTATCAGTTTTTTTGGTAATGAAAACCAATAACTATTAGTATGTTTAACTCAATAGTACGTAGTAATCCTTGTCGATTGATTTATATATCGATAGATAGGTTTTTCTCTTTTATATATTTTACAACCTTACTATATGCTTTTAGACCCTGCCACTATATGCTAATTCGGGGAAGGAAATATGCTAGTAGAATTTGATAAATATAAAATTTTACCAATTAGTTATATAAATTTAAGTATGTAGTTTGTATCTGAATAGAATATGTATTTAGATTATTTATGATTTCCTTGTTTATTTGAAGAATCTAATAGCTCCTTTATATTATTTCTTTTCTTTTCTTTTCTTTTTCTTTTGACACTTGTATAATCCAATTGTTCGAATATATAGGGTACGTGCATAAGCATTCACGTGAAAAATGGCAATGAGTCAATACTTAAATAACTGATTGTGAATGTACAATCGGTGGCATGAGAGTATGATTGATTTGACAAATGATTTCAGGATGGGCGTTAAAACATTTCTCAAATACGCCAGTGGTCAAACTTATTTCATGGATGAGAGGCTCATCAAGTGCTATTGTGTCAAATATCATAATATACCATTCAAAAAGGTCAATCTCGTGAGGGAGCATCTCTACAAGAAGGGTTTCATAATGATTTATAGCACGAACACACGTATTGAAAAAAAATACAGACAAATTGATACGAGTATTAGGACACAAAAATGGTAATATCTATTGTATGTGTTTATAATTAACTTAGAAGAAGATTGATAAATTGAATATTACATATATAATTATTTTAATTTATATGTGTATCCTTAGACGTACATAAGTCTTAATACATAGGCCTAAGCGTATCTTAGAATATCGGAAATAGAATATATAACGTTCAAAAATCTGTATCGATATCGACTTATTCATCGGCCCTAAAATCGATATGGTTATCACTAATTTAACCTATAACAAATTATTAACATTTTAGTGTATTCGTCTTTGTATCAAATCGGTATCGGATCATTACTATGAATGTCGATTATCACTTCAGGGTACTAATATGAATAATAATTAGTAGTTCCAACCTTACTATGCTATGGCATGTATCGGCCATATTCAGATGAGTGTCAAGGAATTATGGTTTTGGATACTTGTAAAACACAGAGAAATGCTCAAATATGGTCTTTCCAATAGCTCATTTTGTTCTTTACAATACTTCTTCATCAAGTATCCTAACTAACTAATTCTTTAGCAAATATCCTAAATCATCTTGATCTAATCAATATTGTTTGAATATATGGTACATGCAGAATCAATGAGTCGATACTTAGTTGACCGATTGTGGATGTACAATCTGTGACATGAGAGTAGGATTAGTTTGAAAGATGATTTCATGGCGGGCGTTGAGGAATTTCTCAAATCCGCTAGTAGTCAAACTTATTTCATGGATGAGAGGCTCATCAAGTGTGCTTGTGTCAAATGTCATAATATACCATTCAAAGAGCTGGATCTCATGAGGGAGCATCTCTACAAGAAGGGTTTTATACCAAACTACTAGGAGTGGACGGCTCAAGGAGAACCTTTGTTTTTGCATTATCATCATTCATCCTTCAATACGGAGGTAGAAGGGTCCACTCTCAGAGATAACTTTGAATCGACTGTGAAACCTGGCGCGTGAGTTGGTATTTGATGCGGCCGGCCCAAGTTTTGATCCGGAGGATCCTAATCCTGATGTGAAAGAATTCTATGATATGTTCAAGAATGTCGATACTCCGTTATACCTGGATTATGATTCTCATTCTGTCCTGTCGGTGGTGATGCGGCTGTTGAACCCAAAGTCTAATTTTAACTTGTCGCAGGAATGCTACGATCGAATAATTCTGTTTGTTAGAGAGTTGTTGCCAAAATGATCGAATGAGTTGCCTGATAACTTCTACAAGTCAAATATGATAATACGAAAACTCAGATTAGGCTACAAAAAGATAGATTATTATCGAAATGGTTGCATAATGTACTATAAGGAGAACAATGATAAAAATAAATGTATTTTCTGTCATGCGGACATGTACAAGCCAATTCGGGGCAAGGGAAAGTCAATTGTCCGAGCAAGGTTGCGTCCCTACAAGTACATGCAATTTTTGTTGATCACAAGGAGGCTACAGAGGATTTATATGTTCACAAATACAGCACAACACATGACATGGCATAACAAAGAACGAAAGATGGATGAAGGCAAATTATCTCATCCTTTCGATGGAGAGGCATGGAAGCATTTTGATTTGTGTCATCCTAAATTTTTTGCGGAGCCCAGGAATGTTCGGTTGGGTTTATATTCTGATGGATTAACTCATTTCGGACAATCAGGATCTCACTACTCTTGTTGGACGATTATTTTGACTCCTTACAATCTACTACCGTAGATGTGAATGAAGACTCCTTACATGTTCTTGACACTTATCATACCCGGTCCAAAAAATCCAAAGAAGAAAATCGATATCTACTTGCAGCCGTTGGTGGATGAGTTGAAACAATTGTGGTAATTCGGCATTCGGACATATGATATATCGAAGGAGCAGAACTTTTAGATGAAAGCGTCCCTCATGTGGACCATCAACGATTTTCCAGCATATAGGATGTTATCGGGGTGGAGTACTTCATGATACTTTGTCTTATTTGGATGATTCAAACATTGTTAGCTTTCTTTTTATTTTTTGTCTGGAACATCAGTTTTATTTTTTGGTTCGAAACATCTTCAATTTTATTAGTATTTTATTAAAACATATGTTCTTATGGATATTAAATTTTGTTTATTATTTTATTTCTTACATTTTTGGTTGAAAATACTATTGTATCATTATCGATGGAAAATAATATTATATGGACATTAAGCTTTGAGGGCACCACTTTGACATTATTTTTAGAGTTTGCCTCATGTCTCAAAATCGAAAGACCGGCACTGATCCTCAGCTCCCTAGACAAAGCTAGTATAAGAGATTCATAAATCTACCAGATTACATCTTGTAGATTTTATTGGTAGAGAAGGTTCTCGATCCACAAAGTTTATCTTAAAATGATATTTATTTTTAAGTTTATTTTTGGTTTTACTAGTCTCAAATTTTTGATATAATGGTTGCTTGCAAGGAGGATTTAACATGATTTCAAAGCAATTCAAATAGAAGAGTTTGATCAAAATCTTTTGCCATTTCACATGTTGGGAATTTGATTAAAATTTATCGTGACTATGTCATATCCACTTTCTTTTTTTTTTTGTTCTTTATTATTTTTCTATGGCATACCTTAAATACTTGGTTAGTTGTAGTTTAACCTTTTGAAGTATAGAAAAGTTTGTTAGTCTTGGGCCTTAAACAAAGATGGTAGAACCAGAAGTTAAAGTCAAGATTAGGAGTTCACACAAGAGTTTTCTTACTGATTTGTCTCGATCCAACGAACAACTATATAATTATTCTGATTACAACTTGTACACAAGATAACAAAAGAATCAGAAAAATAAACTTATCGTTCTTCCTTGCAATCGCAGTTGAAGACGGAGAGAACAGAGTTACAATACACAGAAGAAAAGAGGAAGAAGAAGAAGAATATTGCTTGCTGGGGTGATGAAGATCATCGTTGCGCAAAGCAAAATTCATCTCCACATGATCTTCTTTCAGGAAGCAGCAAGTTCATGAAGAACTTATGGAATGCTCGTTGTCACCTCCTACTTGGACTCGCATGAACTTCCTGGACTTTAATGATGGTAGTAGCAACTCTCTTAGTTTTCTCTATTTTGAAGTAAGTCCTCAATGGAGGTACGAAGAGAGTATATATTTATAGAGGAGCCAAGACGCCCATTAGTTATAAAAAGATAGGAACAAAATAACTGTAAATCCTACAAATATAAGCAAAAATTAATTCAAATCCTATAAAAATCGAATCTGAATAACTGACAATACTTTCCCATAATCGTTCAAATATATCCGATAGCAGTGATCACGCAAGCAATCGCTCATGCGTCCGCTCATGCAGCCGCACAAACAGCAGCATATGCGCCAGTGCAAAGTGTGCCAATAAAGTACCACTTTGTGCCCTTGAGCCCAAGTCTGAGTCCGAGTCCGATTCCGAGTCTGAGTCGTAGATCTATTAAAATAATTCCAAGAGCATGACAAAAAGAATAAATGCTTTCAATATAGAGTTAATCCTTTTTCATCCTAATAAAATACCCCTACATGGTACCCATGTGCCCCACCATATCCTGTGCACACCTCAACTCATACAAAGTATTATATTGAGATACCCACTTGGTGGTATAGCCAATGTGGGACTATTTTTCTTAGTCCAAAAGAAATAACACCAACAATCCCCCACATATATCAATATATGGGTTGAGCGTTCCTCATAGTGACTGCTCATCATGAATTAGGATAGATGTCGCTTCAACTTGAATCTTTTCGAATGGGTCAAATAAAAGTAGGATACAAGAATGAATTAGGCCTTGAATTCTGCACCATAGTTACAATTTTTCTCACTCACACAATAATATTAGATGTGCTTCTGGTTGCACAATAAAGGTCCTATGCACGCTTGGTTTTGGTGTATATATCTTGGACGTTTACAAGTTTACCCTCAAGAGACGGCCTATATCTCTTTTTATACACTCTAGGTGATTTCTTTTAAAGAGTCCTTGGTATGAATCCTTACGCTTACTTGCGGTGCTACTCCGCTATGACATAGCCCAAAGCCGAGGTCCCACCTCATTGTGGTGTCATCCACTATAGCATAAGGTTCCAGCCTCTTTGTAGTGCCAAACTACCCAGCATGAAGCCTTGTGCTTCCTTGCGGTGTTACTGTATTATAACATGTCTCGCATAGCCAAGGCTTTGCCCTCTCTATGTAACTCTTGGTGGTGTCACACCACTGTAACATGAGGACACCGGCCACTTTGTAGTGCTGCCTACCACTCTTTATTTTATAATATTAGGCCACCTGCTTATATGCGGTGCTACGCTGTTGTGACATGGATCACAAAGATGAAGTATTACCCTATAGAGGAACCTCATGGTGGTGTCATCTACTGTAGCATGGAGTCCTTCACTTATTTGTAATGTTGTGCTATCGTGCTTCCTGTAATGCATACCGGACATTCCAAATACCCTAGAACTCATTAAGGCGCCTATGCCATCCTTCCACAGAAATTTGTTCTACTAAGAGAACAAATAGTAGGCAACAGTGGTTCTGGGTCCGTAACCTCTCAATATCTCAAAGGACTACCCATTGTTCCTGATATTCTTCTAGTCAATGATCCTTCTTTAAACCAAAATTTAGATGCCTAGTAGATTTTTCTTTGAATTAATAGTATAAAACTTTATGGTAGAATTACATAGACATAATATAATATTATCTTCAATCCCATTTTGATTGTTGTGTCCTCGACCAGCTGATGCTTGAGACCTTTGGTGAACGAATCAGCCAAATTTTCTTGAATCCGAACATCAATCACGATAATGACCCGAGTCTTGATAAGATCGTTCATTGTCCTATGCCTCAGCCGCATAGTCCTCTTCTTACCATTGAAGAGGTCATTTGATGCCACCATTGTAATATCCTGGTTGTCACAGTATATCGGTATTGTCGAAATCTATGCACTAACCAATTGAAGATCATGCATGAGCTCTCGAATCCATTTTGCTTCCTCCGCTGCAACTTCCAGTGCATAGAACTCTGATTCCATCGAGGAATAAGAGAGCATTGTTTGCTTCTTCGACTTCTACAATATAGCAGCTTCACCCACGAAAAAGACGTATCCTCCTGTGAACCTTTTGTTCTCTACTTCTGAATACCAACTTGTATCACTAAAGCCGTCCACTACTGTCGGATACCTGCTATAGTACAGTGCATACTCATGAATCCTCTTAAGATATCTTATTACTCTCTTCACTACTTTTCAGTGTTCAATACCTAGATTTCTCGTGAACCGACTCAGCATCCCCATGACGAAAGCTTTGTCAGGCCTTGTGGCAGTTGTTGCATACATCAAAATCCTGATGATACTTGAATAGTCTAGTTGTCTGACACTTTCTCTAGGATTCATCTTCAGGCTCTTGTCACACCTGTCCGGAGTATCAATCCCTGAAAGATTCTGATATCCATAGCGTGTGAGCATCTTCTCGATATAATAAGACTGTGACAGTGCCACTCTAGTGTCTGTTCGGATGATCTTTATTCCTAGGATAACATCAGCTTTCCTTATATCCTTTATGCTGAACTTGGATGAGAGAAACTTCTTTGTCTCAATGACACATAATAGATTTGTACCCAGAATCAGCATGTCATATATCCACGTATAGACAAACAATGACTCCTCTTCTGTCAGAAAACTTTGTGCAAACAAACTTGTCCGTCTCACTGATCCTGTAGCCTTTTGATGTTATAACTTTATCAAACTTCTCGTACCACATCTTAGGAGCTTGCTTCAAACTGTATAACAATTTTAACAACTTGTAAACTTAATTTTTTTTTAAGTCCTTTGACGATAAATCCTTCTGGTTATTGCGTGTAAATTTCTTCGGTCAACTCACCATTCAGGAATGATATTTTTACATCCATCTGATGTATAACTAGCTTGTGAATTGTACTTATAGCAATCAATATCTAGATGTTCGTCATCCGTGCTACTGGAGCAAATGTGTCGAAGTAGTCGATCCCCTGCTTCTAAGAAAACCCTTTGGCTATTAGCCTTGCCTTGAAATTGTCAACAGTTTCATTCGCCTTCATCTTCTTCCACTACCAGAAAAAGTCAAATTAGCGACGTCTAAAAACGTCGCTAAATAACCAAAAATCGTCGCTAATTTGGTTTAGCGACGTAATTAGCGATGTTTTAAAGCAGTCGAAAAAAACCAAGTCGCTAAAACAAAAAACTTCTCTAAACGTCGCTATGCCGACATTTTTTAGCGACTTTAATGTGTCGCTAAATTTAGCGACGTTTAGCGACGCCGCATCAGTAAATAGCAACATTTATTAAAGTCGCTAACGTCGCTGATTAGCGACTTATATAACGACGTTACACCGACGTCTTTAATGACCTGGCAATACTGCCATGTCAGCAATTTGCGACGTACAGCGACGTTTTTAGCGACGTCATTAGCGACTGGTTATCATCGCTAATTAGCGACATATTTAGCGACTTAAGTGAACGTTGCTAAACGTCGCTAAGCGTCGCTAAAAATGTCGCTAATTTTTAAAAAAAAATATTGCATTTCTGGTTTTACCAACCCCCTTGGGTTCATTATCAGGTATATGATGGTAGTAGAAATAATTAAATAAAGAACACAGTAGCAGCACCAAGGGGGAAAATTCTAGTGCACTAGGTAAATATAGGCCAAGTATCAGTCATCAGTTGTAAACCAAAATATGAATAATATAATAAAATTTGAAGAAAAGAAAACATCCAGCAAATCTCATCGTAAACGTAAAGAATATAGAAAATTTATATCCATACAATCGTATCCTAAATAATAAAAAAAATATAAATATCCAGTAACTAACTATACTACTGCGGATCTGCAGGAGGCTGACCACCGGCGCGATTGAAGGATAAGAACTCCCCATACTAGTCCCGTGGAATCGATACCGATGTCGATAGAGAAGGCAGTAATGTCGGTGGAGTCTGTGTCGATGTAGGCGCACCAGGAGGCCGTGCCTGCTCCAAGTCTGCGAGTCGTTGGTTGTAAGAATCCATGGTAGATAACAGCCTCGTACTGCTATGAACCATTGAATCCTGCATCATCGTCAGCCTCTCTCCCATTGATACCTGTGACGCCTGCAGCTCCATGATGTTGCGGTCATTGGAGGCTCTAATATTATTTGTCAAATGCCGAAGCTCCGTCATGCTGCGGTCGAGCATATTGAATCGTGCGATGAGTATCGGATCGTCCGCCTGCGGCTGGGATCGGGGCTGCTCCTCCATCCTTCGCGGTAACTCATCCCGGAGAGACGCAATCTGACGGTCAATGGCCTCCTAGACGACCTCCTGGACTCTTGTCGACGACTGCGAGGGCTGCGACTGCGAGGGCTGTGTGGAATGTGCGGCTGTCGGGGAGGCCCTAGATGACTGCGTCGCAACCAGGGTGCCATAGGAGCCCGTACCGTAGTATGTACCCCTCTGGAGACCACCAGCTGCGGTCACCCACAGGTCGTCCACCGACGGAGCTGGAGCGGGCTGCGACGAAGTACCAGCCTCTCCAGGTGTAGGTGCACTAGCAGTCGCCCGCTCACGCAGCCTAAGATACTCGGCCTAGAAAGGTTTGGAAACTCGATAATTGTCTAAGTTATATTAAAATTAACACAAAGTAAAGTAATACTTACATAGGTCTGCGAGGCCCTCTCATCAATGAGATTTTCGTCCTTGCGATGGGTGGCCAAGAAGACGGTCCCCATGTTGGCATCCTCACCCCTCTGTACCTGTTAAAAATATATTATTTAGTACTAAACTTAAACATTTTTTCCTACTACAATTTTATGGGACTTATATTAAAATAATATAATTTAAAAGAAAAAATATACCAAACGACGGAAATATTCTGTCATCGGAATCGAGCCACCATACCACTTGGCAGCATTCCGCCTAGCCGCCTTGGCCTTCTCAGACCTTTCCTTGTAGCTCGGATCGTCGAATCTAGCCCTCATCGCAGTCTACTGCTCAGGCGTGATCCAACCTTGGATCGGTTTTCCAGCACGATCACGAGCCTTCTGGTCATCTAAAGCATCTCGGATAAGCTTGGCGGCAACGGTCGAAAAGAGACGCTCGGTCAACTCGGCCCAGTACGGAGGATAAAAATATGTTTGCTACAATAAATAATTTAGTAAGTGAGCATCACGGATAAGTTATATAATATGCATAAATTAGAGGATTTATTTAATATACTTTTACCTGGAAGTGCGCAAACCAGAATGCCTTCCTCTCCCCCGGAGCCTCAGAGTAGTTGATCCAAGGGTCACCGTAGTTGTTCCTCAGAAATTAGCCCAGGCGTCTCTGAACCGACCATGGACGATATCTATACAGAGATAATAATTTAGAATACTAAAAAAGTCAATATACGATGAATAAAGAAATAAACGATATATATTATACTAAACCATCTAATTGACTTATAATTGAGCAGCCCTTAGCTCATCGTCATTCAAATATCTCTTCTTTATTTTTCCCGAAAGCTTTCCGGACGCATTGAATACTTTGAGTATTGCATCATTAGATTCCTGATATGCGTCATCGTTTTTCGGAGCTTTCGTCCTATTAGTAGCAACATGCGGTTTAAAATACGTCGAGCAAAAGTTTATAATCTCCTCGAGAACATAAGCTTCACAAATAGAGCCCTCAATCCATGCCTTATTTTTCACCTTTCTCTTTAGGTGATTCAGATGCGTGACACAAGGTTAATTATGTTATCAAACACATTCTTCTCGATATGCATGACATCAAGGTTATGTCTGATCAGATTGGTGCTCCAATATGGCAGATCCCAGAATATACACTTCTTCGTCCAGTTATGGGTGCGACCAAATCCCTCACACTTGTACCCCTTACCAGGCTCTTCGATAGCACTTGGTAAATCTTTTATTTCTTCCCATATCGTGCATCCGGACCACCTTGGCGGTGGATTGGACTTTTCCATAACTCCCGTACGAAAAGCATTTCGGTTCCTCCGGTACGGATGATCCTTCGGCAAAAATTGTCGATGACAATCGAAGAAGCACGGTTTTCCTCCGTGTTTCAAACGGAAAGCCTGAGTACGGTCTATGCAATACGGACATGAGAGACGACCATGGGTGCTCCATCCCGATAATATTCCATAGGCCGAAAAGTCGTTGATGGTCCACATAAGTGCTGCCCTCATCTAAAAATTCTGCTTTCTAGAAACATCGTACGTGTTGGCACCTACTTCCCATAGCTGATTCAACTCATCTATCAAAGGCTGTAAATACACATCGATGTTCCTCTACAGATTGTTCAGACCCGGGATAATAACTGTTAGGAACATATAGGGAGTCTTCATGCACATCCAAGACGGTAAATTATACGGAGTAACGATCACAGGCCAACACGAATACTGGGAGCCCGAATGTCTGAATGGGGTAAAACCGTCAGAGGAGAGCCCCAATCTGACATTACGTGCTTCCTCGGCAAAATATGGATACCCTCGATCAAATTGCTTCCATGCTTCTCCATCGGATGGATGATCTAATACTCCTTTGATCTGTTTTCGCCTGTGCCAACTCATGTTTTCTGCAGTCTCCTTAACCATAAACAACCGCTGCAACCGCGGCGTCAAAGGCAAGTAGTGCATCGAATCGGTAGGCTTCCTTGTACCGACAGACTTTCCTCTAACAGTGGCCTTGTAGCGATCAACACCACAGAATCTGTACGCATCTTCATCCTTGTCGTCTTTGTAGTACAACATGCACCCGTTGCAACATACATCAATTTTCTCATATCCCATCCAAAGCGATCTCACCATCCTCTTAGATCGATAGAAGTCTTTAGGCAACTTTGCACTCTCGGGCAAGATCTCTATAATCAAATCGACCAGTCGATTATAGCATTCTTGCGACATGTTAAAATTGGACTTAATGCTCAATAATCTTGTAACCACCTCCAACGGTGAATGATCCTCATAACCAGGATATAGTGGAGTCCTTGCATTCTCCAGCAACTCCATAAACTTTGCAGCATCAGCATTCGGTGCCTCCTCAGCTTCATCATAATTGTCCGGATTGAAACTAGGTCCCGCCGTATCATAATTGTCCGGATTGAAACTAGGCACCGCCGCATCATAAACCATGTTCACCAACCCGTCGTCGTAAGCATCGTGGTCGTGGACATCCATATACGGCTCCACATAGGGCTCCGACTCCGATGCTAGAGATACAAGTTCACCGTGCGCGGTCCACTGATAGTAATTCGGCGTGAAGCCCTTCGAGTATAAATGATATGTAACTTCCACTTCTGGATAATATTTTTTGTTGTGACATCTCACACACGGACACTTAATTTTGGTACCGTCCATGTACTGAAGGAAAGCCTTAGCGAACTACAGGAACTATTTTACACCCTCAATGAATTTATCCCGCACACCGCACATGTCATTAGGATGACGGTTGTACATCCACGAACGATGATGCGGATAGTAATTCATATCCATTTCTAGATACTTCTGCAAAAATGACAGTATGTATCATATAAATTATTACATACAGTGGTTTATCACCTAACTCCATAACTTAACCGTACTATAAAAATCATAACTGATATAATACATACTTTCATTTATCAAAGTCTAAAATAAGCAATATTCAAAACAACTGACCATTTATCAAAGTCTAAAATAAGCAATACTTTCATTTCATAACTGATATAATACATACTTTCATTTATCAAAGTCCAAGAGCCCTTGAAATGATAAACAGGGTTAACTAGTTCATGGTGATGTTTCTAAGCCACTTCTAGATCCATACTAGTTTATACTAGTCAATACTAGGTTAATACCTTGCTACACTATGTCTTCTAGGTCGTACTAGGATATTCTGCTTTAAAATTAAGTACTCTACTATCCACACTGAGAGCCTCTTACCCTTGGCCTGGCACCTTGCACTTTATCCTTATACTTGCTCACTGGACTACAACCCATAGCAGTCACTCCATGATACCACAGTATCAGTTCACTTCACAGCACTTTTGTGCTCTAATTGAACTGTACTGCACTGATCACTCTTGCCAATTAAATCCCTGATACCACAGTATCAGTTAAGGGTTGTATTAGCATGCAACAAGTGACCGGTGAACACCTACCCGATACTTGTCTATACCTTAACCCAAACACATGCTTGCAGACCCTAACTAAGTCTGCAACCTTTGATACTTTGCACTTATTCTGCAGTAGCTAAATCTTTCCTTCACTTAGTTGTTTCCAACTTCCCTTAGCTACTGCCACGGCTCACAGCAGTGCTTGTTGTTGCCTTGCCATTGCTCAAGCATGCATGTGTTTGATGCTGCTCAAGTGTGCACCAACACTCTCCCACTGCAGAAAATGACAGGAACCAATCCCCTCCTCACAGTGCCAACCCGACACCACTGCAACACATTGCCAGCTTGCCTAATGCACTAGGCCAAACTGAATTGAGTTCAGTTCCTGAAGCCTCATAGTTCAGTAGTGACACCCACACACAACTCGACTCTTCTACCCTCTCCCACATCAAGCACAGCTAGAAGACACTATGAACACCAACACAGATAACAGTAGCTATATACCTATATATATATATATATATATATATATATATATATATATATATATATATATATATATCGAGATACACCTATATATGCATACACTCTCTCATATGCAAATAGATAATACACTAATTTACATATACATATCATATGATACTCTAAGGCATAAATAGACACACACACACAACCACTAGTCCAATTCACAAACATTTGGTGTGCAACACCAAGATACTCTAGGATACATCCTCCATACACCACACCACCATGATACCAACCCTCAATTCACATGGACACATCCAATAGATAAAATATTGTGTGTGTGTCAGTGTGTGTGTGTGTGTGTGTGTGTCATGCCTGTGTGTGTGTGTGTCATGCCTGTGTCAGTATTAGTATCAGTGTCTGTGTGAGTGTGAGTGTGTGTGTGTGTGTGTGTGTGTGTGTCTGCGTCTGTGTGTGTGTGTCGTGTGTGTCTGATAGTGTCTGTGTGCGTGTGTCATGTCTGTCAAGTGTGTCTTGTGTCAGTATCACATGAGAGAGAGAGAGAGAGAGAGAGATTACCTAGAGCTCGAGGAGGAGGAGGAGGAGGAGGAGGAGGAGGGGGATGCCGGAGTAGCCGCAGCCGTGGAGAGCCGGTCGCCGGAGAGGGGAGGGGTAGGGGAAATCGAAAAGTTTCAAATTTTTCGACAGATGGGGGAAAAGAAAACTGAGCCCTAATTAACCAAAATTTAACAACGTTTAGCTATGTCAAATAAAAATGTCGCTAAAACGAAAATTAGCGACGTCAAAGACGTCGCTAAATACGTTGCTAAATATTTTCGATACATACGTCGCTAATTACGACGCTAAACGTCGCTAAATCAGATATATTAGCGACGTTTAGCGACCTTAATTGAACTTATAGTGACTAATCGTTTGAAATCTTAATAAAAGTCGCTAAACGTCGCTAAATGTCGCCATTTAGCGACGTCTAGCGACATTTTTTATGGAGTCGCTAATTTAGCGACGTTTTTACTTGGAGTCGCTAAAATACGTCGCTAATCCTGCTTTTTCTAGTAGTATTCTTGAAGATCCATTTGTATTTGATTGGTTTAGCTACGTTCTTGAAGATCCATTTTTGCAATAGCAACGTTCTTATGCCTTGTAAATTTATCTTCGAAGAATTCTGCATTACGAGATTAAGTGATATAGTTAGATTCGATATCAAGGAACCTTCGAACATCACTCTTTTCAGCATATCCCAAGAATATATCTTTTATAGTCCTCGTCCCCAGCTTTTGAATCTTCAAGTCTGGAAACTTTATATATGCCAGACACCCCCACACTCAAATGACATTCAAGTTGGGACTGACCTTGAACCACAGTTCATACGGAGTGAAATCGGATGTTGCATATGGCACTTTGTTCAGAATAAATGTAGCCGCCAGTGCAGCTTCTCCCCAAAAATAGTTTGGAAGACCCACAGTTATTAGCATAGTGTTCATCATCTCTGTCAATGTTATGTTCTTTTTTCTAGTACTCCTTTTGATTGAGGAGATTACGGAGCAGTTGTCTCATTGATAATTTTATGTTCTTTGCAACGATACGAATTTAACAGACTTATACTCTCCACCTCGATCACTTTTGAGTCTCTTGAGTTGTTGTCCAGTTTGACGTTCAGCTTCAGCCCTGAACTCCTTGAACTTCTTGAATGCTTCATCTTTAGACTTGAGCAGATAGACAAACGCATACTTTGAGTAGTCGTCGATGAAGGTAATAAAATACTTTATCCCGGCCTTTGTGGAGAACTGTTTGAAGTCACAAATATCTGAGTGCACCAACTCCAGAAGATCTGTACTTTGGTTTACTCGTTTGAACGATTTTTTGTGATCTTTGTCTGTGCACAAATCTCACACTTCTCCTCCTCCTTACCCCTATATTTGAAGATAAGTCCTAGAATAGACATCTTGCTTATTCTTTTACAATAAACTTGTCCAAGTCTATTATGCCATAACTTAAGAGAATAACCAGAAGAAGCGACTGCATTAACATTATTAACAGGAGTTACAAGTTGAAGTTTGAACCTCCCTTTGGTACAAAAGGTTTTTTTGAAGTATGTTCCTTTATAGGACATCACCATCTGCCCAGAATTGATGTCCATCCTCAAGCCTGAGTTACAGAGCAGACTTTTCGAGATCAGGTTCTTGGTTATCACCGGTACGTGCTTCACATCCTCAAGGCTCAGCGACTTCTCCAAAGTCAGATTCAGTACCACTATCCCGATCCCTTGTACTTCAGCTTGTGACTTGTCTGCCACCATAACCTTCTCAGATGTAGGCTTATAGGTGGTGAATAACTCATTCTTTAAAAAAATATGGCAGGATACTCTAGTGTCTATCCACCAGTCAATGTCGATGCCAGTTGTAGCAACCTGTGCAATCATGGCAACCTTGTTAGACTCACCTTACTCTCTCTGTTTGGACTTGTATTTGCAGTCTCTGCTAAAAATGGTCTTTCTTGCCAGAGTTGAAACAAGCCCCATCGTTCTTAGGCTTTGGTTTGAACGGTGCCGACTTCACCTTCAAATGGTTGAAGTCTTTTTTCTTATTGTGAGAAGACTTTTGCCTCCCCTTGGACTCACCAACATGCCCAAATTGGTATTTGCCAACTGTTTGGACAGTGTGTTCACTTTGTTTTGAGCCCTTAACTCATCTTCCACATAGATATTGTGCAGTAGTTGATCAAAACTCACCTCCATCTTCTTTTGGTGCGATAAACTTGCTCCAACTAGGCGGGAGATTAGAAATAATATCTCCCATGATGAAAGAGTCGACTAATGGCTTACCATCATCCTCAAGTTTTTGAAGTAACTTGAGAAATTCCTTGACTTGAGACAACATTGTCTTGTCGTCCCAAAATCGCATCTTCTAGACTTTTTTCGTCACATGGATCTTATTGAGGTTCTCATCCTCCTTGTAGTGCTTTTTCAGAGCCTCCCAGACGACTTTTGCATGGTTCGTCTTGCTATATGACTCCACCAGAGTATCCTCTACGGAATTGAGAATCAGCAATTTACAAAGATTATTGTCTCTCCTTCACTTGTTTTGCGTAGCTCTTGCAGTTGCAATCGCTCTAACAGTAACTTCTTCACCCTCCGAAATAACAGGCTCATGATCTGTCAACACGTAGTCCACATCTGCGATTTGGAGATTAAGGCTGACTTTTCTCTTCCAGACGTTGTATTGCTCCCCGTCAAACTTTTCAAATTTGTTAAAACATGTGTCGAGCATATTACTCGGATCTTGTAATGAGATTGCTAGTCTCGGGGATTAATCAAAGATGGTAGAAGTAGAAGTTGAAGTCGAGATCAAGAGTTCACACAAGAGTTTCCCCACTGATTTGTCTCGATCCAACGAAAAACTATATAATGATCTGATTACAACTTGAACATAAGATAACAAAAGAATCAGAAAAATAAACTTTCCGTTCTTCCTTACAATCGCAGTTGCAGAAGGACAGAACAGAGTTAGAACACGCAGAAGAAAAGTGGAAGAAGAAGAAAAATACTGCTTGTTGGGGTGATGAAGATCACCGTTGCTCAAAACAAGATTCGCCTCCACATTAGAGCATTTAACAGGATTAACAACTAATGATCTTGATAAAACTTTCATTCTTGTCCATTAGTAGGAACTTCTGAAAGACGTACAATATCAATCAGTGTAGAAAAAGACAGAAGAAAATAGATTTTTGTACATTCTTTTTATTGTTAAATGTTTTGTTCCTATTGACTTTTAGAAAAAAATTGTCCAAAATAAATTATGTAAATGTGATTAACGAAACAAGTCTCAATTACAAATTTACCACTATAGAAGAGAATTTCAAATTCACAAAGTAGTTGTTTTATTAGAATTCACTAGAACCCACATGTGTTGGGTGTCTTTTGTTTGTATGTTTTTTTTTATCACTTTTTAAATATATACATGCATTGACAATCGATTTTGAAATATATAGCATACAATATTTGAAGTAATTTTTTTTTATTTATTGAAATGGTGAAAATATATTGTAATTGGAAGTGTAACTATTAGTGGCTAGTAATTAGCTACTTGGAACCCAGTGATCGATCAAGTTGAAATCTAACTGGAAGATTAAATAACTCAACAAATAATATGTTGTATTTATTTCCCTGATAAAAATCATGTTCTTAGTCAAGCATTTGTTATGTTTTTCTACATGACCAACCGTTTTTTTAATTCTGTTTTTAAGTACAACCCCTTTAGAAGTCCTGAATATTCAACCATTTGCCATTTCCGAGACTTAGTGTGGAGGTTTCGATTCTCCAGTCAAAAATGACAATGTAGAAAATTTCTGGGAACCCAGTATTGATTTTGATGTGGTCCTAATTATTCCAGGTGTAATTGCGCTAACTTGGTCGACAAGAAACTTATCTACATATATAAATATCAGGTTCATAGAGACCTTCTAGCTAAAGTCCAATTAAAGATTACTCCTCTCACATAAACATTTCGTTTCCAGTTCTAGACAGTCTTAAGTGCATAATTAGAAAATGAAGGGTGATAAGAAGAATGGAGTGTCCCCCTGGTCGGCTTTAGCATCATCAATTTCCTATTTCTTCTCTGGACACTGTAACCACGAGAAACGTAGCGCGTCGACATCTTCATCTGGACCTGAAGCTGCCATGGTTGCTGCTGCTAAGCATTTCTCCAGTGCCCACAAGATCAAGTTTGGTTAAACTACGTACGTACGTACGTACGTACGGTCTGCTTTCATAATGCGGAGGGAGCCGGAGAGAAGTACTGCATCTCCGTCACCTCCTCCTCCTCCTACTCTGATGTCGGCTCCTTTCCCTCCTTCTCCGTCGCTGCGTCCCTTCTTCTCTTCTGTGTCGCCGCATCCCATACTGTTCCGTCCTCCTCTGTCGGGAGCGATATAAGCTAAACTATCCAGAGGTGTTGGATGGTTTGACCCTTGACCTATTACTATTGTGCAAGTACTGTAATTATTGTGTTATGATTTTTTGATCCATGCATATCATGATTTCAAATTGAATAATCAAGTTGCAAATTCGCTTCACCTCTTTATTTTTGTCGACTATTTTTTAACTCTAATTAAAGACGATATAATTACCTTCACCTTACATGTGACGAATATTTGTAAGTTTGAACCAAGTGTACTCAGCTTCAACCTCTTCAGAGAACTATTATGTGGTCAGAGAATGATCAATCTCTACATGTAGAACAAAAGGTTTGAGCCTGCATTCTTTTGATGAAAATCCTAAGAAAAGTAGTTCTAAGGCCATCTCCAATCTCCAATGGAGATTTCTATCATCTCTATTTCTATAGTAGAAAAATATTTTAGAAAAACTTCTTCCAATCTATCTCAATTTTCATCCTAGTAACTCATTTTTTTGTTTTTTGCAATTTCTACGCAGAAACTCTACCAATTATGATAGAAATTTTGTTAAAGTTTAGAATAGAAACTCAATTTTAGAAATTTTATTGGAGATGGCCTAATTTCAAAACTTAATAATAAAGCCATGAATGTATCAGCCAAGGGCAAGAAAAATAGAGAGATGCTATTTGCACCGCTAGTTTTTGGAAGTGGGACCCGGGGTGTATTGTGGGTGCGTGGGTGGGTGGGGGGGGGGGGGGGGGGGGGGGGTGCTCGTCCATAGGAAGTCTAAGCTAAAGCCGTATTTTTCACTATGTTTCCATGTTATATCTTTTACTTGTTTTTACTAGGATAAATATAACTTGTTGGGTCCAATATGAATTTGGTTACAACAAATTTTGGATCCCAAATATGATAAAAGATTTGATTTGTTACAATTTAAAAATCTACATTAAATATCTGATTTGATTAAATTTACAAATTTGTATTAAATATTTAATTTGACCATATTTGGACGTCCATAATTGGTGCTTGCTATTTTAGGTAATGAGTTTTCTATTTAAAAATTTCGGGTTTCCTATTTAGAAATTTCTATGACATAAACTAGGATTTCTCATCCTATTTATATGGGTGAGGGTGAAGGCACAAAAAATAACACAAGTTGGAGATTCAGGGTGCTAGTCTATAGGAAGTCTAAGCTAAAGCCGTACTTTTTCTTAGTGTTAGCCCAATGATCTAACTATATTTTTGAATATGATAAATCGATTAAATTTAACATTTTGAGATTACTAATACTCAAGCTATCACTATATTATTAGTACTTAATCTTACCAATAGTCCTAATGTGTATTTATTGTATAAATACTTGCTACATGTATATTGCTTTGTTTGTCTAACATGAATTTCCAGAAAAGCAATAAAGCAAGATCAAACATGAACATATGCAATAAAAAAATTATGATGGACAACAGACGACGTGATCCCATAAGATTTCTTTGAACCGCCTACGACATCTTCGGAGCCACGCACTCGGGGATTTTATAATCTAGGTACCTTAAGACAACTGTCGTCAAGAAAAATGTCATCATCTATCAAGTGAAGAATCCAAGCCATGTCATCATCATTTCAAGACTCTGAAGAAGCCTGCACATGCCTTAGTCTGTCTAGAGTCAGTAATGAGTCTTAGGAATAATTGTAAACACAAGAGATGGATGGCAAAATCGAAAGGTAAGAAAAAAAATAACCCAGGATCATTTTGGGAAGAAATTGGATCATCCGTCGGATTAGACACTTTTGTCACAACAAGTATTTCTCTGAACATTTGAATCATCCGTCGGATATCCGCGGATCATCATCGGATTATCCGAATTATGACCGTTATAAATCCAACGGTTTGGTTCTGTCTCATCGATGATCCCAACGACTATTTTATAGTCGTTACTGCTCGGGATCGGATAATCCGACTGTATTCCATGGAATACTGACGGATCTTTTGACTGTGGGCTGAAAGATTCTTTAATGCTCTTTCTTTGTTGTGGCCTATATAAAGCCTTGAAACCCTTCATTCAAGGTTGATCCTTTTAAGCCTAAAATTTCCAATCTACCAAAAGTCATTCACAAACACTCCAAGAAAGCTTTTATTTGCCTATCCACAAATTGTGTTAGAGTGTTATTGAGTTGTAAAAGTTATATATTTATATTTTTTGTAAGGAGATCAAAATCATCTTGTTAGAGGTTAAAGTGTACAAGCCTTTGGATCAAAGCTTGTGTGAAGTTAGAGAGCCTTCGGATCAAAGCTCTTGTGTAAGAAGTCAACGAGCCTTCGGATCAAAGCTCATGGTGTAACTATTCTGATTATAGTGGATTCAAGCCGGACAAGAGTTTCCGGGACTGGAGTGCCTCGAGGAGGATACCAGGATACATCGGGTGTCGGTATTCTTTTTGCTTTACTTCTTGTAAACTTAATATTTTAAATTGCCTATAATTAATCGTTTGTGCTTGATTTATTAGCTTGACCCTATTCACCCCCTAGGGTTCCTATACTTAGAAATTGCCATCCAAGATAGAAAAAGGAGGAGATATGATCAAGGAGTCGTCGCCTTTGATCAGAAAAAATGATACAGAGTTTGGCGAGAATTTTTAATTATAAAATCTCTGTCTTTTCTTCTTGAGTGTGGTGAAAGGGTTGAAACTATTAGGACAAAGGGTTCAACATTAGTTCTTGTCAATCTTGTAATTTTATCTGAGTTATATAGATTAGAATTTGCCCAGGAGACTTAGTCACCATCATATAAGATGTCTTGATCTGTGCTTGATATTCCTTAGATTGGTTGGTTATCTCAAGTGGGTTGGCAACGATTCCGCACGCCCAACAAGTGGTATCAGGGCATGGTATTGGTGCTTATGATCCAAACATAACTCTCATTATAATTCTCAAATTTTGATATAGTGATAGCCTTGCAATATTTAACATGATATAAGAACAATTTTGTTTCATTTTTGAGATGTCTGGCGTAACGCTCAGGACTTTGTGTATGCTATGTTGCATGTCTTTGAGAACGAGCTTCTCACCACACTCAATTGTTAAGAGCATATCCCTGATGCCTATAATTGTACTAGTCCTTTTGTTGCTCATCTTCATACATCCAAACTTACCGTCTTGATATGATGTAAAGATCCTTCACTGTAGAGTGATGTCATACGATGCCCCCATGTCCAAGATCCAATCGCCGTCATGACACATGCCATAATGTTCCCCTATGTCGTTTGTTGCGATGATGATATTTTTTATAGACGTAAAATCTACATGATCATCCTTGCCTTTAGTCTTCTTATCTTTGAGTTTCATGCAGTTCCTTTTAAAATAACCTATTTTGCCATAGTGATATTAGCCCTCCTTGTGGTCCACGGTCGCAAGATTATGAGATCTCCTTTGCCCTCTCCTGTGACTTGGGTCTTCCCATCCCGTATGAAACAACAAAAGTGAACTCCTATGACGATTCAATAAACTGCTTACGCTAGAACTCCTTTAATAAACTACTTTTGATTGTCTCCATAGTGACAACTCTATCAGGTGTGAAGTTGCTCACCGATACTACCAACATCTCCGAACTTTTCGACAGAGAACTCAAAAGCAGTAGAGTCTGAAGCTCAGCATCAATTACCTTCTTCGTCTAGACAGCTAATTGATGATACCCTAAATGTCGTTCATATATTGTGCCACTGAGTGTGTACTTTGATTTGATAAGTTGACGAATAAGAAATACCGTGTTACCAGCCGTCTTCCATTCATACAGCGAATACAGCTTCTCCAACAGTGCCCTTGCCGAACTCTCCATGGATACGTGATGAAACACCATAATTGTCCAGCCATTGGCAAATAATCCAATAGACTTCTGAGCTAATCATTAGAAGTTTTGTCCGATGGCTTGGCATTGTTTCCATCGAACAGATCATGCAAATTCTTGCAGCATAGTAGATCCTCCGTCCTTGGCTTCTAAATTGCCTAATTACCCCATGTGAGGGTGATCTTACGTGTGTTCATCGGTGTCGTGGACATGGTTGCGCCTTTCATCTCGAGAACCTGAGAGCTCTGATACCATATCTTGGGACCAGTAGCGCCGATACCATGCTCTGACTCCACGTGTCTAAAACTGACCGCAGCAAAAACTAGGACAACCCACTTGAGATAACAAACCACCCGCCTACCAGAATGCCAAGATAGATAAGACATTATTTCGATGGCTATGTCACCTGGACAAATTCCAGTATTTATAACTTCAAGTGTAGATACAAGATTGAAGAAAACAATGTTGAATCATTTGTCCAAAGATTCAAACTCAAGAAGAAACATAATGATTACAATGAAATCACTCACCTAACCCCTTAGTGATCTTCCTGAATGGAGACGACGACTCCCTGAACTGATATTCTCTTCATGTTGTCTTGAATGACGAACCCTAAGAGAAAAATATAGACTTTATCTTAGATTTTATGTGAACGAACACCATGAATCTCCCGTAGTTGTACCTCCACCCTCAACTCATATAAATTGGTCGAGAAACCCTATTTTAGGTCATAGGAAACTGTAAAATAGCCCAGCAACAATAATGGTCATTCGTACAAAACCAATGATGCTGATTAAAATCCATAATTCGTTCAGCCATAATCGAACCACTTTGTTTGGTCCCTGCCAATGACTTCTATTTGAAATATACTGAGTTCTGATCGAACTCGGCCAAGGCCGAATTCGGATCGAGTTCGGTCTTGTACATCTAGACTGGACCCCAACACTTTAAAATGAAGTAGGGGAAGGATTTATGGGAGAGCTTTGGTTTGATCCGGAAGGAGTTCGTACGAAGGGATATACATTGGCTCAAATTTGTGTTCTTCGTTTCGGTAAACATATTTCTCATATTATAATCGTTCCTTAATCTTAAGTAGTTGTGGTAATCATATTTGATTGTTGGAAGAAAGTTGAAGAGGAGTCATTGTACTTTGCTATTTCAATAGTGAAGATTTTCAGGAGTGATTTCTCTTGTTAAGATTTTCTACTAAAAAATTATTGCATTTGTGTTATGATCTTTTTCTTTGGATATTGTGATCATCTACATGTGTGGGCTTTATTTTCAATTATTGACATTTCATTTGATTTGTTAATAATGTTTAACTGTTGGTTCCATATCCATTTCCACCATGTCATTGAATGCACAAAAAAAAAAACCTAAGGCTAATAACATGACAAAGTTTTGAATTTTATTGATTGTATATCTTTTTTTTTCTAGATTCTATATCCTCTTACACACATTCTGCCCATTACCCTGATATTTTGTTCTTAATTGACTCCCACCACTCTCAAGTATCCATTTGCACGAGCAATTATTCCAGCTTGGTATTTTTTTAAGTACTAGTTGTTGTCTGATAAAATAAACGAAAGAAGTATGGAAACGAGGTTTTATACGAAAACCCGCCCTTCTTGGGTTTACAAACAAGATTGTACAATTTAATCCTATACGAGGATGTCGAGTACAATTTATTTAATCTGGGTAAATATTGCTATAGGAGTCTGATCTGCAGTCGATCACTTTGTCCCTTGGACCACACGATGATGAAGAAGTTCCGTATAAGACAGTAAGCAGCTTCGAAGGTTGCTAAAGAGAGTGGATGCTCGATGCCAAAGTCGTTGATCGCTACTCTTTGCCTGAGCTCTGGATTCTTCTCTCTCTCGACCGTTTTCTCTCCTCGTTGTCGACCTTGGATCTGATACTGGATTTCTTGACCAATTTCCAACCTTGGTGACCTATTTTTCACGACCCCTGACCTCTGTCAATAGAGGTCTCTATTTATAGAGTTTTAGTGACAGTGACCACTTAGTCGGTATAGAAACCGAGTAGTGGAAAGTACAGCACCCTTTTACACGATGGTTACAATAACCATTGCCCGCGTATAGATGACCTTTTGAATGAGCGTGTGACGCATGTCCAACTAAGGGACAACGCGTATAACTGCTGCGAAGATCACGGCGTAGAAGCCACGTAGGTAGTTATCCTTTGTGTAGAAGAGGTTGGCGTAGAAGCCAATAACTGTCACCATGGCGTAGAAGCCAAGTAGGCATATAAGTCGAGCAGGCGTAGAAGCCGAGTGGGCATAGAAGCCGAGTGGGCGTAGAAGCCGAGTGGACATAGAGGCCGAGTGGGCGTAGAAGCCGAGTGGGCGTAGAAGCCGATTAGGCGTAGAAGTCGATTAGGCGTAGAGGCCGAGTGGGCGTAGAAGCCGGGATGATGTGGACGTTTTAGCCGAAATTATAGCTTTTGGAGATATAATCAAATCTCTTATATTAAATGCAGAGATCTGCCCCCATCCTGCGCATTAAATGCAGAGGCGTGTCTTGAAGATTTGCCATCATTCTGTACATTAAATGCAGATACGCGTCTCAAATCCTGTACGAAGAGTAACTGCTGACGTGACAATCTATTTGTCTTCTGCGAAGCATAAGAAGCTCACGTCTGCCTGTGTAAAACTAGGCAGCGTATTCCCTTGTATGCGTAAGAGCAGTTTACGCAAAAGGGATGTCACTAAATGACGGTTCGGTGACATTTAATCAAATCTTCTGCATTAAATGCGGAGATCTGCCATTATCTTGTGCATTAAATGCAGAGGCGTGTTTTGAAGATCTGCCACCCTTTCTGCGCATTAAATGCAGAGACGTGCCTCGAGCCCTGTACGAAGAGCAGCTTTTGACGTGGTAGGCTGTTTGTCTTCTGTGGAGCGTAAGCAGTTCACATCTGCCTGTGTAAAACTAGGCAGCGTATTCCTTTGTATGCGTAAAAGCGATTTACGCAAAGGAAATGGCAGTAAATGACAGCCTGGGTTGCAGTGCCGCGCCATCATTATAGCCGTCGCCTGGGTAGTCGTGCAGTACTCTTTGTCAGGAGTCCAGACGTCAGGTTCATTGCATGATCTGACAGGTTCATTTTGAAGAATACGAAGCGTTCCTCGTACACTTTAATGCTGCATTGAAAGCGGATGAGTTCTACGCCATAAAGGTGATGTAGCACCCTTTTTATGCTGAAGCAGCCTGGACATACTGTATTACGCGGATGGTCCTTGAGTTTATACTTACGCTGTGCTCAGCGGAAAAGCTCTGTTGTACGTTGATGGCTCTGAGGTCATCTGTTTACGCTGCCCTGCATCAACATGCTGCGTATAGCTATCCAGCGTATTTTTCATGCTTCTACAAGACCCCCTTCAAAGCTTTTAAATTCTTCGTAATTTAAAACGCTTTGAATGAAGCATGAAACGTTCCTCGTACTCTGAAACGCTCTGAAACGGTCAAGTCTGACACGTTCTTTCAAGGCTGACTTTATGGCAGAGTTATTGGGGATCGGTGTGATCTTTTTCGCCTATAAAAAGGCTGAGGAGTTAACATGTTCTTCCTATATTTCCTTAACCACACAGAGATGATGGCCGGAGTTCGTCGGATCGACTTGAGGAAGAAGAAGACCATGTTCTTCCAGCATGTAAGGAGCCGAAAAAGATGGCATCTTCGAGCAAATGTCCTCTGTAACGATGGATCATGGAAGGATATCATAGCCTCATTTGCTCGGGATAATCAGCAATTTTGTATGGAGGTTCTTCCGTAGAGAGGAAGGGTCATTTTTGACCATGCAGCTTGCAAGCTAAATCTTTTCCTGATACTTTCGTGGACCAGAGCAGAAACTAGCTCTGTCCTCGAGTATTGAGTTGGGTGAAATACCTCAACTCAATCTGTCACGGCGCTGGATACAGGAAAGCAGATTGACCCTGCTTTCTTGTATTGGAGGATGGGTCTAGGCCCATTTTTGTATCCTCCCGCCGTTGATCATTTTATGTCAGTCAGTTTGCGGGAACCGACTGACTGCTGGAGAAGATGGATGAAGAATTCCGCCCATGCGAGAACCTGGCAGAACAGATTCTGGGCGAGATCTTCAGACGACGATGAGAAAGTCCTTTGTAAACGAGATTTCCCTCATATATAATCATGAAAATGAAGAAAAACCCTTGTAGACTGGATTTCCCTCATATGTAATCATGTTTTAATAAAATTGTCTTCTTCTGTGCATATGATCATCTTGCCATATAATTTTGCTGTGAAGTCTGAATATGTGTAGCTTCGACATGTCTGGTAATTTTACGCTGACTCTGTTAGAAAGAGTGTTAGGTTAAGGATGCGCAGAAAGCCGCTTAGCAGTCGAGTATTCGAACTGTCCTGCTGTTAGGAATGAGGAACCGCGTAGAATTCTGAACTGTCACTTCTGATAAACAGAATTCTTGTTCAGACCATCATCTTCAAGAATAATTTCTCAAAAATCCCTTGGAACAGGACGAGAAATGGCTGTCAAAAACTGAGTCACCATCTTGAACTGTAGACGAAATATTCAGACTGGATTCTGGATGAACTTCCAATCGACCCAAGGAGAAGAGTAATTTTTAATGTTGAACTCTGTATGCTTTGGGAAATTAGGATATTTTGAGGTCAAGAAGGAGTATCTTCTGTGTGAACCCTTGTAATTGACCGCCTTGAGAATTGTTCAGATGTACTATACTTTGGCCTGCGTATCTTTCAGATGTGCGGAAAGTCATAGATACGTAACTGTAGATGAGCGTAAAATCATAAGTTTATAGCCTCTCGAGCGTAAAAGCTGCTGAGCATGAGAGCATCCGGGCGTAGAACTGTAGATTTGTATCTTCTAAAAAGGAAATCTTTCGAGCGTGAAACTGTGGATCTGTTGCCTCTGAGCGTAAAAGCCACCGAGCGTGAAATCATAGATTTGTAGCTGCTGAGCGTGAAGTCGTAGGTTTGTAGCCTCTCGAGCGTAAAAGCTACCGAGCATAAAAACATCCGGGCGTAAAACCATAGACTTGTAGACTATGAGCGTAAAACCGTAGATCTGTAGCTGTCGAGCGGAGAAAGCTTCTTAGCGTAAAAACTACGAATCTGCTTCGCACGAAAACTTTTCGAATTCGCTGACTGTCCGCCTTCTCTGAGTAATAGGCTGACGTAGTACCCAATCATAACCAAATATTAATTATGAGATTTGGTTCAGGATTCGAGGAGTCCATCCGAACTTTATATATACCATAATTTTTTGAGAGAAAAACTTTTCATCCGTCTTCTGCGAAAGAAAGCCTTCGACTGTTCGAGTTCTTCTTCATTTCTTCTCCGAGCCTTCAAAGTTTCCAGTAATGGCCTCGAAACAACTCTCCTCCTCTAAGGGAAAGAAGGTTGATTCTTCTTCTCGTTCTTCTGCCCAAGCGAGAACGACTTCGGTCGGGCAAGACGAGCTTCATTCTGAGCGAAGTGTCCCGCCGACGAGCAGTGCACCCAGCCTTAAAGGTAGATATTTTGGGACAAAAAAGAATGACTGAAAATCCTTCGCACACGTTGTACGTGAACACGCTAGGTCGTCTTCTGTGCTGATAGCATCTTCGAGAAAGATGATGCACAGAGATGTTTCATCTTTTACGTCCACATTTCTATTGTGTCAGCGCAAAAATTCTATATTTTCGTAGTCTGGCGTAAAAACTTTGACTGTCGAAAGTTGGTGTATACTATATAATTTGAGTGTTAAGCATGGATGGAAATTCCGGCGTAATAACTCAAATTTTGGCAGTCTGGCGTAAAACACAGACTGTCGAAAACTTTGCGTATACTGGCAGTCTGAATTTTATGCCTCGGAATAGGATCCCAGCGTAAAAGCTCAAGTTTTTGCAGTCTTGGCATAAAGCACAAACTGTTGATATTTGGCATATGCTGCAAGATCTGTAATGTCTAGTTATAGGAACTGATATGTTTTTCTTGCACTCTTGCAGTTAACTTGTATGCGTCTCCGCTAGCCGATGTGATGGGTTCTGCCGTCGGGATGCTGCACTCCAACTACCTGGAGGATTTGTCCCACGTGACATTTCCCATCTCTGGACCCCAGTATCCCGAAGGAAGGAAAATTTTGATATCGGCTCAAGGAGAGCGGATGCTGTTGAGCATGATCAACGGAGAGCCCCTGACGTATATAGACGGGAACCAATACATAAAGTCGGCTTTTCTCTTCGGGGACATGATTGACAAGCAGTCCTAGACGAAGCCCAAGAAAGAACTCTGGGTTTTCCCTGCTGGGAGCTTGGTTTTGTATCTGCCCAAGATGCTGAGAGACTATCCCATCTCGACATTCTTTCATGCTACACATCCCAGGAGGATGTCGTGGACGCTGACTCCCGATCTTCACGGCAGGCCGGGGAAGATATTTCATCTGAAAGGAGCTGACCAGGGGTCGTTTGTCAGCCGCCCTTTCGGCTCTGTGCCGCCGTTCAGGGGACTGTACCCGGGCAGTGTCACGAGTGAAGACAGTTTAGTGATCCAGCCGGCCCAATTACTGACTTTCTGCAATAATTACATGGGGCACGGGGGAGTATACCCTAAGGTGAACCCTCGAACAAGTGGGTGGATCACCCCTACAAATCTTCGATGGGCTCGCTTTGCTGAATGGGCCCTGAAGCATTTTCAGATCGAGCTGGAGGAAATTGGTCTGTATGCAGCTGTGAGTGCCACCAGTGTTGGGTTACCTCTCAACCCCAACCTATTTCTGGCACTGATGGAGCGATATATCTCGCTCACCGGGACTTTCGTCACTCCACTGGGGGAGTTGGGATTGGCCCTCCACGAGATGGCAGAGATCTCGAGACTGCCGATGGGGGATACTCCATATGAAGAGTATGTCCCCACGAACTGAAAGTTGGGGGATTCAGACCCTCGGGTAGTGGAAGTGTACCAGGAGCTGATGTGCCACTACCTCGCTTGTGCCGCTTTTTATGGTGAGCCCTCAAATTTGGATCATATTAATAAATGGACGTCCTACCTCTTCTTTCACCGGTCCAGGACTGCTAAGCCAGAGAAGGTCTTGGAAGGCAAAGATTATGCTCTGAATTTTCTGAGCGTGCTTAACGCTCAGGTAGTCGACGATCTCATGGAAGACGCTGGGGCTCCGGACTGGATCCTCGACGAAGGGATAGGGAAATATCCTGCAGGCACTAAGGCCTATAGTTATTTGAGGCGTTGCCGCAGGCCTCTGTCCAGGGAAGCTCAACTGGCTGGCTTCCTCTCCATATGGCTGCGCCGACTGGTGGTACCCGACATCGCATCTGCGGACCGCATTCACCGCAACACGCTATGGCCTGTAGTGCGTCTGGTGTTCGGGGCAAGACTGGGCTTGCTCCCTGCTATGGTGTGCCGAATATAAGCTGGCCTGAGGGCCATGACTGACGGGCTGCTCGCTGATGAAACTCGGCGTGATAGCTTTCCCAGGGTAGAATTACCATACCTGTATTTGATGGGATGGTTAATTCTCCATAACCCCAGGGTGATGTCTCCCGGCTCTGGCAGTAGTTCGGGGGGTAGCTTCTTGTTGAACTACAAGAATTCTTCCTGGAACATGACCACAGTTTTAGACTGTCGGCTGGTACTGAACTTCAGTCACAGCTGGAAGCTCTTCTGCACTGTCCCCCTGTACATCTCAATCAACAGGGGATCAGACTTCAGGACGTAGGCGATGGAAAGACCGTTCTTTCTCCTGAGTCTTTTAATTGGTTGGTCTGCATTAGACCTTCCCATTTACTGTACAGAAGCGAAGACCATTGCTTCTTGGAGCCCTACCTGCCTAGTCAGTTTGCCAGGAAATTCGGGTACGACCAGTTACACGTGGGCAATATCGTCACCAGCTTCAGGTCCAGGGGTGGACTCATTGATGGAGCCAGAGGATGGCGATATTTTATCATGGGTTGCACTGAGATAACTTTTATCGTGCCCGTCATTTCACTCTCCACGGTGCTGCGCATTCTCCATTCGTATGCCCAGTTCTACGTGGCAACCAACACCTTCCATCGCGATTTTGATATTCATGGAAGTTTTAGGATGCCCTCTTCCAAGCCTGGGGGAAGAGTCGAAGTCCCCTCGATTTCTTCTGACGAGGGTGAGGAGTCCGTCAATCCAGATGAGCCTCTGTTGGCGGTACCGAGGGGTGAAGTACCTCCTCCCGTAGGGCCTCTGGTAATCTCTGGGAAGCGAAGGGCTCCTGCTCCGTAGGAGACTTTCCCTCGCAAGAGGAAGAAGAAGACGGTTAATCGTCCTATCCGGATTCCTGGCAATTAGGCTCCTAGAAGTGAGCTTGCATCTCCCCCTGTTGGGGATGATTCTTTGATTGGAGTTTCCTCGCCTTTTAGAGAGGGACCCTCTAATGTTTCGGCTGGTGGTGCCGGAGAATTCCTGTTGGAGGCTGCTGTCGCTGCTACCGCTTTAGGTAGTGGAACGAGATCGCCTTCGGGGCCGAGCCTAATAAGGATATCTTTATTCGGATCAGCATCGGGAGAGACCCCTGCCGTGTCTGTAGGTGCACCCAGCGAGATTCCACCTGGTGAACCTCGAGTGGATCTCGGCGAAGATTCGGAAGAGTACATGCCGATGTCTGTTAGCACACCCCCTTCTCCAGGTATGACAGCTTGTCTAGCATCACTAAGAAATGATTTAGCTGTACTGGCCGCAGACGCGACATATACACCATTGGCTATGGGTAAATGCTGTCTTTTATGCCTCTTCTTTAGGAAAATTAACATTATGTTGATATTAACTTCCTTTTGTCTTCTTTTCAGGGGAAGACATCTTCGGGGAGGGTAGTGTAGATGCGCCCTTTGGCTCTGTGTCAGGTCCTGGCGACGACACGGAGGTGCCTGATTTTGAAGAGAAAACATCTTCGGGTGCCGGCTCGCTTGTCGAAGAGATTCCGATATCTCAAGAGGAGGACGAGCCTATCATTGCGACAATACCTCCTTTGAGTATGTCGGTCACTTCGTCCGGTGTTGGCGCTTCTTCTTTTGTCGCACCACCTGTTGAGGCGACAGCCGTGGCAACATCGTCTGCGGTTGTTCCTGGAGGGGAATTCGCCAATATCGCGGCCACTCCCAGCGTCCATTCGGATCTAGCTGCACTGACCGAGCAGTACACTAGTATCTTCTACACCACCTTGAAAATGTTAATATCAATGGTGTTGGAGAAGAATTTAAGCTTTGTGTCACTGAGGAGGTCCTCCCGGTCCACGATAGTGCCGATCCGAGAATTCAACGACACTGGGGTAGCTGACACGCTGGAGGAGATAGTTAATGGTTTGGAGCAACCCATTAACAAATACTTACAGCTAGCTTGAGGCAACATTGACGGTCTCGTTCAAGCTAGGTACGACTCCCTGACTGTGCAGCTTGCTGAACAGATGGAGTCTCTGAATAAGTCCATCGAGGCTCAGCAGCAGAAGATGGATCGTGAGCGTGTCCAATTGGAGTATGTCGTTCCCGAGTTGACCCGGTGCGAAGTCGAATATGAGGAAGTGGCAGCGAAGGCTCGCATATTAAAGGATGAGCTTGTTCGAGTAGAGGCGAAGGCTCTCTCTTTGTCGGCAGCCCGAGATGTGCTGAAGGAGCGACGGGCAACTGTTTAGCAGAATCTGACGCGTGTGGGTGCTTTCCACTCAGGTTTTGTGCAGGCTCGGTCTGAGCTAGCTGTTTCGAACAACAACACGACAAGGTTGGAACGGGCTTGCGCCGACGTCTTGAACTCTCGGGATGAGAGAATGGTTGCTCTGGCGCAGCAGATTCGCAACCTAACCGTTCCCCCCAATTGATGTACCTTTTTACTTTTTAATGTACTTTCGCTCTTTTTTGGGAATAATAAAGAGGCTTTCATCTGACTTTGTGGACCCATCATTTTGGAATATAAATGACAGGTTTGGGTGAAAGTGATATCAGAGGTAATTTGGACATGATATACTCTTGGTAAGTTTTAGCAGGATATATCTATTCAGAGGTTATATGGACATGATAGAATATGCTTTTAGCTAAAATTTGTACACAAAACACTATCAGAGGTAGTATGGACGTGATAGGTCTCGAAGTTCCAAATTAGTTAAACATATCTATTCAGAGGTAATATGAACATGATAGAATACGATCCAACTTATTTCGTTTTGGAAGTAGTTTTGTCAGAATGAGATTTTCGCCTTATTCTACTTGAGCAAAGGAGGTTAAGCATAGTACCTCTTCAGGAATTTGCCATTGATGGGAGCCATCAACAAGTTTCTATTAGGCTTGGCCAACCTATAAGCGCCGTTTGAGAACATCGTCTCGATCACATAAGGACATTCCCATTTGGGCTGGAATTTACCCTTACTTCTGTGAGTAAGAATCATCGGCCTTCTCACAGCTAAAACTAGCTTGCCAACTTTGAACACTCTTTCCTTTACTTTTTGATTAAAAGCTCTGGAAATGCGTGCTTGGTAGAACGCGATGCGCTGTTGAGCCTAAAGGCGTTTCTCGTCTAATCCTTCTAGCTCTTGAAGCCTTAACAGGTCATTCTTTTCTTGAGTCAGCTCATTAGCCACGGCTATCCTGAGTGACGAAATTTGGATCTCGATGGGGTGAACTGCTTCACTCCCGTAAACTAGTGAGAATGGGGTGCAACCTGTCGGTGCTCGTACCATTGTGCGGTATGCCCAGAGACATTCTCCCAGCTTCTCATTCCAATCCCTCTTGTTCGAAGAGACGAACTTTTTCAAGAGCTTGATAATGGTTTTGTTGAAAGCTTCCGCCAAACCATTAGCAGCAGGATTATATGTCGTAGAGGCCACATTTTGTATTCGATTTTTATCGCAAAATCGATGAAACGCTTGGCTGATGAACTGAGGTCCATTGTCATGAATTATCCTTCGGGGTATCCCAAAGCCATAAATGACATGATGCTTGATGAAGCTGATCACATTAGATTCCTTCACCTCAGCAAGAAGGATCGCCTCTGTCCATTTGGAGAAATAATCCGTGATGGCCAGTATGAACCGGTGACCTCTGGAAGAAGACGGGTGAATAGGACCAATGATGTCCATACCCCATGCTTCGAAAGGCCAGGATGCAACCGTAGGATGTAGATATTTAGGAGGTTGATGGATAAATTCTGCATGGACCTGACAGGCTCTGCATTGTCTTGCATACTTTATTGCATCTGTGATCATAGTAGGCCAGTAATAGCCCATTCTCCTGATGCGATCCTGTAGCTTAGGACCGGGTTGATGCGCTCCGCATACGCCGTCGTGAGCTTCACGGATAATCCGATGTACTTCATCACCAGAGAGACATCATAATAATAGTCCGTCATAAGACCGGCGATATAGACATTGTGAAGATGCGTAGAAATAGAAGCACAATGATCGTCTTTTGACCGATATTGCTTCTTTAGGGTCTTCTGGCAAGATTCTGTATGCTATGAAATCTATAAAGGGACTTCTCCAGTCTCTCTTTGGAAGATCTGTGTTCACCGCGTAGCTGTGTTCTATGTGAAAGTTATTTTTCACACAGAATAAATCTCTGTTAAGAAAGATCACCGAATTCTGCCTTCTTATAGGGGTAGCTAAATCTGCAGCTAGATTGACTAAGGCATCAGCTTCCAGATTCTGAGATCGAGATACATGCTCTAGGAAGAATCCTTTGAATGTCATGGCTATCTCGACCATTGCTCAGTGATAGGGGATGAGGTCTGGATTTTGGACTTCATATATTCCTCTGACTTGATTGACGATCAGCAGAGAATCACCGAAAGCTTCCAGAGATTCGACGCCCAATTCTTTAGCGACTTGGAGCCCGATTAGTAGAGCATTATACTCTACAACATTGTTAGAACAGGGCTCGCTAAGAGAATATGCTCGGTAGATGACGAGCTTATCAGGAGTAACCAGGACAATTCCTACTCCCGAAACCACGTTTCCCCTGGGACCAATCCTGGAGGCACCATCGAAGAACAGTTGCCACGCATCACTTTCCATTACGGAATTACATTCTGCAACTTCGTCGGGAATGTCCTCGTACAGTTTGGAGGCCTTCGGGATCAGATGAGCAGCTAGGAAGTCAGCCAACGCTTGGCCTTTGACGGACTTCTGAGGGACGTACACCATGTCATACGGTGTTAATAACATCGCCCAAGTCGCGAGTCGAGAATTAAGAACACTAGGCTTGTTCATCAGTACCCGAAGAGGATTGATCCTGGAGATGATGTGAATGGTTTGGCCTGTGACATAGTATCGCATTTTCTGGATAGCGAACATCAGAGCCAAGCATTCTTTCTCCACTGGGTTGTACCGGTGTTCGGCTCCGACCATTATCCTGCTGAGGTAGTAGATAGCCTGTTCATAACCCATATCGTTCTTTTGTGCGAGAAGAGCTCCCAGAGAATGATCCATCGCTCGAACATACAGCACGAATCACTACTAGAAAAAGCGGGATTAGCGACGTATTTTAGCGACGTCAAAAGAAACGTCGCTAATAATATATAAATTAGCGACTCATTATAAACACGTCGCTAGACGTCGCTAAATGGCGACATTTAGCGACGTTTAGCGACTTTTAATACGAATTTAAAAGATAAGTCGCTATAAGTTCAATTAAGGTCGCTAAACGTCGCTAATATGTCTAATTTAGCGACGTTTAGCGACGTATATAGCGACATTTAAACTCAAAATATTTAGCAACGTGTTTAGCGACGTCCTTTACGTCGCAAATATTTACTTTAGCGACATTTTTTATTGGACGTCGCTAAACGTCGCTAAAATTTGGTTAATTAGGGGTCGGTTTCATTTTTCCCCGTCAGTTGAAATTTCGATTCGAAAACAAATTTCCCCCCCCAGCTCCGTCGACCGCGACTACTCCGGCAAGGTATACTCTCTCTCTCTCTCTCTCTCTCTCTCTCTCACAGGACACATGTGACATTGACACAAATACGACACACACACTGACACTGACACAGACACAGATACGGCACACACACACACTGACACAGACACTGATCTGGACCTAGGGTTAGGGTTAGGGTTAGGGTTAGGGTTAGGTTTTTTGACATGGGGTTAGGGTTAGGGTTAGGGTTAGGGTTAGGTTTTTTGACATGGGGTTAGGGTTAGGGTTAGGGTTAGGGTTAGGGTTAGGTTTTTTGACAATGTTCATGCATGTGCGATCATGTAGAGATCAGATTTTAATTTCTTCTTTCAAGTATAAAATAAATAAATAATATGGATCGATGAATAAGAAAGAACGAACATAAGTGTATTTATTTGCACTTTTGCAATATATATATATATATATATATATATATATATATATATATATATATACATACATACATACATACATACTAATTATTTGATTTTGTGGTTACTATTCATTGGTCCAATGGAGGAGGGGAAGAAATGATGGCTATTATTGAATCCATGTTCATATGTCATGACTACGTACATTGGGTGAACAAATTAGAACTAATTCCTGAATATTCGTACAACAACTGATCATGTGATCAAATTAATTAGAACGCCAATTATTCGACCAGGAAGTGTATGATCTAAGCAACCGTCCTTAATTGTGCCCCAAGAATTTTGAGCTCTAGCTACTTCCTCGTTCCACTCCCAATATATATAGGGGTTAATTGCCGAAAGCAAAGTACTGCGAAGTTATGTATCTCAGTTCCTCACCCTACTGCCAGTTTCAAGAAGTGCCTAATGGTATAAATAATATGACTATAACAGTTGAATTAGCTAAACGAAACTTACAAATCAGCTTAAATAAATAAATGATTAATTTTAACACTTACTGAAATTACTAGCTAGCAGTATGAAGAGCCTCTAATGGAGCAAAGATATCATCGCAGCATGCATCATTAAGGACATGCATCTCAAGAAACTTATTGGCTTCGGCTGGAGCCTACTACACTAAAATTCGGACACTGACACAGAAGTGGGTTAAGGTATAGTAGTAAAGTGGTATTAAGATATTATTTGGGTAATGTTATATATATATATATATATATATATATATATATACTGCTTTTTCCATAACGGACACTGACACAGACACAGAAGTTAATTTTGCATGTAATGATTTATATGATACATACTGTCAATTTTGCAGAAGTATCTAGAAATGAATATGAATTACTATCTGCGTCATCGTCCGTGGATGTACAACCGTCATCCTGATGACATGTGCGGTGTGCGGGATGAATTCATTAAGGGTGTACAGCAGTTCCTGCAGTTCGCCAAGGCGTTCTCTCAGTACATGGACGGTACCAAAATTAAGTGTCCATGTGTGAGATGTCGCAACAGAAAATATCATCCAGAAGTGGAAGTTACATATCATTTATACTCGAAGGGCTTTACGCCGAATTACTATCAGTGGACCGCGCACGGAGAACTTGTATCTCTAGCATCGGAGTCGGAGCCCTATGTGGAGCCGTATATGGATGTCCAAGACCACGATGCTTACGACGATGGGTTGGTGAACATGGTTTATGATGCGGCGGGGCCTAGTTTCAATCCTGACAATTATGATGCGACAGGACCTAGTTTCAATCCAGACAATTATGATGCAGCTGAGGAGGCACCGAATGCCGATGCTGCAAAGTTTATGGAGTTGCTTGAGAATGCAAGGACTCCACTATATCCTGGTTGTGAGGACCATTCACCGTTGGAGGTGGTTACAAGATTATTGAGCATCAAATCCGATTTTAACATGTCGCAAGAATGCTATAATCGACTGCTCGATTTGATTATAGAGATCTTGCCCGAGGGTGCAAAGTTGCCTAAAGACTTCTATCGATCTAAGAGGATGGTGAGATCGCTTTGGATGGGATACGAGAAAATCGATGCATGTCACAACGGGTGCATGTTGTACTACAAAGACGACAAGGATGAAGATGCGTGTAGATTCTGTGGTGCTGATCGCTACAAGGCCACTGTTAGAGGAAAGTCTGTCGGTGCAAGGAAGCCTACCGATTCGATGCACTACTTGCCTTTGACGCCGCGGTTGCAGCGGTTGCTTATGGTTAAGGAGACTGCAGAAAACATGAGTTGGCACAGGCGAAAACAGATCGAAGGAGTATTGGATCATCCATCCGATGGAGAAGCATGGAAGCACTTTGATCGAGAGTATCCACATTTTGCCGAGGAAGCGCGTAATATCAGATTGGGGCTCTGCTCTGACGATTTTACCCTATTCGGACTTTCGGGCTCCCAGTATTCGTGTTGGCCTGTGATCGTCACTCCGTACAATCTACCGCCTTGGATGTGCATGAAGACTCCGTATATGTTCCTAACCGTTATTATCCCGGGTCCGAACAATCCGAAGAGGAACATCGATGTGTACTTACAGCCTTTGATAGATGAGTTGAATCAACTGTGGAAAGTAGGTGCCAACACGTACGATGTTTCTAGAAAGCAGAATTTTCAGATGAGGGCAGCACTTATGTGGATCATCAACGACTTTCCGGCCTATGGAATGTTATCGGGATGGAGCACCCATGGTCGTCTCTCATGTCCGTATTGCATGGACCATTCTCAGGCTTTCCGTTTGAAACACGGAGGCAAACCGTGCTTCTTCGATTGTCATCGACAATTTTTGCCGAAGGATCATCCGTACCGGAGGAATCGGAATACTTTTCGTACGGGAGTTATGGAGAAGGCCAATCCACCTCCAAGGTGGCCCGGATGCACGATATGGGAAGAGGTAAAGATTTACCAAGTTCTATCAAAGAGCCTGCTAAGGGGTACAAGTGTGACGGATTTAGTCGCACCCATAACTGGACGAAGAGGAGTATATTCTGGGATCTGTCATATTGGAGCACCAATCTGATCAGACATAACCTTGATGTCATGCATATCGAGAAGAATGTGTTTGATAACATAATTAATATTGTAATGGATGTAAAAGGGAAGACGAAAGATAATCCGAAGGCCAGGTTGGACTTAGAAGACATATGTAGACGTCCTACATTGCATCTGATAGAGGAGGGGAATGGAAAGTTAAAGCAACCTAAGTCAGTTTTCTCACTGGATAAAGAGGATAAAGGTAGACTTTGTAGGTGGATTCAAGGTCTAAAGTTTCCAGACGGGTACGTGTCGAACTTGAGAAGATGCGTCGACCTCAAGAAGAACAAACTAGTAGGTATGAAGAGCCACGATTGTCATGTATTCATGGAGAGGTTAATTCCGATTGCATTTCGAGAATTTTTACCGCAGGTCGTTTGGGACCCATTGACAGAGCTGAGCATATTCTTCAGAGATCTTTGTTGTACTAAGTTGCTCGTCGATCGTCTAGAAAAGCAAGAGAGGGACATTGCGGTAATACTATGTAAGCTTGAGAAGGTGTTTCCTCCAGGATTCTTCGACTCTATGGAGCATTTGCCAATTCATCTTTCCTATGAGGCACGTGTTGGTGGTCCTGTCGGTTATCGATGGATGTACCCCTTCGAGCGTCATCTGAATCACCTAAAGAGAAAGGTGAAAAATAAGGCACAGGTTGAAGGATCTATTTGTGAAGCTTATGTTCTCGAGGAGATTACAAACTTTTGCTCGACGTATTTCAAACCGCATGTTGCTACTAATAGGACGAAAGCTCCCAGAAACGATGACGCATATAAGGAATCTAATGATGCAATACTCAAAGTATTCAATGCATCCGGAAAGCCTTCGGGAAAAATGAAGAAGAGATATTTGAATGACGATGAGCTAAGGGCTGCTCAATTGTATATATTACTCAATTGCGACGAGGATGAAGTGGAGAAGCTAGAGGGGTAAGTAATTAATACGTCCACGTTTACATCATCTCAATGTAATAGTATAAGATACTATTATGCTACTAATTAGCAGTTGCATCATTATTTTTTAGCACATATAATGATGAGTTGAGGTCGGTTAGACCCTACATAACAGACGAAGAAGTAGAACAAGAAATGAGATGCCATTTTCCTTCTTGGTTGAGCGCATATGTAAGATACTTGGTAATTACTTTTTATTTCTGCACTTGTAAAACAAATAACTTACCATCGCTACTTTGGTATTTAGGTCGATCGTCTAATATCATCCGAGACTGAATCTATTAGGACTCTAGCCAAGGGACCAATTACTGCCGTAAAAATATGGCCAAGTTTCTGTGTGAATGGGTTCAGGTTCAAGTCAACAAATGCTCCTATCAGAGACAGCTTTCTGGATCTTGATTCCACGAAAAGCAGTGGTTTGTGTATCAAATCTACAAACTACAAAAACGTCAATCCGGGCAATGATTTTTTTGGCATCTTACGAGAGATTGTGGAGTTGACATATAATTATGGCCCAGAACCTGCTAATATCGTGCTATTCAGGTGTGAATGGTTCGATCCGATTCAAGATCAAGGTTGGAAAATTGACAAGCATGGCCTTGTGGATATAAACTACAAGCGTAGATATCAAGGCTACGAACCATTTATCCTATCAAGTCAGGCTCAGCTCGTGTACTTCACAACTTATCCTAGACGGGGGACAGCGAGGTCGGATTGGTGGGCAGTATGCAAGACTAAAGCTAGAAATACCTTTGACATTGACGAAATAGCTTATCAGGAGGACGATCTACCTCTTGTAACAAATATTGTAGATGTGGACTCAACGGAAGTTACTCATTACACGAGTAATAATGTAGAAGATGTAGAATTATCCGAAGAGGACGACGAAGTAGATGAAAGTGAAGACGAGGAAGAGGAAGAGCAGGACAAGGAAGGCGAACAAGATGAATTTTCTGAAGATGATTGAAAATATAAAATATTCCATGTAGAATGTAACTATATTTGGACTGTAAAATGCTTTGAGATATGTATCACATTTTGACATTAACAAATATATGTATTATATTTTGACTCTATAATGCTTTGAGATATGTATCACATTTTGACTGTAGAATGTAGTATATATTTGTGTTTCTCTATATTCATCATATGTTGTTATCAGATATGACAGGACGACGCGGAGGATTCGGCAGGTCCCGAGGTAGACAGAGTGCCACTCCGGTACTGCCTACTGTTGGTTCCGGATCATCGTCGCCCAGTACTCCAGTATATCGAGCAGCCACATCTCCGACTACGACGACGTTGCGTGGCATCACTACTGGGACGAGTAGTTCCAGGCGTGATAGTACTCCCTCGTCCAGCGTTCCTCCTGCTGACGGAACCATGGAGACTGATGAGCATGTAGAGGAGGTCGTGCCGACGTTGTCCCAGCATCAGCAAGATCCTCCATGCGCACCACCGGAGGAGACGAGGACAGAGATTTGGGCCGACGGTACAAAGTAAGTCAATTAGATAGTTTAGTATATATTTGTGTTTCTCTTTATTCATCGTATATTGACTTTTTCAGTAATCTAAATTATTATTTCTGTATAGATATCGTCCATCGTCGGTTCAGAGACGCCTGGGCTAATTTCTGAGGAACAACTACGGTGGCCCTTGGATCAACTACTCTGAGGCTCCGGAGGAGAGGAAGGCGTTCTGGTTTGCGCACTTCCAGGTAAAAGTATATTAAATAAATCCTCTAATTTATGCATATTCGTGATGCTAACTTAATGAATTATTTATTGTAGCAAACGTATTTTTATCCTCCGCACCGGGCCGAGTTGATCGAGCGGCTCTTTCCTACCGTTGCCGCCAAGCTTATCCGAGATGCTCTGGATGACCAGAAGGCTCGTGATCGTGCTGGAAAACCGATCCAAGGTTGGATCACGCCTGAGCAGTGGACTGCGATGAGGGCTAGATTCGACGATCCGAGCTACAAGGAAAGGTCTAAGAAGGCCAAGGCGGCTAGGCAAAATGCTGCCAAGTGGTATGGTGGCTCGATTCCGATGACGGAATATTTCCGTCGTTTGGTATGTTTTTTCTTTTAAAATATATTATTTTAATATAAGTACCATAAAATGGTACTTGGAAAAAATATTTAAGTTTAGTAATAAAAAATATATTTTTAACTGGTACAGAGGGGTGAGGATGCAAACATGGTGACCGTCTTCTTGGCCACCCATCGTAAGGACAGAAATCTCATTGATGAGAGGGCCTCACAGACCTATGTAAGTATTACTTTACTTTGTGTTTATTTTAATATAACTTAGGCAATTATTGAGTTTCCAAACCTTTTCTAGGCCGAGTATCTTAGGCTTCGTGAGCGGGCGACTGCTAGTGCACCTACACCTGGAGAGACTGGTGCTTCGTCGCAGCCCGGTCCATCTCCGTCGGCGGACGACCTGTGGGTGACCGCAGCTGGTGGTCTCCAGAGGGGTACGTACTACGGTACGGGCTCTTATGGCGCCCTGGTTGCGATGCAGTCATCTAGGGCCTCCCCGATAGCTGTGCATTCCACACACCCCTCGCAGTCGCAGCCCTCGCAGTCGTCGGCCAGAGTCCAGGAGGCCGTCCAGGAGGCCGTTGACCGTCAGATTACGTCTCTCCGTGACGAATTGCTGCGAAGTATGGAGGACCAGTCCCGGTCCCAGCCGCAGACGGACGATCCGATGCTTATCGCACGATTGGATATGCTCGACCGCAGCATGACGGAGCTACGAGAATTGACAAATGATATTAGATCCTCCAATGATCGCAACATCATGGAGCTGCAGGCGTCACAGCTATCGATGGGCGAGAACCTGACGAGGATGCAGGATTCAATGGGTGATAGCAGTACGAGGCTGTTATCTACCCTGGATTCTTACAACCAGCGACTCGCAGACTTGGAGCGGGCACGGCCGCCACCGACGTCACTGCCTTCTCCATCGACATCGGTGTCGATTCCACGGGACGAGTATGAGGAGTTGTTATCCTTGAAGCGCGCCGCTGGTCAGCCTCCTGCAGATCCGTAGTAGTCTAGTTATTTTTATTATTATTTATGAATTATTGGTACTTCAACAATAGACATGATGTTATCCATATTTAATTTGATTATATAGTTATCCACATTTAATTGGATTGATACTTCTTGTGGTTTTTAATTTAATTGGATTATATAGTTAACTAGATTGAATCATGTTGGTGTGTATGATGAAGATGCTGTAAAACTGCAAGGAATCACCAATGTTTGATTCTGGAAATTTTTTTTATTTTTTTTTTAAAATTAGCGACGTTATTAGCGACGTGTAGCGACGCTTAGCGACGTTAATTTACTTCGCTAATTACGTCGCTAATCTGCGACGCAGAAAAATGTCGCTAAGTTCGTCGCTAATGACGTCGCTAAAGTCGTCGCTAAGCATCGCAAATTGCTGACATGGCAGTATAGCCAGGTCATTAAAGACGTCGGTGTAACATCGCGATTGACGTCGCTAATCAGCGACGTTTAGCGACTTTACTAAACGTCGCTTTTTAGTGACTTGGCGTCGCAAAACGTCGCTAAATTTAGCGACACATTAAAGTCGCTATAAAACGTCGGTATAGCGACGTTTAGCGACGTTTTTGGTTTTAGCGACTTGGAGTTTTCCGACTGATTTAAAACGTCGCTAACGACGTCGCTAAACCTAATTAGCGACGATTTATTATTATTTAGCGACGTTTTTAGACGTCGCTAATTTGACTTTTTCTGGTAGTGAATGGTCTTCCTATGATTGGAGGCACCAGAACTGGCGGACTAGTGAGGTAGCGTTTGATATCGTTAAACGCTTGCTGACAGACTTCGTCCCATACGAAGGATTCACCTTTCTTTATGAGACGAGAAAAGGGCTGACATCTCCCAGAGAGGTTGGATATGAATCTCCGGATATAAGCCAGACGACCTTGAAATCCCCTGAGTTCTCTCAGATTACGGGGCGGTCGCATTTCTAAGATGGCCTTGACTTTATCAGGGTCCACTTGAATGCCTTTGGCGGTAATGACAAATCTCAAAAATTTGCCACTAGATACCCCCAGAAAGGACTTTGTAGGATTTATTTTGAGTTTATGTTGGCGCATCAATTCAAATACTGTCTTCAAGTCTTGGATGTGATTATCCTTGAGGAGGCTTTTGACAGCTATATCGTCCATGTAACACTCCACTGTCTTGCATAAATACTCATGGAATATGTTACTCATAGCCCGTTGGTACGTAGCCCCGGTATTCTTCAATCCGAAGGGCATGACCGTATAGCAATATACCCCCAATGGTGTCCGGAAGGCAGTATGCTTCTCGTCTTCAGGATGCATCTTGATTTGGTTGTATCCTAAAAATCCGTCCATGAAAGATATACGTTCAAAATCGCATGTATTGTCAATCATGACGTCTGTGATGGGAAGAGAAAACTCATCCTTGGGACAGGCTGCATTCAGATCTCGGTAATCGATGCAGACACGTACTTTCTTATTTTTTTCATGATCGAGACAACATTAGCGACCCAGTCGGGATATTGTTCTTCTCGGATGAAGCCGCAGGCTATCAACTTCTTGACTTCAGCTTTGATGGCATCCATCATATCCGGACGAAACCGGCGTTGGTGCTGCTTCACAGGCTTCGAATCGGGCAATATATTGAGCTTATGAGTAGCCACCTTTGGATCAAGGCCTGGCATGTCCTCATAATTCTATGCAAAGACGTCGATATATTCTTTTACCAGCTGGATAACTTCTTCCCTTTCTGCTTTGGAAAGATTGTTACTGATAAATATCGGCTTTGGCAAAAGTTCATCCCCAACGTCAATCTGAATAACTTTATCTTCAGTGGAAGGTTCTCTCTGCTCGAAGCGGAACTCCCATTGTGTATCCATTTGCTGAGCCCAAGCGTCATTCTCAAACAGTTCAGATTCTTGTTCGTCTACTTCGAAGGAATTCTGTCACTACCATATTTACTGATAATGTTCGTTCGAGAGCATGAGATGAGTCGGAGGGCGCTGAGCCATTTTGAGAAGAGAAAAAGATATCCTCGTTTGACTCAAGAGTTGCAAGGGAGGTGGTATACCCTAACCCGAAATGAGTTCTTTGATAGTAGGGATCACCGTGCAGCGGCATTCGGCTGGCTTTCTCGTAGTTGAGACCTGGTTCCAGCTTCAAGTTATAACCCATACTTTGCATGATCTTCAAAGCTTGCGGGCTATATCTGTGAACCTGTATTTTACCGACATCGTCATCGGAAGAATCTTCTTGCACAGTCAGTTCATTGCGCATGCGGCCGAAGACTATTGAATGTTGACTGCTGCAAGTAGGCGGGACAATGAAGATAGAATCCTCATGCGGTCCATATATCATGGTGACATTGGATGATGACGCCACTTCCCATATATACGGATGATAGGAATCTATAGCTTCCAAGAATTTTTGTGCTATAGGTTTTATATCGTCATGGGGAGAGGATTCTTGGTTCGGAATTTGAGCATCAATATACTGGAAAAGAGGACGTTTATTATCATCTGAAACTTCGTTCCCGGTTGTATTTACATCAATCGGCTGCCTGTTGCGCCGAAGGTTGATGACCAAGGGTGGAGGCTTCTGGTTCAAAGTGATCACTAGAGGATCACCCTGTAAACTTCCTCGACCAGATTCCAGTATTTTAGGATTATTTTTAGCAATTTAGGATTCATGGCAATATTTTAATTTATTTTGCTTACATATCCTATTGATTTGTGCACATGTCCATCACCGAATTATTTGGAGCTTTACCTTGACTGTTATTCCCGAACGAAGTTTACATACCTCTCCTAGACATGCCAGTCTACTATCCTGCACTTTGTGCAACTCCCAGATACTATGTTTTGTGCCTCGTTTTAGACACACAAATATCGTTACAAACGTACGTATTTAAATTTCCAGATCTGTATCCACCTTTGTACCCATAGAGATTAGAGGCCCAAGATGCACCTGTTTTGCCCAAACAAAAATACGTTAATATTCTACACTGAGTATACTACATTTAGTATATTGACACCGTACTAAAATTATGGCCCTGCCTGCCCCTAAATAATTAGAGAACACCGTGCGCATTAATTATTAATTAATTAATACGGTGGCTCGTATCACCCCTAAAAAATCAGGCCCAGCCCCTGCCCAGGCTCACCCCCATCCCCTCAGGGCCCTCACACAACAATTTTCCTCAGTTCTGTGAAATTTAGCATTTTCAGGAATCGGGTATTTTTCCCAAACAATTTCGTAATTGTGCAATTTCCCAAAATAGGACCTTTATGCAATTTATGAAATTACAGGGTCTTTTCTGCAGATTTTCAGTGTGAGGTGTCACCCCCTCATTGGAGGGTGAACCTAAACCGTCCATTTGGAAGTGGGACCCACATGAAAATATCCGCAAAATATCCTAGAAAATATCCTAAAATATCCTAGAAAATATCCTAAAATATCTAATAGATATTTTATTCCATAATTACCAAATTACCCCTAAAAATTAATTTCTATAAAAAGAAAACCCAAATCCCTAACCCTAACCTAGCCGTCAGCCACCCCCCCCCCCCCCCGTCGGAGTAGCTCCGCCCCCCGCGGCGAGCCGACCCCCCCATTGCCGGAGCAGTTCCTCTCCTCCCCCGAGCCCCCTTTCCCCTCCGCCGGCCTCGACCTCCTCCGCCACTCGCCACCACCACCATCATCATCACCACCATCGACTCCCCTCTTCCCCTCTCGACTGGACCCCCCCGACCTCCGTCTCCCCCGCGGCGAGTCAACCCCCCCCGCCACCCTCGACCTCCTCCTCCTCCTTCCCTCTTTCCCCTCTCGACTAAACCCCCGCCGGCCTCGACTCCCCGAGTCTCCTCTCCCTTCCTCCCTGAATCGTTGCGGCCCACGCCCGACCGGAGCCGACCCGCTGCACGACCGCCATCCCGACTCCACCCGAGCTCCGGCCTGACTTCTCCCCCGCCGGAGAAGCAGCTCCTCCCTGTTCTCTACCTCCCTCTACCCAAGCCGCTGCACCCCGCCTCGCCCTCCGACCATTATCCTCCGTCCGCTGCATCCCCGAGCAACCGAGCCACCACACGCCGCCCAACTCCACTCCCTGAGCTTCGCCCGCCACCTCCACGAGCAGCCACCCCGGCTAGACACAACAGTCTCCCCTCTTCCAGCCCTCGTCGACTCCCAGCCGCCTCGCCGTGCCCTGCCCGGACGCCCCGCTGACCGACAAGCTCCGCCTGAGCGCCTCGGCCGAAGCCCCGGCGAGTCTCCACTGGACTCAAACCGGACACAGCAATATTTCAGAGCCCGGACACAGCCCGGACACGATCAGCGTCGTGTCGTATCTCTTCACGGACACAAAAAAAATTCATTCTACGAGCCCTGTTCAGGTAACCCGTTCTCTTTGCTCGTGGTTCTATTTTCTGTTCCGTCAGTTGTGACACGTAGGCTATGTAACCCTCTCGATGTTCGTGCAACCCGCTCGGTGTATCGCGTTTTGTGGCGATCGCCACACGCGGTCCAAAAACAGGAAAAATAATACCCTATTTTACCCCAGAACTGAGTACGCCCCGCCAAATTGGACGACTTGGTCGTACGCGGTCTTTACCAAAACGTGCGCGTCGTTGATACGGACGTGCGGGATTTCGCAGAAGTTGATTTGGATGTGCGTGCACACCGAAATTAATGCGTATCCGCCGACAATACCCCGTATCTGCCTGTTCTGGAACACGCTGTAACTTTGTGTACATATGTCGGATTGAAACGAAACTTGCGCCATCGGACTCGTAGAAATACGCTGGTCCTGTGATCCAAGTTTGGTTCGATTCTGAGAACGTTGACAAAATCCCGTATCGTGGGCCCCACAGGCTCTACTTGACGGGCAATTTTGTGATCGGCTCATCGGAACCCAGTTCTGAACATTCCGTTGGGTTCGTATCGACGTTCTGGACTTGTTGACACTAAGTTTGGCGAATTTGGAAACCTTTGACCCTGACACATTTTTTGGAGCAAAGTGGCCCACATGTGGACCCCGCTTTGACCGAAAACTGGCATTTTTGCCTCTGTGTCCAAATTAGACTTAAGGACAGGCGTTTCTAGCTATTTGATATTTTCTGAGACTGTTGGTGATGTGTATTTCAGCATCCGCAGGCATTTATTCTGAGGCCATAGTTTCTAACTTTTGGCATTTGACATCTGGACGTTATATTTTGCAGCTCTCTTGCCAAGCAAGTATACCTTGCCTTGTTGTACTATTTAAATTCAGTTATTATAGTTACATATTTATTTATTTTAAAATCATATAAATGTGCGCGTCCGAGAAAACTCGGGTGCAGTCAACGAAGGCGTTGACGTTAGAATTTGTATCTGACCTAGTGTCTAGTAGACCCACCTAAAGTTGTGGAGTTATTGGTATGACTTCCCAAGCCTTGACACGTATCATTACACGTCACAGAGTGAGTTCATGTAGGGACGCGTGTCTCATGCGTGACTGGCCATCAGTGTGAGCAACACGTGTAACGGTATGTAGCTTAGTTATTTATTTTATTGAGACTTGCATCATAGTAGGAGGTGTCCACGTCATTTTTACGACTTGTACATCTATATTGGGCGGGGAAGATACTAGTAGACGTATGGGACATCCCCCTCCTTGAGTCTTTTATCCTTCGTACCATGCTCCTCGGAGATGGTCGATTGCAGAGCTACCCGTGTGTCCGGGGGCATATGACACATATACTAGCCAGTCATGACGATTGGTGAATTATGTCAGCATATGTCAAGCTTACACATTCCCATGCGTACTACAAGGTCTTTACATTGCATTCACTTAGATGGTTAGCACACCCTGTATTTATTTATTTATTCAGTATTTACATACATGGCATGTTGTTTTTTTGTATCTTGTTATGTCCCTCTGAGGACCTGGTCCCTTTCCAGGTGTAGATGTTCCTGAGTATTCGTGGGAGTGAAAATCCGGACAGGCTACTTATATTTCGAGGAGATCTTCGAGCCTCGTGTTGGTTAGATATTATATTTATATGGTGTGTATCTGGTTCCTTTTATATTCTATTTCGGCAGTGGATTTGTTTCCATCCGACTGTCATTCTTTAGATACTCTGTATTGAGATCTAGTTACCTGGTTATTGGTTATTCATGTATATGTGATTTCTGTGGATGAGATTTAGATATTATCCTATGACTTGTGATTAGTCTTACCACTTATGAATTATTGTTCATTATACAGCGTACGCTTGTATTATGGTTTCCATATATTGGAGTTGCCATATATATAGGCGGCTGGCATGCTTACGTGTCCTAGTCCTACGTATTTTGGGACTGGGGCGTGACACACCCCCTTTTTCTGACCTAGTTTTGTTCAGGTGGATAGCCATAGGCTCTATGGTTTTGGACGAGTAGTCCGTCCTTTCACCTTGATTGACAGAGGTTGCTTGGCAGAGGGTTCTTCTGGCTCCCGGTTGGATTCCTTCTCTGCTTTGGCTGACACCTCTTTCGTGTAGTCTTGAGAGTACAACACGGCGGCAGAGTAAACGGTTTTAGGTCAGCAAACTCCGTTTGTACTGTTCCTTGGGCATCTATATATTTAAAGCATTGATGTAGAGTCGAAGGAACGATATTGTGGTCGTGGATCCAAGGTCTGCCCAGCAGAATGTTGTAGGACACCTCTGAATCAATGACATAACATGTAGCCACCGATCTGAGGTTGCCAATCTGGATCCTCAGGCGAATTTTCCCCAACGGCTTACTTTCCTTGCGTTGAAACCCACGATTGTAGTGGTGGTGTAAGCCAATTCGCTGGTAGGAATCCTCAGCGGTCTAAGCAGACTATGAGGAATGATACTGATTGATGATCCCGGATCTATGTGAATCTGGTCGACCTCCATGAAACCGACGTACCCGGTGTAATAGAGGGGTATGTCATGCCTGTTATGTTTTAACAGCATGTCATCTTGAGTGAAAGTGATATTCGGGACCACCTCCATCACACTGTGGCATTGAGGACATGCCACGGGTTCTTCATCAGGGGACTTGAGCTGGGTCAAGTATGCGTCCGCCTGTATCAATGCTTCACTCGGGGCTTGACGAGTGTCTTGAGAGCCTGAGTAGTTCAAAGATGGACAACCTGGCTGGTGTATTAGCCAATTGGGCTAGGATGTCAAAGTTGTACTGCTTCTCTAAACCTTTGTTTCGAATGTTTTTCACAGTTTTATCGAAACACACTTCTTTTTGCTTCCCTCTGTCCGCCGAAGTTGGTCTTGAAGGACCGGCCTCTGGTACGGCGAATTCCGGTTCTGAAGGCTTGGCAGCTGAAGCGTCTGCCGATGCATCTTCCTGGCTGGCTCCATAGTCCTGGAGGTAAGCTTTCCCTGAACGGGTTCCCGTAGCCAAAATCTCGTCTTCTGATACTGAGTGTACCGTAATCATGCGACACGGCTTGTGCTTTGAGTTCTTTTTGGACTTAGCCTTAGCAGCTTGAGTCTCTTTCTCGATCTCCGACACCAGGTCTGGATGAACCCACATAATCTCGCCTCGCTGAGTAGTTAGGGGTAGCAGGTCATGATTTTGACCCCTAGCCGGAGGGAGATCAACGATGTTCATCGTTGTCCGGGAAATAGGTGTAACATCGTCCGGGACTTCTTGGGGAGGCAGATTGCCAAATTGCAGAGAGATCATATTGGCTGTGACCGTCTTCTCGCTGTTGCACAGAGTGATGTCCTTAGCATCGATCAGCTCCTAGATCTTCCTTTTCAGTACATAACACGCCTTTGTAGGGTGGTGTACGTATCTGTGGAAGATGCAGTACTTGGGGTTATTAGTACTGCCGACTTCATTGGGCCGCTTCTCCTCTGGAAGGGTAATCTCGCCACTTTTGACGAGATACTCGAATATGCTCAGAATATCATCGTCGTCGAAAGAGTACACTTCAATGGGCCTGGAAGTCCCAGGTTTCGTCTGCGTGGTTGCCTCAGTCTTTTGTCTGGACGTATTGATCGTCAGAGCTTCTTTTCCTTTGGAACTGCGAGGATGGTCGCTGTTGGGGGATGACCTCTTGCCTCTGTCGGAGGCAGAGATCATGATGCCATTATCACGCGTCTTCCGACTGTTGTCCTTGGCGGCTACCGCTGAGATGATGAACGAGGGCCAATCATGGAACTGATATGGTCCTGTGAACATCGAGATCACGGAAAGAAGGTTCTTCCTGCAAATGTCCACCAATGTCGAGTCTAGAACTCCGAGAGGCATTTGCAAAGTGGCTTGACGAAAACGTTCGATGAAGGTGCGAACGTCCTCTTTTTCCCTCTGCTTCACTTTGATGAGAGAGGACATCGACATGTCCATCCCTCCTTCGTAGAATCTTGCGAAAAATAAAGCTTTGAATCGTCGAAGGAAGTAATGCAGTTGTCCGCCAGGCTGCGGTACCACTGGTAAGCCACTCCCGAGAGACAGCCCTTGAACACCCGAGTGAGGAGGGCGTCATTCCCCTGTAGTAATACCGTCATCATACTGAAGTAGTTCATGTACTGACTCGGTGATGTTTTTCCCTCGAACAGAGCCATGGTCTGTAGTTTATATTTAGGAGGAAAATGGGCCTCTTCCCAGATAGCTGGGTAAGGCTGGTTGATTCCCAATTTCTTGAGCTGATCTTTGTGCTTCATGGCATCAAATTGGGCTTTTAGCTCCCGTACTGCCTGCATCGGATTTTTAGCCGGTAGCGGGACCACGGAGTGGTGAGGAATCAGTTATAATGCGACTCCAACGAGAGGTAATACATTCTCCGAGTGAGGAAGCGGAGGAACTGCTGACTCTTGATCTAGAGCAGGCTCTTGGATCGTGTTGGATGGTGGTAAGTCTACCCCTATACGTATCTGAGTTGGAGGGACTGATGCTTGAGCCATGACAGCTGTGTGTTGAGTTAGCATCATCTGGTGCATATTCTCCATCATGGATTGCATCTCTTTCAGAGATATCTCCAGTATAGTGATGCGTTGCTCAGCGCTCCCGGACGGGGAAGCTTCCTCGCGTTCATCTCCAATGGCATAGACTCCCATCTCCCTGGGTGTCATTGAAAGATTAGTATAGGTCTCTGTAGAAGTTGATTCTATACTTTCGGTGTCTGGCTCGGGAGACTGGCGACCCCCAGCATTGGAATCAGAAGAGTACGAAGCCGGTTGTCGTGACCTCGAACGAGTGTTTCGGAACACCCCAGCTTCGGTATTCCTAAGGAGCATGTTGAATCTCCTTCGGCTCAGAGTTCTAGAGGGATAATGTCTTGAGCCCGGCCTTCCTCTAGGTATGTGTGAAGCCATGCTCACAGATGCATGCGTGGGCTCTTCTTCCTGGAAAGAAGGAGAGTAGCTCAACCGATCAAAAATCGACCGTTTTGGTTCAGAATAGCAACAATTAATTACAATCCTATGACTATTAAAACAGTGGTCGCTAGGAGGCGTAATAGACATGCTGAAAGATCCCCTATCCTTGCATTTCTGGATGAGGTACCCACGCAGGTCAGAAGGATTTACGGAAGAGGAAGAAGAAGATGGCTTGTTCCTTCTTTCACGTTAGTGGGCATGCGGATGTTGGGAACCATAGTTTTCCCTGTGCCACATGTATACAACAGGTTGGCCATCTGGGTGGCGGATAATCCCCGAGGAGGGTGTCTTTCCGTGAATTGAGCCTTCTTAACGGTGAGGGACTTCACCTAGCGTAATTCGGGCTGGCGTAAAGTTGAGGAGATCCTCAGTCGGCCGTCAGCTCCTCGCATAATTCGGAGGGCTGGCAGATTCTTCCCTTGCTGGCGTAAAGGCCGAGAAGTTGAGCAGTCCGCCACTTGCTTTCTCTTGCATAGACTGCAGGGATCATCTGCCTTTCCGCGGAGGGCAGATGCATCTTTATGTGCGGAGCGCGTTTGGAACTTCTGATTTGGCGCTAAGGCCTTGTCAAAAATTTTGTCTGTTCTGCCAGGGACGGAAGACTGGTTTCTATGCACAGAGCACGGTGTAGGCTTCTGGACTAGCGCTGAGGCATTGTCCAAAGTTTCGTCTGTTCCACCCGGGACGGGAGACTAAAATTTACGCGCAGAGCATGGAGTATACTTCTGGATTAGCACTGAGGCATTATCCGAAGTTTTGTCTATTCCGTCAGTGACGGGAGACTGAATTTTACGCACAAGGTACGGAGTATACTTCTGGATTAGCGCTGAGGCATTGCCAGAAGTTTTGTTCGCCCTGTCAGAGACAGACGACTGAATTTTACGTGCAAGGCGCGGAGGGAGCAATACTACAACCTCGTTGGTCGGAGAGATTGAAGAGATCGGAGAGTCGACAGGAATGGTAGGAGATATCTTGGGCATCCAGACCTTACGCAGCTTCCTGTTGTCTTGGACAGAGAGAGAGTGAGAGCTACCCCATGTTCGAAGCATGTCTTCGTATGCAGACTGGTCGAACTTGACGACCAGTGTCTTCTTTACGGATCCCACGGATACCGTATCGTATTGAGCAATTGCTTCCTTAGCAGAAGAGAAAGATATCCCCAGCAGAGTCGCCATCTTGTTGTCTGATAAAATAAATGAAAGAAATATGGAAACGAGGTTTTATACGAAAACCGGCCTTCTTGGGTTTACAAACAAGATTGTACAATTTAATCCTATACGAGAATATCGAGCACAATTTATTTAATCTGGATAAATATTGCTATAGGAGTCTGATCTGCAGTCGATCACTCTGTCCCTTGGACCACACGATGATGAAGAAGTGCCGTAGAAGACAGTAAGCAGCTTCGAAGGTTGCTAAAGAGAGTGGATGCTCGATGCCAAAGTCGTCGATCGCTACTCTTTGCCTGAGCTCTGGATTCTTCTCTCTCTCGACCGTTTTCTCTCCTTGTTGTCGGCCTTGGATCTGATACTGGATTTCTTGACCAATTTCCGACCCTGGCGACCTATTTTTCTTGACCCCTGACCTCTGTCAATAGAGGTCTATATTTATAGAGTTTTAGTGATAGTGACCACTCAGTCGGTATAGAAACCGAGTAGTGGAAAGTACAACACTCTTTTACACGATGGTTACAATAACCATTGCCCGCGTATAGATGACCTTTTGAATGAGCGTGTGACGCGTATCCAACTAAGGGACAACGCGTATAACTGCTATGAAGATCATGGCGTAGAAGCCACGTAGGTAGTTATCCTTTTTGTAGAAGAGGTTGGCGTAGAATCCAATAACTGTCACCATGGCGTAGAAGCCAAGTAGGCATAGAAGCCGAGCAGGCGTAGAAGCCGAGTGGGCGTAGAAGCCGAGTGGGCGTAGAAGCCGAGTGGACGTAGAAGCCAAGTAGGCGTAGAGGCCGAGTGGGCGTAGAAGCCGAGATGATGTGGACGTTTTAGCCAAAATTACAGCTTTTGGAGATATAATCAAATCTCTTGCATTAAGCAGAGATCTGCCCCCATCCTGCACATTAATTACAGAGGCGTGTCTTGAAGATTTGCCATCATTCTGCACATTAAATGCAAATACGCGCCTCGAATCCTGTACGAAGAGTAACTGCTGACGTGGCAGTCTGTTTGTCTTCTGCGGAGCGTAAGAAGCTCACGTCTGCCTGTGTAAAACTAGGCAGCGTATTCCCTTGTATACGTAAGAGCATTTTACGCAAAGGGGATGTCACTAAACGACGGTTCGGTGACATTTAATCAAATCTCTTGCATTAAATGCGGAGATCCGCCATTATCCTGTGCATTAAATACAGAGGCATGTTTTGAAGGTCTGCCACCCTTTCTGCGCATTAAATACAGAGACGTGCCTCGAGTTTTGTCATCACTCTGCACATTAAATGCAGAGAAATACCTCGAGCCTTATACGAAGAGCAGCTTTTGACGTGGCAGGCTGTTTGTCTTCTATGGAGCGTAAACAGCTCACATCTGCCTATGTAAAACTAGGCAGCGTATTCCTTTGTATGCGTAAAAGCGGTTTACGCAAAGGAAATGACAGTAAATGACAGCCTGGGTTGTAATGTCGTGCCATCATTATAGCCGTCACCTGGGTAGTCGTGCAGTACTCTTTGTCAGGAGTCCAGACATCAGGTTTATTGCATGATCTGACAGGTTCATTTCGAAGAATACAAAGCGTTTCTCGTATACTTTAATGCTGCATTAAAAGCGGATGAGTTCTACGCCATAAAGGTGATGTAGCACCCTTTTTATGCTGAAGCAGCCTGGACATACTGCATTACGCGGATGGTCCTTGAGTTTATACTTTACGCTGTGCTCAGCAGAAAAACTCTGTTGCACGTTGATGGCTCTGAGGTCATCTGTTTACGCTGTCCTGCATCAACATGCTGCGTATAGCTATCCAGCGTATTTTTCATGCTTCTACACTAGTGATTCAGGGCCAATTTTAAGAAGTCTTAAATGGGCCTAACCTTATCCATCACAGTTACTCGACCCATTTTTGAGAATGAGTGCAAACACATTGAATAAATTCAGTTCTTTCAGTAATTTATATAACTAGAACGTACTACAACCACAAACTAATTGGTTTAGTTAACCAATTTTACCTGTAAGTCCTTAGCCAATTAAATCAATTGTAACTAAAAAGTTTGTACGAATTAAAAAGGTCTTGCAACTAGATATCCTAACTTTTTAGTCTGAGTTTTTTTTATTAGCAACTAAATATTCTGAACTGTTGTAGATTCATTCAATCTTAAATATAGCTGTTGTTAAAGTATTAGTGGACTTTATGTCACGCCCCAGTCCCAAAAATATATGGAACCAGGCCATGTGGCAATGGCCAGCTGACACGTCTCCGAGGATATCCCAATTTAATGGATCCACGAAGAGTGCTACGCTGTCCTATAATACTAACATGTCCAATATCAGTCAATAACAGGTAATCTAATCTCATCCACAATATAAAGAGCAAGAAACACTAAATAAACTGCTGGTTGATAAATACCAGTCTCAAGATATCATAGTACAACCAGTGATGTCTAGTGGGAACAAACCCACTACTATGACGAAATAAAGTACTGAAATGAGATATAAAAGAATATGTCTAGAGCATCAGCTGAGTAGATAATGATGCCCTCCATCTAGGCTAAAGGCCTACCAACTGGTCACGGAAACTCTGACGGTTGCACCTCCAATTCCTCAGCTGTAGCAAATCTCGTCTCCTGTCCTGGGCCGTATACGGTGGGATAGTAAGCCTCGTCTAAATCTAGAAAGGTACCAGGTCCTCAGAGGGACGTAACAAGATACAAGAAAATAATATGCCATATATGAATACTGAATAAAATAAATACAAGAAGGGTGTGCTAGCCATCTAAGTGAATACAATATGAGGACAACGCTGGTGCGTATGGGTAGGTGTAGGCATAACGTCCATGCTCCGAAGAGAGTGGCATCTGTACAGTATATCGTCAATATCGCTCCGAAGAACGTGGCATCAGTATAAAGAGAAAATTATTGGATCCGAGGCTCCTCCGAACTACGGCTCCAATGTGTGTACCCCATACGCCTACTAATTATCCTCCCCGCCCAATGTAGATACGCAAATCGGCTACTCGACGTGCATACCCTGTATCTATATGCCAAGTCTCTAAATTATATCCTGACTACATACTAACCGTGATGTAGGTTACACGCAACGATAGCTAGTCGAGTGCGCAAACCCGTATCCCAATATGAATATATCTCAGTAACCGTGTAAGGTGTCAGGTCTCAGACAATAACAGAGTATCGTCCAATGGGTTGAGTCTGCTAAGATCTAAGTCCATATATACTAATCATCGACGTACCCGTCGAATGCACCCGAGACAACTCGGACGCGCACAGTTGTATAAATTACGATCAACAAGAATATAATACAACTTATGCATATTTAAATTAGACAGTAAATATAGCAAGGTATCTTGCCTGTGTCCTGAAGCTGTGAATGCCAGAAGCCGGTTCCTGCAATATCCTCTGGCTGGTCCAATGATCCTAACACATAATATAATATAACAACCAATCATCAGACACTACGCATTACTACATACAATTATGACTCTATACTTGAATACCATTACGAATTCACTGTTATTTGAGTACCGCGTCATGTGTGCACGTAGCGAGGATGTACACGTGTTCTGTCTTCGGTTAACATGTGTCTCGAGTCAATAATTAACTGGTTACGGGTTGTCCATAATTTCGGTTCTACACGAACACATGTCTCTATTTCCATGCTCAACATACTAGTTTCATATTTCAGCATTTCAAGTAAATTTCCTGACTCTGGTAACTGGTTATTAGTTTAGACTTATTATTTATAAATAAATATCTAATTAATATTAACTTCCATGCAAATATTTCTTAACTAGGTCAAATACTATGGTTATGGTTTTAAGTGCGACACGCTGACACGAAGGAGAAATATAGGACACACGAGGGACTGTTTGGAGGACGAGTACCTGACCAATAGGACGAGAGGGGGTGTCTGCTCCTTCGACGAGTCCGCTGACCGTCGATCGGTGGAACTCTGGCGTCCGACCGTTAGCAGCGGCAGGCAGCGTCGGGCGGGGTCCAGGCAGCATCGGGCGGCGTCGGGCTGGTCCAGGCAGCGTCGGGCGGGGGTTGGCTGGGTCCAGGTAGCGTCGGGCGGGGGTCTTGGCGGTCGGGGAGGGCTCGACCCGGCTGGACGTTCGGGCGATGGCTGGATGGGTGGTAGTGCAAGCGGCCTGTGTGGTCCGGTGTCGTGGAGGGGTGCAGGTGAACGGGGGGTGGTGGTGGCTTGTACTGGTGGTGGTTCCGTCCGGCCGGGAGGCGGCGGTTGATCCGGTATGGTTGAGAGGAGTTGGGTTGGCAAGGGAGTTCGGCTAGGTTGAGGGGATGGGTGATATTAGGATTTCCATAGTATTAGGGATAGTTGTTTATATATAGTAGGGTTTATGGCCTGGGCCTTGGGCTTGTCTGGCTCCTTGGGGTGAGGCCTAGTCCTCCTGATAGGTATAATGGCTTGGTTAAGACTAATTTAGAAGTGATCTGGCCTAGAATTTAAATCAGGTTACAACAATTACATCCGTCATTAGGAGAAAGTTGTTTTTAATAAGAATATACTTCGACGTTTGCAACGACTGTTGTGCAGCTACATTAGGGCACAAGATCGGGATCTGAAGGTTACACAAGGTGTAGGTGGGTAGTCCTGCGTGTCTAGGGGATGGGTACTTCATTGGTTTGGGGGTACCTACTAGTATAGTGCTCCAAACATTAGGGCAACCGTAAGGTGAATTAAGTCACATAAATGTTGCACCTTAATGTCATCGTATCCAAATAAACCCTAGTCACTCAATTAAACTTAATAAAATCTAAATTGGTCGAGGGGGTTTACAATCTCACCTCCTTAGAGCATTTCGTCCTCGAAATTAAAACATACACAAGGTAATAACTACTAACTGAAATAAAAATGCTAATATGTACCTAGTCCTTCGAAAAGGTGGGGATAGCGCTGTCTAATCTCCTCCTCGCGTTCCCAAGTTGACTCTCCCGGTGTATGATGTCTCCATGCGACACGAGCTAGAGGGATAGTCTGAGCTCGCAGTACCTTCTCACTCCTGTCTAGAATCTCTACAGGCTCCTCCTCATATGATAGGCTCGGGCCGACTGTGATCTCGGAATAGTCAAGCACGTGACTAGGATCCGATATGTACCTTCTTAATTGAGATACATGGAAGACGTCGTGGACTCCTTCCAAGGTCTGCGGTAATGCTAATCTGTAAGCAACCTCTCCGACGCGTTCTAATATGTTGAATGGTCCGATGTACCTCGGACTCAGCTTTCCTCTGCTTCCGAATCTGATAGTCCCTCGAGTAGGTGAGATTTTAATAATACGTGATCTCCAACCTGAAACTCTAAGGGTCTGCGATGCGCATTCGCCCAATGCTTCTGTCGGTCTTGTGCTGCTTGAAGGTGTCCATGGATCTTCTTTACCTTCTCTACCGTCCGAACAACCAACTCTGGTCCGAGAATCTGTCGTTCGCCTATATCACTCCAGCATACTGGAGAACGACATTTTCTTCCACACAACGCTTCATAGGGAGCCATCTAAATGCTAGCTTGATAGCTGTTGTTGTAGGAAAACTCGACCAAATGTAAGTGGTCCTCCCATGATCCTCCGAAGTCTAGCATGCACGCTCTTAACATGTCTTCAAGCGTCTGAATGGTGCGCTCCGACTGGCCATCTATTTGTGGGTGATACGCTGTGCTAAACTTTAGGCGAGTACCAAGACTCTCTTGCATACTCCGCCAAAAGTAAGACATAAATCTCGTATCCCTGTCTGACACAATGCTCACTGGCACTCTATGTAGGCGCACAATCTCCCTTATGTACATATCTGCTAAAGCCTCCGTCAATTGTCCAACTCTAAAAGGAAGAAAGTGTGCAGACTTGGTGAGTCTATCCACGATTACCCATACTGCATTGCGCCCACTAGGACTCCTCGGGAAGCCTGTAACAAAGTCCATGGTGATATGCTCCCATTTCCACTCCGGTATAGGAAGTGGTTGAAGCAATCCTGCAGATCTCTGGTGCTCAGCCTTGACTTGCTGACACACCAGGCACTTGGCCACGAAGCGTGCTATCTCTCTCTTCATTCCGTGCCACCAGTAGTACTGTCTTAGATCTCTGTACATCTTCGTGCCTCCTGGATGAACGGAGTAGGTGGAACTGTGTGCCTCTGTCAACAATTCCTGTCAAAGTTCTCCATTTGGAACATAGAGACGATCTCCACATCTCAATATTCCGTCTTTATGTATCCGCAATCCTGTCTGTAATCCAGCCTCTGTCCTTTGTCTGAGTCTCTGAAATCTGGCATCTGTCGACAAAGCAGCCTTGATTCTCTCTACCAGTGTCGATTGTAATTGGAAATTCGACAACTGTCCGTCTACTCCGGGTATAACAACCTCTATACCCATCTGTTCTAGATCTCTCAACAGATGTTGTTGGGTAGTCAAGAAGAATGTTATAGGTCTTCTGCTTAATGCGTCTGCTACTACGTTGGCCTTTCCTGGGTGGTACTGCAGCTCTATTTCGAAGTATGTCATCACCTCGAGCCAACGTCTCTGTCTCTGATTTAGATCCTTCTGAGTGTAGACGTATTTCAGGCTTTTATAATCAGTAAATATCTTTACTCTTTCTCCATATAGGTAATGCCTCCAAAGTTTTAACGCAAAGATCACCGCTGCAAGCTCCAAGTCGTGGGTGGGATAGTTCTTCTCATGTGTCCTCAATTGTCTAGAAGCATAAGCTACAACCTTTCCATGCTGCATCAAGACGCATCCTAATCCTTTCCCAGATGCATCGCTGTAGATTACGAATCCTCCGGGTCCAGAAGGTATGGTCAAGATGGGTGCTGTAGTCAAGCGCTTCTTCAGCTCATCGAATGCCTTCTGACACTCCTCTGTCCAAGTGAACTCCTGCTCCTTACGGGTCAAGCGGGTCATTGGCTCTACAATCTTTGCGAAGTTCTCTACGAACCTCCGATAATATCCGACAAGTCCTAGGAAACTCCTTACTTCTGAGACATTGGTAGGGGTTGGCCATGTCTCTACAGATAAAATCTTCGTCGGATCTACTGAGATACCATCTCCTGAGATGACGTATCCAAGAAAGGCGACACGATCTAGGAGAAACTCGCACTTGCTAAGCTTGGCATAAAGTCTCTCTCTCCTCAGCGTCTCTAACACTAGTCTCAAGTGCTTCTCGTGCTCCTCGTGGCTCTTCGAATACACCAAAATATCGTCGATGAAGACTACCATGAACTGGTCTAAGTATTGATGGAATACTCTGTTCATCAAGTTCATAAATACAACTGGCGCATTCGTCAGTCCAAAAGGCATCACTAAGAACTCGTAGTGACCATAACGAGTCCTGAATGCTGTCTTTTTAATGTCTTCTCTTCGCACCTTCACTTGATGATAACCCGATCTCAAGTCGATCTTTGTGAACACCACTGCTCCTGTCAACTGGTCGAATAAATCGTCAATCCGCGGCAGGGGGTACTTGTTCTTGATAGTCAAAGCATTAAGGGCTCTGTAATCAATACACATACTACTGTTCCATCCTTCTTAGGCACAAACAATACTGGTGCTCCCCATAGTGATGCACTAGGACGAATAAATCTTTTGCTCTGTAACTCTTCCAATTGTAGCTTCAGCTCGTCTAACTCCTTCTTCGCCAATCGGTACACATTAGAAGATACCGGTGCTGCTCCTGGTACTAGCTCAATGGTAAACTCCACGTCTCTATCTGGTGGTAAGCCTGGCAATTCTTCGGGGAAAACATCCTCAAATTCTGCAACTATAGGTGGGAGTGCAATCTCCATAGTCATGCAAGTTCCAGCTGTCTGTCCTACTCCTTGTTCGACGGTCCCTCACATGTACTCGAACTCCGGTTGATCTGGTGGTCTAAAAGTGATGCTACCCTTCCGGCAGTTCAGTACGGCGTTATACTGGCTTAACCAGTCCATGTCTAACACAACATCAAAGTACGGCATCGGCAATACCAGGAATCACGCTCTCATCTCTCTACCACATACGACTACCGAGAACGTTCTAATAGTGCTGGTAACCGACACGATACCTCCTCCGGTAAGAATCTTCCAACTCTTAGGTAAGGGGGAACTCGCTACTCTATGCATTGCTACAAATCTACTAGATATAAATGACAAAGTAGCCCCAGAATCAAACAATGCTGTCGCAGGTAAGGATGCGACTAAAATGGTAGCTGTGATTGCTTCTCCTTCTGTTTCCTCCTCAGCGGCTGCTGATGCAAAAGCCTGTCCCTGTCTCTGTCCTCCTGCCTGCTGTCGGGCCCGATCAAACTGTGTCTGCTGCGGGGCCAAGGGTGGTCCCCTCTGGAATCCTCCGGGTGCTGGTGGACGCTGTCCTACTGGTGGGGGTAGTGTCCTCGGGGCTGGTGCTGCTGGCCTTTGTCCGGCCTGTGGGGCTGCCTCCCTGCGCTGTGGGCAATCTCTGGCAAGGTGCTGGCTTGCTCCATAAATCATGCATGTTCCAAGTCTCTTCCGGCAGTCTTTCTCGAAGTGACCTCTCTTACCACAGTAGTGGCAAGTGGAAGTTCCTGGTGGGGATATGGTGCTGCTCTCTGTTGTGTCTGTGCTCCGGGACGACGGATGGGTCCTTCTGCTCCGGGCTGGACTCTAGCTGGCGTGGTCGTACTGGAACGTCTAACTCTTCTGACAATGGCCTCCTGGATCCTTGCCTCTGCGAGAACCTCCTCATATGAAATCCTCGCCTGTGTGGTGGTATATCTCTGTAGTTCAAAATTAAGGCCGTGGTGGAATCTCTGAGCCTTCTCTAGATCATTGGGTATCAGGACGGCTCCAAATCTGCTAAGGCGGCTAAACTCTGCGTCGTATGCGTCAACAGTCATATTTTCCTGTTCTAGATGTAGGAACTGGGAGTATAGGGCATTTCTGACTGTTGCTGGAAAATACTTCACATTGAAGTACTCTAAGAACTGTTCCCAAGTCTGGTTCTTGCCTACACTGCGCTCGATAGAATCCCACCAGTGATGGGTGTTGCCTTTCAATTGGGCTCTCACTGCAGTCATCCAAAGGTCTGGATGCAGTTGTGAAGCCTCTAATAGCATTTCTGTGTTGGCGATCCAATCGAAGATCTGTTCCGTAGTCTCATTGCCTGAGAAGGTATCTGGTCCCATCTGTCGGAACCATCTAACAGTGCCACCTGTCGGGGCTGGTGGAGGTGCTGGTGCTGGTGTCGTGACAGGTGTCCTCTCTAGTACTGCCACCAGACTCTGTCGCAGTGTCTCTGTCTGCTGCTACTGTGCTTGCATTATTGCCTGGAAGAACTGAATCATCTGTGGCTGGCCATTTAGCTGTGGCATCTGGGGTGGGTAAGGCGGAGGCGGTGGTAGGGAAGTCTCTGGTTGTGCAGTAGGCGTCTCCTCAGATGTCGGCCTCTCAGTCTGCGGCATCGGTGTAGCTCATGAAGTCTGGCCCTCACAATGCTGCGTGGGGATCGTCTGGGAAGTCTGTCCCTCTGGCTGTGGTGTAGGATCTTCCTGCGATGTCTCGTGCCAATGTATCAGCGGAGTCTGTAGCGGGGGTTGCCCTTGGGGTACCTCATCTCCTTGTGTGGTGTTATCTGGCACCGTGGCACGGGGTGCTCCTCGTCCATTGCGCAAATTTATCTTGCTGCAAGAGATAGAGCTTCATTAAAAGAGTACGAGAGCAAACAAACAGGATGCAGATATTTAGAAGCAGTATGAAGGAGGTTCAAAGACGAATCAAAAGTGGATGAGACCTAGTAATTCCCATCCTATTTGTAGGCTCTTTGGGCATGTTACCATACCTCAAGCGAAACGAGGACCTGCATGGGCCACCACTAAAACTATGTCACGCTCCAGTCCCAAAAATATATGGAACCAGGCCACGTGGCAATGGCCAACTGACACGTCTCCGAGGATATCCCAATTTAATGGATCCACGAAGAGTGCTATGCTGTCCTATAATACTAACATGTCCAATATCAGTCAATAACAGGTAATCTAATCTCATCCACAATATAAAGAGCAAGAAACACTAAATAAACTGCTGGTTGATAAATATCAGTCTCAAGATATCATAGTACAACCAGTGATGTCTGGTGGGAACAAACCCACTACTATGACGAAATAAAGTACTGAAATAAGATATAAAAGAATATGTCTAGAGCATCAGCTGAGTAGATAATGATGCCCTCCATCTAGGCTAAAGGCCTACCAACTGGTCACGGAAACTCTGACGGTTGCACCTCCAACTCCTCAGCTGTAGCAAATCTTATCTCCTGTCCCGGGCCGTATACGGTGGGGTAGTAAGCCTCGTCTAAATCTGGAAAGGTACCAGGTCCTCAGAGGGACGTAACAAGATACAAGAAAACAACATGCCATATATGAATACTGAATAAAATAAATACAAGAAGGGTGTGCTAGCCATCTAAGTGAATGCAATATGAGGACAACGCTGGTGCGTATGGGTAGGTGTAGGCATAACGTCCATGCTCCGAAAAGAGTGGCATCTGTATAGTATATCGTCCATATCGCTTCGAAGAACGTGGCATCAGTATAAAGGGAAAATTATTGGATCCGAGGCTCCTCCGAACTACGGCTCCAATGTGTGTACCCCATACGCCTACTAATTGTCCTCCCCGCCCAATGTAGATACGTAAATCGACTACTCGATGTGCATACCCTGTATCTATATGCCAAGTCTCTAAATTATATCCTGACTATATACTAACCGTGATGTAGGTTACACACAACGATAGCTAGTCGAGTGCGCAAACCTGTATCCTAATATGAATATATCTCAGTAACCGTGTAAGGTGTTAGGTCTCAGACAATAACAGAGTATCGTCCAATGGGTTGAGTCTGCTAGAGCTAAGTCCATATATACTAATCATCGACGTACCCGTCGAATGCATCCGAGACAACTCGGACGCGCACAGTTGTATAAATTATGATCAACAAGAATACAATACAACTTATGCATATTTAAATTAGACAGTAAATATAGCAAGGTATCTTGCCTGTGTCCTGAAGCTGTGAATGCCAGAAGCCGGTTCCTGCAATATCCTCTGGCTGGTCCAATTATCCTAACACATAATATAATATAACAACCAATCATCAGACACTACGCATTACTACATACAATTACGACTCTATACTTGAATACCGTCACGATTTCACTGTTGTTTGAGTACCGCGCCACGTGTGCACGTAGCGAGGATGTACACGTGTTCTGTCTTTGGTTAACATGTGTCTCGAGTCAATAATTAACTGGTTACGGGTTGTCCATAATTTCGGTTCTGCACGAACACATGTCTCTATTTCCATGCTCAACATACTAGTTTCATATTTCAGCGTTTTAAGTAAATTTCCTGAATCTGGTAACTGGTTATTAGTTTAGACTTATTATTTATAAATAAATATCTAATTAATATTAACTTCCATGCAAATATTTCTTAACTAGGTCATATGGTTATGGTTTTAAGTGCGACACGCCGACACGAAGGAGAAATATAAGACACACGAGGGACTGTTTGAAGGACGAGTACCTGGCCAATAGGACGAGAGGGGGTGTCTGCTCCTTCGACGAGTCCGCTGACCGTCGATCGGTGGAACTCCGGCGTCCGACCGTTAGCAGCGGCAGGCAGCGTCGGGCGGGGTCCAGGCAGCGTCGGGCGGCGTCGGGCTGGTCCAGGCAGCATCTGGCGGGGGTCGGCTGGGTCCAAGCAGCGTCGGGCGGGGGTCTTGGCGGTCGGGGAGGGCTCGACCCGGCTGGACGTTCGGGGGATGGCTGGATGTGTGGTGGTGCAAGCGGCTTGTGTGGTCCAATGTCGTGGAGGGGTGCAGGTGAACGGGGGGTGGTGGCAGCTTGTACTGGTGGTGGTTCCGTCCGGCAGGGAGGCGGCGGTTGATCCGGTGTGGTTGAGAGGAGTTGGGTTGGCAAGGGAGTTCGGTTAGGTTGAGGGGATGGGTGATATTAGGGTTTCCATAGTATTAGGGATAGTTGTTTATATATAGTAGGGTTTATGGCCTGGGCCTTGGGCTTGTCTGGCTCCTTGGGGTGAGGCCTAGTCCTCCTGATAGGTATAATGGCTTGGTTAAGACTAATTTAGAAGTGATCTGGCCTAGAATTTAAATCAGGTTACAAAAATTACATCTGTCATTAGGAGAAAGTTGTTTTTAATAAGAATATACTTCGACGTTTGCAACGACTGTTGTGCAGCTACATTAGGGCACAAGATCGGGATCTGAAGGTTACACAAGGTGTAGGTGGGTAGTCCTGCGTGTCTAGGGGATGGGTACTTCATTGGTTTGGGGGTACCTACTAGTATAGTGCTCCAAACATTAGGGCAACCGTAAGGTGAATTAAGTCACATAAATATTGCACCTTAATGTCATCGTATCCAAATAAACCCTAGTCACTCAATTAAACTTAATGAAACCTAAATTGGTCGAGGGGGTTTACACTTTAGTCTTACATCGGATAGAATAATAGAGAGATGATCTAGCCTCTCCTATATATATGTACTTCTTTATTGATAATGAATCATCCAATCTATTCCTTTCTACATGGTATCAGAGCCAAAACTCTGAATCTTTTCTCCATATAAAGAAAATAAAAAATAAATTCTAATCCCCTCCCCCCCTCTCACCCGACCCACCCCCCCCCCCCGCCTACCTCAACTCGAGTGGAAGCCCCCCTCCCACCCCCCATCTTCCTCTGCCCGAGTGGAAGCACCCTTCTTGCCGACCTTGTCCTCGTCGTACGTCGGCGTAGGCGAGTTATTTGTTGGGTCGTGGATAATCAGAGAGGAACTATTGTCTGATCCTCTGATTTCAATCTTAACGTGGGTTCTGAGATTATAGAGCATACTTAGAGGATAGCAAAATTGTTTGTTTGCATGAACCTCTAAATCTTGACGAGGATATCAGGAGTTGACAGAGAGCAAATTTGGGTTTACGTGAATCTATGTTCCTGACATGGTATCCACATCAGGATCTTACAGAAAGTAACATGTGTTGTTTCTTTGTCATGGCTTGTGCGATCCACCTTCACTCTCTACTTTCCTTGCGCAAGCCGTTCTGGCTACGTTGATCGCGTATTGACAGAGTTGATTTGATTATCGGGGCGGGAAGACCAAACGACAGTCGAATCAAGAACATTGAAGGATGACGAACACATAGGCGAATAACAGTGCTACTAACACCAGTACCAAAAATACAATGGCGGGGACATTGGGCACTGACACGACGGTTTCATCAGTTTGACTTGTCGATAGACGGTTGGATGGACCAGATGGTTACTCGATATGGCGCAAGAAGATTGAGAAGACGCTGCGGGGAATACAGTTGTCAAAATATCTGACTGACATCCCTCAACAGTGAGTGATCCCACATACGAGCAGTGGAAGACTGATGAGAGTCAACTGTTCACACAGTTGATGAATACGATGGAACCATCAGTGGAAGACATGGTTCATAACACAGACTCGGTGAAGGAGTTGTGGGAGGTCCTTGAAATAACGTTTGATGGAAAATATGATTTATCTCGCATATATGACTCGGTCATTGGTGTCTACCAAGTTGATCAAGGAGAAAAGTCACATACGGACCATTTTCGTGCCTTAAAGGCACTAACTGTTGTGGTGGATCGAGTGCTACCATTGACGACATATATCAATAAGGTAATAACTCAATGCCATCATCTCTATGTCATGGCGTATCTTGTCTCCCTTTGTCCTGATGCAGACTCTGTAATGTCTCAAATCATTATTGGGGCTGAGGTACCATATTTGATGGAAGCACATTTTTGTGTCCTACGGGCAGTAAAAGTCATTGAGACTGCTTCGGGTGATGCCCCTGCTAATCGGCCTGTCATGGGTGCTGCTCGTGGTAGATTTCGTAGAGGTCGTGGTGGTCGACGTGGTAGCCGAAACGCTGGCTATGATGGTGGACGAGGCAATGACGATCGTGATGGCGAAAGACCGTGCACATGCTTCAATTGTGGTCAACAAGGCCCGCAGTATTCTAAAGTTTCTACTGCCAATGTTACATCAGATAATCCTGATGGGTTATCCGTAAAAATGACGACAAAGGTCTATGACAAATTTGCTAAATTTTAAGCTTAGTGTCGTGGTGAAGCTCCACATCTGGATCCACAACCGGATATTAAGCACCGTGTGTGATCAAGTCAAAGTAGTGGATGATCAACTCAGGCAAAACTAATCACATGACAGGTAATACAGGTATGTTGTGTGATTATATATCTGTCGATCGTGTATCAAATATTACTGTTCCAAATGGTAGTTCCCTGGGAGTTCGTGAAAAAGGAAACACCTGTATTTCTCCTGGTCTGTCACTCAGATCATTTTTATACACACCTGGCAATCTGTTCAGTCTTTTTCTATTAGTAGAATTACTCGTGACTTACAATGTTTCGTAATATTTTTTCAGATGGTTGTATTTTTCAGGACCTAAAGACTTGGAGGACTATCTGTAGGGAGCATGTGGCTGGAGGCTTGTACTTATTTGACATAAATTCTTTTGTTGCCTGTGCCAGGGTAAAACTTGATCCATTTGAGTTGCACTGTCAGTTTGGTCATCCATCTATCCAAGCACTCCAGAATATGTATCCGTCTTTGAGTTTTCTTGTTCTGTTTTATTGTGAGTCATATAGTTTGGCTAAACATCATCGGGGTACCCTTTTGAACTAGTGCACTCTGATGTATGGGGTCTTGTCCTATTGAATTTTTGATGGGCTTTAAGTATTTTGTTTCCTTTGTTGATGACTACTCACGTGTCACTTTTGTCTACTTGATGAAAAATTGCTCCAAATTATTTAATATTTGGTACAATTTTTATGCTGAAATCCAAACCCAATTTGGAGTTCCTATTAAGTATTTTCGAAGTGACAATGGTCATGAGTATTTATCTCATGAGTTCAATTCTCATCTGGCTAGACATGAAATCATCCACCAAAGTTTTTGTTCTTACACACCATAATAAAATGGTGTGGTTGAACGCAAGAATCGCCACCTTTTGGAAATAATGCGTGTTCTTATCTTTCAAGCACATAATCCCAAAAATATTTGGTCTGATGAAGTCCTTATAGCCTGTTACCTGATCAATCGGATACCATCTTTTGATTTCAATGGTACTACTCTATTTTCTCGGTTATATTCCAATCGTGAGCCATTTTCTCTATCCCTCAAAATTTTTGGCTGCTTGTATTATGTCCGGGATACTCGACCAACTCTTTCTAATTTGGATCCGAAGGAAATAAAATATAGTTTTCTTGGGTATCTAAAAGATCAAAAAGGGTATCATTATTTTTCTCCAACTCTGAAGAGGTATTTTATGTCTCGGGATATTACTTTTGTTGAAACTGACTTTCCTCCACTCCAACCAACTTTAAATTATGTTCCCAAGGTTTACCAAGAAGAGAATTTTTTGTTGTTTTTCCCCGTAAGGGTGCCCTCCACTACTGAGCTAGTCTCCCGGTCAGACGGTCCACAAATATCAGCCCAATCAAAATCGGTGTCGCTAGTCTCACAAACTCTGATAGAACAAGCATCACCAATGGTGCCCCCGGCCATCGTGCTATCATACTCCTCTAGCTCCACTGATTCACCAGTTTTGACAGAACAAATATTACCGATGGTGTCCTCGGCCGTCGTACCATCGTCCTCCTCCAGCTCCACTGATTCACCATCGCCTGTTATATAGGGTCGACCCCGTCGGGCATGCCGTGACCATCCTTAGAGTTATTGGCACTACAACTGGCTCACGAGTCAGACTCAGTCCTTGGTGGCGACTATTGACGGGATTTAGATTCCTAATTCTGCGGATAAAGGACTCAAACATCATAGTTGGTGCACAGCTATGGAAGAGGAGATACGCACACTTCGAGATAACAATACATAGGACTTGGTGGACTTGCCTACGGAAAAGAAGGTGGTCGGTTGCAAGTGGGTGTTTACAATCAAGGTGAAACCAGATGGAACTCTTGATCATCTGAAATCTCGATTTGTGGCTAAAGGATATTCTCAGACATACGACGAAGATTATTTTGAGACATTCTCCTCAGCTGCCATGATGACTTCTATGAGAGTGCTTATAGCATTAGCCGTCCGATATGATTGGCCCCTCATGCAGTTAGATGTGAAGAATGCCTTTCTTTATGGGGACCTTGAAGAAGAAGTAGTATATGTGATGCAAACTTCTGGGTTTGTTGCATGGGAGGGTAAAGTATATTATCTATAGAAGGCCCTCTACGGTCTCAAACAATCACCTCGTGCTTGGTTTGATCAATTTACAAATTTCGTTAATTAGTTTGGCATGTGTCAATCGAAGAAGGATCATTCGTAATTTTACCGAAAGACATAAGCTGGAAGGATACTACTTGGTGTCTACATTGATAATATTATGATTACGGGAGATGGCAGTTAGGGTATTGCAGGGCTGAAGAAGTTTCTAGGTGAACAGTCTCAGACTAAGGACATGGGAGCATTGAATTACTTTTTGGGCTTTGAGATCACACGGAGTAAAAAGCATATTATAATATCTCAGAGAAAATATGTGTTGGACATCCTAACTAATGCCAGAATAATACAAGCTAAGAAGCAACCTCATCCATGGACCCAGGGATAAAGTTACTTCCCGATGAAGGGACACTGATATGACCAATCCGGACCAGTATCGTAGAGTGGTTGGAAAACTCAACTACTTGGCGGTCATGACTCGCCCAGATATTTTTTTTGCCGTAAGTGTCGCAAGTAGTTTTATGGCTTCTCCACGAGTTCCGCATTGATTGGGAGTTCTCAGAATCCTGCGCTATCTACCCCTGAATCCAGGAAAAGGAATTCAGATGGAGCATCAGGGACATACTCGTCTAGAATGTTTTAGAAATACAGACTGGGGTTTATGTCCTATGGATAGATGGCCTACATCTGGCTATTCAATTTTTATTGGCAGTAATTTAGTGTCATGAAAGAGCAAGAAGCAGAGTGTGGTCTCGCGATCAAGTTCAGAAGCGGAGTACCGAGTTATTACTCAAGGCACAACAGAGGTGTTATATCTGTAACATCTTCTGAAGGAGCTGGGAGAAGACGAAGTAGGATCTGACGCTATAGATATGTGGTGTGACAATTAGTCAGCTATCTATATTGCTACCAATCCCGTATTTCTTGAAAAAAAAACATATTGAGATTGACTGCCACTTTTTCCATGATGAATATCAAAAAGGGATTAATAAAATTTTACCGTGTGAGGATCGACGATCAGATAGATGGTATTTTCATGAATTTTCTTTTAGGCCATTGGGTTCAGTTTTTTTGTAACAAGCTGCACGTGATTGACATCTATGCTCCAGCTTGAGGGAGGGTGTTAAAGTATTAGTGGATTTTAGTCCCACATCGGATAGAATAATAGAGAGAGGAGCTAGCCTCTCCCATATATATGTACTCATTTATTGATAATAAATCATCCACTCTATTTCTTTCTACAGTTGTAAAAGACAAAATATTCCTATATCGAACTAAAGAAAAAAACAAAGTAAATCTTTAAGGATGCCCTAACCCAAGCCAAGGATGAGGTTGGGATTATTTTTTAATATTGTGAATTTTATTTTCTTTTCTACAAAAGAGAAATAATTAACACTTGACATAGGACGGGAACTTAAGTTCAACTAATCAAATATCAAAATTAAGGTTTGTAGAAGATTTAACTAGTGAGAAATTCCTTTGTAATGATTAAATAGGGAATAGTGGAAGAAGACTTAGTTATTTTTATTGGTTTTGAAAATAACTTACACGACTTACCCAGAAGAGTGTGATTCTGCCACAAGTCTTCGAGAAAGGCGCAAACATCGTCTACGACGGATAAGTTGTCAACACGTACTTGGACTTCATAGAATCTGTTATTGGTTTTGAAAATAACTTGCACGACTTACCCAGAAGAGTGTGATTCTGCCACAAGTCTTCGAGAAAGGCACAAACTTCGTCTACAACGGATAAGTTGTCAACACGTACTTGGACTTCATAGAATCTGGTGCACAAATCCTTATTGAGGAATAAGACCGCACGCGCCACTTGCTAACAGAATACTCGATCCGGATTTGACTTGTGTTTCGGAGAAGTCGATTCGATGTCGTCTTTGATTTCTCATCTTTGGAGAGTCGTTAGTTGTGGAAGATTTTTCTAATGTTTTTTCAAACTCGGCGAAAACGTTAGCAAAAATTTTAGGTTTCACAATAAAGTTTAATAGTGGATTTTATTCTCATTCATTATGTGTTCCTTCTACAAGTCTTTGGCTCTATTTATAGCCATGCATTCAACCATAAGATAACACAAAATAATTCTAAAAAAATAAGCTTTCTTTCCAAACTAACATCTCAATAACAAACAAATAACAATAAAAATAAAAGAATCTCAACTCCTCAACTAAAAAATCATCCAAACTAACCTCCCAATAACAAACAAATAAAAAGAATCTAAAGTAATCTAAAGGGATAAAACTCACATTATTAGTTTTAATCCTAACAAACTAATTTAGTTTTGGTCCTCCGTACAACACTATTTGGGTAAAGACTTGTCCTAAAAATATTTTGACAAAAAATATAATGGTTAAAACTAAATCAAGGTAGCAACATGCTAATAGCCTAATAGTTCAAAATATTTTGTTGTTAGTTAAAAAGTTCATAATATTTAGTAAAAATACAATATTTAATTAAAACCAGCATATTTAAAATTGATTATTTTTGTGGATATTTTAATTAAATATCGTTGTAGCCCTAAATGTCTTTGTCCTCTATTTATTTGTTGAATAGAAAATTGTATATAGACCATCATAGTTCTCTTTAAATGTACAAAAGACATAAAGTTTAGATAAATCCTAAAGTCAGCCCCGAAATGCCCTTCTAAAGGGCATAATTTTTTTCAGAGGTTAGTGTTTCCGAGAACATGAAAAATGTAAAAAATAAACGTAAGTAAAAGTCCAATTTTGTCCCTAAATTTCGTCACTAAAAGTCAAATTTTGTCACTGAAAATCCAATTTCATTATCGAAAGACAAAATTCGTCACTAAAATTTCAACAATTAATCTCCATTCGAGATCAATAAATATAAATAAAAAATTTATGCCCTTCAGAAGAAGTAAATTGTGCAAAAGAATATAAATAAAAATACTCCCTTCTAAAGGGCGTATTGGGAATGAGTTTAAAATTTGTCCAAATTTTAAACTTTTGTGAAATTAAAGAGAAATATGAATTCTCTTCATACAATTTTCTGTTTGTTTAAACAAAAAGCAAAAGCCTCACTCTTCATGACCTATATTGATGATGAATTTTTGATATATAAATAGTTTGTATCTAACAATTAAAATATTAAGAAGACAGGTAGGACATTACGGTCAAAAAAGATAGTTGCATCCCTTACCCCTAGGGTTGAACATTTAGTCTATTCTATTTAATTGAACCTTAATTTTTTAAATAATATTTAACTGCAAATCACGTAGCATCAAACTAGTTTTCATTGTAAAATCTTAAAATTGTATTTATCTAAATAAAATAATATATTTTTAAAGCAATTTTAATCGCAAACTGCATCCAATTCGAAAATATATATACACTAAAATTTAAACCATAATTTAAAACTACCAATAAAGAGATATGTTAGATGATTCACACTTGAAGAAAATAAAAAATAGGAAGTGTGAGATATATGGTTGAATCAAAATTACCACTAAATAAATTAAATTTAGATAAATACATATATAAAAAATAATATAAATGATAATATGTTATTCGTGTTTAATTGATCACATCCCAGGTATAAAATTAAAATTTCATAAATTTAAAATGCAAACGAGACTATAGTGCATTGAATCCAAAATAGAAAATTGTATATTAAGCATAAAACTTCTCTGTAATTTCACAAACAACACAAAGGTTAGTGAATTTGTAATTTGAGTCCAAATACGTCCTTCAAAAAGGTGTATTTTTTGCATTTTAATTTCGGAGAACAGAGTTTTCGTGAACATGAATAATGTAAAAAAATCGTCAGTTAAAGTCTAATTTGGTCTCTTAAATTCGTCACTAAAAGTCCCAATTTTGTCACTGAAAGATAAATTTCTTCACTAAAATTTTGTCACAAATTTTTTTATCAGTTAACCTCTACTCGAGATCCGGGCCTGCTCGAACATTTTGGAGGCCCTAGACAAGTCCTATAAATGAGGCCCTAATTCCTCTATATTTTTTTTATAAATCCAATAAATTCAAAATACAATATAATTAGACCTTGAATACACATAAAATTTTAGCAAAATTCAATAAATTAAGCAACTTTGAGCTGTAAATTTATTTAAAAAGATGAAACAAAATAACACAAACTAAATCTAAGAAGAAAAAATTATTGCTTTTTTCATGTACAAAATTGTCAATTATGTACACATAAAATTTCAAATCCGGACGTGCCTCGAGTGAAGCAAATAACTTAGATTGAGATGTATCAGTTACCAAAAAATATTATTTAGAGATCTAGAGAAAGAAAGAGAGATGATAATTCTAATAGTAAATTTCTTAAATTTATATAAATTTCACAAGGGAAACTAAAAGAGACGTTGAAAATTAAAGAAGAGAATTAGAGAAATAGTTGCGTCGCGGCTGCGAGAGGGAGAGGACCGTTTCCACACAAAAAACCCATTGGGAGCAATTTTTCGGACAGAGGAAGGAGATGAGGGATGACCACATTTCCTTTTCCTAGGGGCTAGGTTTCAATTACCGCAATTGGCAGCAAAGAACTTCCTACTTTCCTAGCATGCCCTTTGTTAGTTTTTTTCAATATTTTTTTTTGCACGTGGGCTAGACAATTAGATAAAGCTTCTATCTTTTTCTAATAGCTCAAAACAACTGTTGTTTAAAAAAACAAATTAGAGGGGGGCCTTGGGGGAGGAGGCCCTACTGGGGTCTAGTCTAGATTTGCTAAATTTTGGAGCCCAAATATCACTACAAAAATAATGTTAAATAGCGACGGATCTCAACGACGAAAAATAATCTGTCATTGAGTCAGTGACGAACTTTCGACAAAATTATGACTAATTTATTTATGTAAACAAATTATATTATTTTCTGCCAACAAGCCATCGCTAATCCGTCGCTGTTATGATAGCGACGGAATAGCGATAGAAATATTCGTCGCTTCGAAAACTTTAAATTCCAGAGCACGTTTCATTTCCCCCCAAACTTAAAAAATCTGTCGCTTTGAAAACTTAAAATTCCAGAGCTACGACATTGTACTCGGGATGGATTGGTTGAGTAGGCACCGTACTAGTATAAATTGTAGATGAGGTAGAGTTTTGTTTGGTCCGCTAGAAGAGCCAGAGTTCGAGTTTGCTAGAGGAGCTGCAGAGCAGGGAGAAGGCATTATTTGTGGAGCTATGGTGGAAGACAAGGAGTTGCCGCATCAGTTGATAGCAGAGTTCTTGGATATGTTTCCTGAGGAATTGCTAGAATTGCCGCCAGATTGATATGTTGAATTCTCTATAGACTTGGTGCCAGGTGTAGAACCTATTTCACAACATGTCTATAGAGTAAACAACAGTGAGCTGGTCGAGCTGATGAAGCAGGTGGACGAATTACAGGATAAGGGGTTTATCAGATCGAGTTCTTTACCGTAGGGAGCCCCGATATTATTTGTACCGAAGAAGGATGGATCAGTACGCATGTGCATTGATTACAGGGCATTGAATAATCTCACTATCAAGAATATGTACCCTTTGCCATGGATTGATGATCTGTTCGATCAGTTGAGTGATGTCAAGGTATTTTCTAAGATAGACTTGAGATCAGGTTACCACCAGGTGAAAGTAAAGCCGGAGGAGATACCGAAGACTACTTTTAGAACTCGGTATGGTCAGTACGAGTTTATGGTGATGCCGTTTGGGTTGAATGCACTGGCGGTATTTATAAACTTGATAAACAAGGTATTCCATCAGTACCTTGATAAGTTCATGGTGGTGTTAATTGACGACATACTCATATACTCGAAGACACCGGAGGAGCACGAGGAGCATTTGCGGATTGTGTTGGAGGTGCTGAGAAAGGATAAGCTGTAGGAAGCTGTCCAAGTATGAATTCTTTCTGGACAAGGTGGAGTTCTTGGGGCATGTTATGACTGGTGATGGTATTTCAGTGGATCCAAAGAAGATCGCAATAGTAGAGTCTTGGAAGACCCCGAGTTCGGTAGCAGAGATTAGGAGTTTCTTGGGATTGACAGACTACTACAGGAAGTTTGTGTAAGATTTTTTGAGGATTGTCGAGCCGATGACCAGACTAACCAGGAAGGATGTAGAGTTTGTTTGGACGGAGGATTGCCAGGTTGCTTTTGAGGAATTGAAGAAGAGGTTGATGTATGCTCCTATTTTGACGTTGCCATTAGGGTCTGGAGGTTTCACTCTTTATAGTGATGTATCAGAGAAAGGTGTGGGTTGTGTTCTTCAGCAGAATGGAAAAGTGATTGCTTATACATCCAGGCAATTGCGTTCTCATGAAAAGAACTATCCTACCCATGATTTGGAGTTGGCAACAGTCATCTTCGTCCTGAAGTTGTGAAAACACTATTTGTATAGAGAGCGTACGGAGATCTTCACATACCACAAAAGCTTAAAGTACGTTTTCACGCAGAAGGTGTTGAACATGAGACAGCGTCGGTGGTTGGAACTAATAAAGAATTTTGATATATCTTTGCAGTATCATCCTGTGAAAGCCAATGTAGTTGCCGATGCCTTCAGTAGGTATCCGGTAGCTATATTCTTGACGCAGGATCGATATTTGTTGGAGGACTTGGAGAGATTGGGAATTGAGGTGATACTTTCTAGTTTTGCTATGCAGATGTGAGGATTGCAGATACATTCAAATTTGATAGACTGGATCAAGGCAGCCCAGTATGATAATGTATCTTTGAGGAGCATCAGAGCTCAGGTGAGAGCAGAATTGGAGGATGAGCTCACCATTGTCGAGGATGGTTTTTTGCGATATGGAGTTAGATTGTGTGTGCCTAGTGGGGAGCTGCGTGAGGAGGTATTGCAGGAAGCGCATCGCTCTCAGTATTCCATACATCCAGGTGCCAACAAGATGTATCGGGATATGCGAGAGAGTATGTGGTGGTATGGCATGAAGAGGAAAGTGGCACAGTTTGTATCCAGATGCTTGGTGTGCCAACAGGTGAAAGCCGAGAGGCAGAGGCCAAGAGGTTTACTTCAGCCATTACCCATTCCAAAGTGGAAGTGGGAGCACATTACTATGGATTATATGTCCGGACTTCCACGATCTCCAGGAGGGAAAGACACGATTTGTGTAAAGCCCCTGTCACTACCACATTTTCTAGGAAAGGGTATTTTAGTCTTTTCCTATTTAATTAATTATTGTGCATGGTAAATAATTATTTGTTGTATTATTTAATTATTGTTAGATATTATTTAATTATTTTGGACTTGTATGAGTGGACCTAACTAGTTTAGTTTGGACCTATGGACCAACATGAATTAATTAGTTAGACTTGGCCCATTTAGAAAGCCCATTGTTAAGGAGATGGATTAAATTAATTAAATCATTAGACTAGAAGCTTCCTTCCTTAATTATTTCTTCATGAGAGGCCCCAAGGGGTACATTGGACATTTTATAATTGCTTGGGGAAGGGGTAAGGCTGGCCTATATTAGAGGGGGGAATTCTCTCTCCTCTCATTCTCATTCCAAATCTAGATCTAGAATTTCTCACTCCCAAATTTCTTTCATTCCCATTCAAATTCTCCACCAAATTTATTCTAATTCCTTTCTAATTCACCATTAGAGAGTTGAGAAGTAAGGATCTAGAAGGAGGAAGCAAGAATCTACAAAGAGGAGCAATGATCTACAATTTGGAAGCAATTTTATCTCAATTGGAGGTTTCATTGGGAATCCATCTCCCAATAGGTATAATTCAGTTTTTCCCTTTAAAATAGCTTCTAAATTTGAGATTTAATCATGTAAAATCAACCCATATGTATGTACTACCCATAGGACTTGGTTTTGTGTTCATAGGAGACCCATGGAGAAAGTTATAGTGCTTTTTGTGTCAATTTTGTGGGAATTCCGAATTGACATTTTGTTGTGTGTGTCAATTGATCCTATAGATCAATTGGGCATGTGCTTATGTGTTTGGGGCTAGTGTCGTGTCCATAATTGGGTACGTGTAGGTCATATCCCAACAATTTGGTGATACGTGTTGTTTTGGGAGTTTTTCCTCCGACATGGGACTTTATACATGTCATATTTTGACACGGACACATAGATCTACATTTGACACTTTAATTTGTTCATAAATAATATTTGTGACTTGCTTGTGTCCTTCGGGGTGCAATTGGTTGTGTGTTGGACTCGTGTCGCATGCGTATCCTAGATCTAGTGGGATACGGTATGATACTCTCCATTTGTGTGTGTTTATGTGTAGATCTAATTATTTATGCTTTAATTCTTGAATTATAATTAGTAAATATATATAGAGGTTATATATTTATTTTAGTGTAATTATTATGATATTTATTGTAGCATAGATCTATGTATTTTTATGTGTACTAATATAATGTATAAATATATATGTAGCTTTCTTTACATGCATTTATATATGTTACAACTTATGTTAATAAAATAAATTATATATAAATATTTTATAAAATATATTTATGTGTTTAAATGAGTATTTATATTAATTATAATTATTATATAATTAATTGTATATAAATGAATGTATTTTTATGTGTGCATTTAGCCATGTTAAAATATGTACATTAGTACATGGAATGTGTATTGTAGCTATTATTATTTATTTATATGTATAGGATTATGTATATATATATAAGTATATATTTATTTATTTGTTTTATATATATATATATATATATATATATATATATATATATATATATATATATATATTGATTTATATATTTATATATTAATATATATATATTTATATATATTATCACTTTTAGGCGACGGCTGCATTAATGACAGATTCTGTCATTAAACAGTAGTAGCAGCCGCTGTAGCTCACTGAGCATTTAATGACAGTTCTGTCATTAATGCTGCGGGCGGGTTTTTGAATAGCAGTGGCGACGATTTTCTGTGACAGTTGTGAACTGTCACCAATTAAGTGACAGTGGGTTTTTATACAGCGGTTTTGGCGACGGTTTTTGCAGTGACAGTTAGAACTGTCACTAAAGGGTCTGTTTATTGAAAATCAGTGTTTTAGCACACTGTTTTCAGTGACAATTTGGCAGTTTTAGTTTATATTTTATATATTATATTTATATATATATATGTATATATATGTATTTATTGTGAGATATAATACTAGTATTGTTATAATTTTAATTGTATAATATTAGTATATATATATATTATATTTTGTATAAGGGTAAATACTATATCTATGTATCTTGAGCATTATTTTGTGTGGGTACCAAGTTGGTTCAAAACCATGATTCCTAATTATTGTATTTAATATTCTATTTATTATACTTTATTAATTAATATATAGGTATTGTGAGGTTTACCTTGGATTCACGTATCCTAAGATACGGTATCCTAATATTTAAGGATGTAGTTTTATGACTTAGATTTTAGTATTTTGATCCAAGTTTTTGGTACTAGACTTGTGCAACCTAGAAATAGATAGTTAACCTTAGTTTGACCATAGTTGACCATAGTTGACTTTAGTTGACTTTAGAGTTGATCATAGTTGACTTTTGACTTAGAATTGACTTATTGACCTAGAAGTTGACTAGTTTAACTTGTTCTCTTTTCGGGACCTTGTATTGATGTTGTATTCCATATCTAGGTCTTCGAGGCACCGAGTCAGACATCTGTGAGACTGTTCATTGGACTTCAGGCGAGTACATTCTCTGATAGTTTCTCATTTATGATATCCTCTATGTTCACTGTATCTAGTGTAGATATCCATGTTCTCTTGACACTATTGTTACACGGATTGGTTTATCCGGATCTCTTTATGAGATGTTATTCCTTGGTATATGGTATATATGGTGCAAGTATTGTTTCATTGGTTTTCTTCTACATGTACAGACACCGATTTTTGGGAAGAGTTGCTCTCTTCTTGGGGAATCTCGTGCCATAACATACCGTGGTTGGATCTATTATACCAGTTGGGGGTGGGAAGTATTAGTATAGATATGTGATCAATATCCCTATTGAATAAAGTACAGATTACAGAATAGTGTTGATCATGCACCGCACGTATGATTAGCCAGGCCGCATTGCATCTTGCCCAAGCCGATCACATGTTAAGCTAGTACTCACACACTTAGTCATTAGTATTATTATTTCATTGGCATATTGTTCATTATTGTATTTATTTTCAGTATTTCCTTATTGTATATATATCTCTTGTATCTATTGTGCATCTTGTTTATCCACAGCTATTTACTGTTATATAGTTTTTATCATTGATTAGAACTGCTATTAGAGATGTACTCTGCTCCTTTCCTGACTGGATATATTTTTCCAGATGACACTGAGGAGTGGTACCCTACCTATTATGGACCCCAGGATGTTGTGGGTTTAGATTCTGAGATCCTGGCTCAAGAGGGACTTATCCCAACTGAGACAGTTGACCCTAGAGTTGTAGCCTCGTAGTATACTTTTGTACTGGATTTATCTCCAGCTTATTTCTTTATTCTTCAGACTCATTGATGTATTATTTTAGACTCATGAGTTGTATTGTGACTATTCTATTCTTTATCTGATTCGTGCTCATTTCTATCTTAGTTCTGTGATTGAGTATACTATCATTATTGGTGGTTTATTATATTGTTAGATAGATTATCTAGACAGCGTTCTACCACCGATTTTGTGGCGTAGGCTGGGCGTTGTTTCCGACTAGTACCCTTACACCGGGTGTAATCCCCCTAATTTTCAAAAATTTATAATTTATATTTTTTCCCAATTTTCTGGAAATTTTTGGGATTTTTACTAAGACATTTTGAATTTAAATGATTTTTAAATACTATTAATTAATATTAAAATATTATGAAAATTATATTTTATGGTGTAAAATTAAAAATCGGACATAGGGTATTTTTTCGGGAATTTATTGGACCCCGGAAACAATTTTAAAAGCCCTAAAACTAATTAATTAATTAATTTAAAATAAACCGGGTTTATATAAATAAACCAAACCCAAATTAGACCGGACCAGCCGGTCTACCCGAACCGGACCGCTCAGCTAGCGGGTCGGATCTGGGTCAGACCTGACCCGTTTGGACCCGCTCCGACCCGACCCGGATGAACAGTGCACCCCCAAACCTGAGCTGCCCCGACCACTCAGTTCCTCCGGCGGCTGAACCGCCGTGGCATTTCGTCTGCCCGACTGCTCAACTCCTGACCCGCCGCCGTCACCGGCCGTCCGCCGCCCGTAACTGCCCGAGACTCTTCCCCTTCCTCTCCCCTTGAACCGCCGACCGACGATCTCCCTCTTCCCCTATATAAACCCTGTCCGGCCGCCGCTTCTCCCCTCCGCCGGTCATCTTCTCCGGCGACCCGAAGCCCTAGGCCCAGACCCCTCTCTCCGTCTCCCGCCTCCGGCCCTCGACGCCGCCACAGCGCCCCTCGTCGTCTCCTCCGCCGGCTGCTTCCCCCTCACGACCTCCTCCTCCTTCTTCCCCGATCCTCCGCCACCACCGACCGAGACCCGCTCCGTCGACCACTTCCCGCAGAGCTCGACTCTGGCCGCCCTCTTCAGCACCTCGCCGGCCACCAACGACCACCACCCTCGAGCTCCGCCACCCTTAGTCTCCAGCAGCCCCCTCTTCCCTCGACTATCCCTCCAGCGACGACGCCTCGAGCCAACGGAGCCGTCCCCGAGCCGCCGCCTGCGTCGACGAACCCGTCCCACCGCCTTGGCGAGCTGCTTCCACCCTCCTCCGGCGAAGCCCCGGTGTCCTGTGTCCGTAACCATAACCCTACACTCGACAAGGCAACCTGGACACGACACAGAGCAGTGGTGAGACGACACAGGACACGGCTCGAGACACAAGGACACGAGAAACGCAGTTTCCCGGAGCCCTGTTCAGGTACTCATAATTTTCTCCTCGTAGCTCTGATTTATATTCTGTCAGTTGCATCGCGTAGCCTGTATGACCCCCTCGGTGCCCGTGCAACCCGCTCGACGTATCGCGTCCTGTGGCGATCGCGAACCGCGATCCAAAAACAGGAAAACCAACACCCTGTTTCACCCCGGAACTGAGTACGCCCCGCCAAACTGGACGACTTGGTCGCGTGCGGTCTTCACCAATACGTGCGCGTCGTTGATACGGACGTGCAGGATTTCGCAGAAGCTGATTCGGATGTGCGTGCACACCGGAATCAACGCGTATCCGCGGACACCGCCCCGTATCCGACCATTCTGATTCTTGCTGTAACTTAGTGTACACACGTCCGATCGAGACGAAACTTACATCATTGGACTCGTAGCAATACGCTGGTCCTGTGAGCCAAGTTTGGTTCGATTCTGAGAACGTTGACAAAATTGCGTGTCGTGGGCCCCACAGGCTCCACTCGACGGGCGATTTTGATAACGGCTCATCGGAATTCAATTCTGGAAGTTCCGTTGGGTTCGTATCATCGTTCCTGACCTGTTGACACTAAGTTGGACTGATTTGGAGACCTTTGACCCTGACGCATTTTTCGGTGCAAAGCGGCCCACATCTGGACCCCACCTTGACCCGAAAATGTCATTTTCGCCCCTGTGTCCAAATTAGACTCAAGGACAGGCGTTTCTAACTGATTGATATTTTCTGGATCTGATAGTGATGTTTGTTTCAGCAACCGAAGCAGTCCCTGCAATTCCCGCTGAAGCCAGAGCCACACTTGGAGCCGAAAACCCAGGCAAGTGTACCTTACCAAAATCCTGCAGTATTGTTACTTAATTACTTGACTTAATTAACTGTTGTACATGCTTAAACCTAGGGCCGTTTGACTTACTTAGCTGTAAAACCCCCTTCCTAGAAAATCGTATATACCCTTTATTTATTAATTATTAATTAAATTGTAGTAATTAGGTCTAAATAGGAGAAATAGATTTTTAATAATTTTTATTTTAGGTGTTCGGGCACTTAGATGATTTATGGGACCATCAGGAATTTTTCGAAATTTATTCCATGTAGGAGACCCCTTAAGCTGTTGCTAGCCTAACGGTGTGCATTACCCTAATCTATAAATTTTCTTCTGAGTATATATATAATATATATATGTATACACAAATATATATATGTATACATATATTTAGAAGGGAAAAGAAAAGAAAGTAAAAGAAGTATTAAATAAGAAAGTAACTAATAATAATAATATAATAATAATACTAACATTACTAAACTACTATTCCTATTCCTTAGCAAATGCTATATTCCCACAGCAGCTAACTTGCTGCAATTTGCTCCATTCCTTAGCAAATGCCATTCTTTAACTACTTTCCTTAGCAAATTTGCTAAGATTACATTCCTTAACAATTTGTTCCCAGACCCGCCTAATAACTACTCTACCATCCTAGCAAATTTGCTTGCTGTGACCGCCCTTTAATATATGCCAGACCGCCCCACTTCAGCCATTTGTAAAAACACAGACCCGACCCCCTTCACCCCGCGGCCGAACCCAAACACACCCTCTCTCTTCCTATCTTAAATATATATATATATATATATATATATATATATATATATATATATATATATATATATTTATCTCTCAAACCCTAACCTAAATCTCCAGACCTCATTTTCCCATCTAGAGCCGTCACCGCTGCCAGAGAAGCCCCGCCAAGCCATCCAAACCATCCCGACGACTCCGACCTCGCGCACTGCGGATTCCCACACGAGGCACCTTCGCTCCGGAATTGTTTTCCGTCGACTCGCTCGACCAAACTCCGTTCCGTCTTCACCGGTACGCTCACCCCTTAACCCTCTTCCATATTTGTATTATAGTCAACCTCAGAAAACATGTATCCCAAGGCGAAAAATAGCGTCCAAAGTGGGCGGAGCAGACCCAATTCTGGGATCGCAGAAAACTGCGGTGACCACCCATATTGCTCAGTTCGTATCTCCCACCACAGAGGTCCGAATTCGGTGATTCTTTTTGATACCTGTAGAAAACTTGACCTATTTTATTTTCTGTTAAACAACCCTAGATTTTTAGTTGCTGTGGACGGAATTAAATTCGTCACAAAACTGCGCGAACCCACTTTTTCTATATTTCCAAAAGTTGGAAAACGGAGCGCACCCCGCCAAACGGGCCCTCCCCGCCGTGTACCAAGTGTACCGAACGGTGCACGCAGTGTAACCGGAAACGTAAAAATTTGTGGGGACTGATTCGGACGCGTGTGCGAGCCGAAATCAGGCCGTATCCGCAGACACACCCCGTATCTCAACTTCTGTGGAACTCGCACGTATTTTGTGCACGCTTGTCAGATTTTGACGAAACTTACGCCACTGGACTCGTGGTAACGCGCTGGTCCTGTGACCCAATTTTCACACAATTCTGAGACGGTTGACCAAATTGCCAATTGGCGGGCCCTATAGTTGACTTTTTGGACAAAATTGTGTTCGGCTCATCGGAATCCACATTTGGATATACCGTTGGGTTCGTATTGATATTTAGAGTTGTTTGACCCATAGTTTGTCCCATTTAGAGACTGTTACCCTCGGCACGCTTTTCGGTGGAAAGTGGGCCACACGTGGACCCCACCTTTGCCCGAAATTACCGTTTTGCCCCTGTGTCCAAATTGGACGAAAGGGATGTGCTTTTTAGCTATTTTTCTCATTCCAAAAATGTTGGTGATGTTTATTTCAGCATCCGAAGACGTTTGTTCAGAGTCCTTAGTTCCAGGTTCTGTGTCCTTGATATTTGGGCGCGTACACTTTACAGATTTCTTGCCAGGCAAGTATACCTTGCCATTGTACTGTATTTATATTCCATATGAGGCATGCATATTTATTTTCTATTTATTTAGTTCATTTATTTTAACTGCTATATAAACTGCGCGTCCAAGGAAGCTTGGGTGCAACGACGGTGTCGTCGTACTATGTTTTTATTTATGTATATGCATTAGACCTACTTTATGAGACTACCCCATCTTCGTGAGGCATTTATGTTTCATTGGCCATGACACTATTCTTACACGAGTGTGAGTCACATGTAGGACACGGACTTACGTACTCGGCTGGCCACTGGTACGTATAGGTCGTGCGACGGATAGGGATAACTGCCAATAGAAACTTTGCATGCTAGTAGACCTGGCGGTTATTAGAGGTTTATCGTGTCATGGACATGACATGCTTAGAGCATTTGGGTGGAGAGAACAACAAGTACCGCATTTGAGCTCCTTTACACTTTTTCTATTGTGCGGCCGGATTCTCCGCTGGAGATACGGACGGTGATGACCACTATATATTATATTATTATCAGGCGGGCCTCCGGCGTTCGAAAGTCGTCGTGCCTTTGTAGGCCCCTGGATCTCCAATAGAGAACTATGCCAAATCCCAGGTTTTCAGCCAGATAGCTCACTTGTGGGGAAAGGTGTTCTTAACTGCATTCACTTAGACGGTTAGGCGACCCCAATGGATGTTTATTTTCAGTACTTTATTGGTATGTGCTTTTTGTATCTTGTAACGTCCCTCTGAGGACATGGTCCCTTTCCAGATATAGATGAGCAGGAGTACTCGCAGGAGTATGGACCTGGACCTGACGCTACCTATCAGTCTGAGACGATCTTACCTTCTGATTATATGTGATTCATTTGCAGCTGTTTAGAGATTCTAGTTGCTATTCTTTCTAGACATTTATTCTTATATTAGAGTTTATTCTCTTCTCTCTTTAGTAGTTTATTATAGTCGATTTGCAGTGGATTTGTTTCCATCCGACTATCACACTTTGAGATTACTATTCGAGACTGCTTCTTTGATATTCAGTTATTGATTTCCATTTATCTATTACTTGTGCTGTGGATGAGATATAGAACTGCGTGTGACTTGTTGTGGCATATATTACCACTGTGGATTGGATATTCATGTACAGCGTACGTGTGTATATGGTTTCCATATATTGGAGTTCGTATACATACGGCTGGCGTGTTACGTATTCCTAGTCCTACGTATTTTGGGACTGGGGTGTGACATATTTTTGTGGTGGCCCATGCAGGTCAAGAATATATTATCTTGGTTACGTAACTGTACCGAACAAGCCTGCGTATAGGAATAGAGTATAAGGATCTCATCCACGCTTGACTGAAATTCATCTTTCCTATTTAATACTTGCATCCTGTTTGATTCCTGTACTTTTTCTAATCGTTCCGTACATCAACTGCAGAGAGATGGATATGCAAAATGGATGTACTGCCGTCGATGGCGACGCAACTTCTGGAGTCAATGGTCAGACTCAAGGAGGGACCCCAACGATTCCTAGGCTTCCGGGGCCAGATGGACAGACTCACACTCCAGTTCCATCTGATCTTCCTGCTTCACCTATTGGGAACCTTCCACCTGTCCCAGTACCGCAAGATGGCCAAGCGCAGATATTCCAATTCTTTCAGATGATGATACAGGAACAGAAGCAGCAGGCAGCCGAGCAGAGGCAAGAATTTTTGGCAGCACTAGAGAGGATGGCTGCACAGGCTACTGTACCAGCCCAAGCACAAGCTCCAGTACCTCGAGCTAGGGTTGGTTCAGTAAAGGATTTTGTTCAGATGGGTGCAAGGCAGTACAAGGGCACTGAGAGCCCGGAGGAGACTACCAACTGGATCACTCACACGCAGAAGCTACTGGAGGTATCGCAGTTACCTACGGACTTATGGATGACGGGTGTACGGACGCTTCTAGATGGTAATGCTCATCACTGGTGGGAATCCATGGAGCGCCAGTTGGGTACTTACCAGACTTGGGAGCAGTTCTTGGAGTGCTTTGAGGGAAAGTACTTTCCGGACACTGTCAGGGACACCTTGTATGATCAGTTTCTTCACTTGGAGCAGAGGAACCGAACAGTGGACGAATATAATACTGAGTTTAGTCGACTCAGCAAATATGGCGCTGCTTTGATACCAAATAACTTGTCTAAGGCTAAGAGATTTTATCGAGGACTGACCCAGGAGCTACAACATTATACAAGCTCGCAGTCCCGAGTCTCTTACGCTGAACTACTGACAGAGGCCAGATTTCAGGAAACCATTAGCAGAGGAAATGGAGGTCAGTTGCGGACACAACAAGGATCAGCAAGGATACAGCAGGGACCAGCCAGGACACAACAGGAAGGACCTATCAGACGTCCCTTGGCACAACAGCATCAGCAACACCGAGCAGCACCGTACCAGAATTCTGGGAAGCCCTACTGCAATTACTGTGGGAGAATCGGACATATTTCGAAAGATTATCGGACCCGCTTGGGGCAGTGTATGAGATGTGGCTCCGGATAACACATGGCGAGAGACTGCCCAATGCAGGCATCGACACTACCACCGCCAGCACAGAGACTAGCGCTTCCAGCACCGAAGCCAGCCCAGCAGATGACCGGACCGGGAGCACCCCGACCCCCAGCAGCAGGAGGATTTCAGAGAGGATCACCGCTACCTACTCAGGAGGAGCAGTATATGAGGACTGGACATGGACAGCCACAGAGGAACGGGCGAGCTTTTGCATTGGAGGTAGATGACATGGATCATGAGGTGGATGTTATAGCAGGTATTACCCTTGCTTTTACTTTTCCTGCCGTGATATTATTTGATACGGGAGCCACCCACTCATTCATATCATCTAGTTTTATTGCCAAACACAACATTGCTTCTACACCATTATCTAGTTGTGTTAGAATTCTTACCAGAGGAGGAGTTGTACCAGTTAGTCGAGTTTGTAGATCGGGCCCTATAGTGATACGTGGCAGAGAGATGAATGCCCAACTCTTAGTCCTTTATATGCCAACTTTTGATATTGTGCTTGGAATGGACTGGCTGAGCAAGAACCATGCTTTCTTCGATTGCTTTGGAGGAAGCATTCTTTTTAAGGTACCAGGTTAGCCTGAACTTGAGTTTGCCCGAGGATCCACAGAAATCTTTGATGGTATGCAGCTCGCAATGGACGATGTTGTCTATCACCCTATTATTTCAGAATTTCTAGACGTCTTTCTAGAAGATTTGCCAGGACTACCCCCAGACAGAGACATAGAGTTTTCAATTGAACTAGCACCCGGAGCAGCACCTATAGCATCGCATGTTTACAGACTGGCGAAGAAGGAGATGGACGAGCTAAAGGCACAGTTAAAAGAGCTAGAGGAGAAAGGTTTCATCCGACCGAGTGTATCACCCTGGGGAGCACCAGTGTTGTTTGTACCCAAGAAGGATGGGTCAGTACGTATGTGCATTGACTACAGAGCCTTGAATGCAGTGACAGTGAAGAACAAATATCCATTGCCACGCATTGATGACATGTTTGATCAACTCAGTGGAGCTAAGGTATTCTCGAAAATAGATTTGAGATCGGAATATCACCAAGTGTAGGTACGGAAGCAGGACATTCCGAAGACCGTATTCAGAACAAGATATGGGCACTACGAGTTTTTGGTCATGCCATTTGGATTGACCAATGCTCCAGCGATCTTCATGGACTTGATGAATCGAGTCTTCCACCAGTACTTGGACCAGTTCGTGGTCGTCTTCATAGATGATATACTTGTCTATTCGAAGAGCCACGAGGAGCACGAAGAGCACCTGCGGATTGTTCTAGAGACTTTGAGGAGAGAGCAGTTATATGCTAAACTCAGCAAATGTGAGTTCTTCTTGGACAGAGTTTTATTTCTTGGACATGTTGTTACAGGAGATGGTATTTTCGTTGATCCAGAGAAGATCTCAGCAGTTGAGACATGGCCTGTTCCTAAATCAGCAGCAGAGGTGAGGAGTTTCCTTGGACTTACGGGATATTACCGACGATTCGTGGAAAACTTCTCAAGGATAGCGGCACCTATGACTCATTTTACTTGTAAGGATCAAGAATTTATATGGACTGACGAGTGTCAAGCAGCCTTTGAAGAGTTGAAGAAGCGACTGACTACAGCACCAGTATTGACGATTCCGTCAGGATTAGGAGGATATGTGATCTATAGTGACGCATCAAGAAAAGGCTTAGGATGCATATTGATGCAGCATGGCAAGGTGATTGCATACGCATCTAGGCAGTTACGAGTACATGAGAAGAATTATCCGACTCATGACTTGGAACTTGCAGTCGTTGTATTTGCTCTGAAGCTATGGAGACATTACTTGTATGGGGAATGAGTGGATATCTATACAGACCACAAAAGCCTCAAGTACGTCTTCACGCAGAAGGAGTTAAATATGAGGCAACGTCGATGGCTCGAGTTGATGAAAGATTTCGAGATAGAGCTACATTATCATCTAGGCAAGGCAAACGTGGTAGCAGACGCGTTAAGCCGGAAGCCAGCAGCTTACTTCTTGACAGCACAGAGGAAACTATTGGAGGACTTGCAAGAGCTTGGCATTGAAGTGATACTACCCAGAGCAGATGGGACACTAGCCAACTTGCAAGTATAATCATCATTGGTAGAGAGGATTAAGGCAGCTTTGCCTACAGATGCCAGATTCAGGAGACTAAAGGAAATGACAGAGGCTGGAGAGCAGACCGGATTACGCATTCATGAGGATGGGACATTACGATGTGGTGATCGTCTTTATGTTCCAAATGGAGAGATTCGACAGGAGCTGATGGCAGAGGCTCATAGTTCAATTTATTCTATTCATCCTGGAGGCACCAAGATGTATCGCGACTTACGACAGCATTTTTGGTGGCATGGAATGAAGAGAGAGATAGCTCGCTTTGTAGCTAAATGTCTGGTATGTCAGCAAGTGAAGGCGGAGCACCAGAGGACAGCAGGATTATTGTAACCACTTCCGATTTCAGAGTAGAAGTGGGAGCACATCACTATGGGCTTCATTACGGATTTTCCCAAGAGTCCAAGTGGGAGAGATACAGTGTGGGTAATAGTGGACCGACTCACCAAGTCAGCCCATTTTATACCTTTTAGAGTGGGTCAGTCTACAGAAGCATTAGCTGACTTATATATGAGGCAGATCATGAGATTGCACGGCATACCAGTCAGCATTGTATCGGACAGAGATTCGTGCTTCACATCGCACTTTTGGAGGAGCATGCAAGAGAGTCTTGGTACTCATCTGAAGTTAAGTACATCTTACCACCCGCAGACAGATGGACAGTCGGAGCGTACTATTCAGACCTTGGAGGATATGTTGAGGGCTTGCATGTTAGACTTCGGAGGATCATGGGAGGACCACCTACATCTTGTAGAGTTTTCTTACAACAATAGCTATCAAGCGAGTATTCAGATGGCTCCGTTTGAAGCATTGTATGGAAAAAAATGTAGGTCTCCTGTGTGTTGGAGTGACGTGGGAGAACATCAGATTTTGGGACCCGAGTTGGTGGTCAACACCGTAGAGACAGTCAAGAAGATTCAGGGACACTTGCGAGCAGCGCAAGACAGGCAGAAGCAGTGGGCAGACCTTCATCGCCGTCCCTTGGAGTTCAAGGAGGGCGATCACGTCTTCTTGAGGATATCACCGACCAGAGGCACCATCCGATTCGGAGGACGCGGCAAGTTGAGTCCAAGGTATATTGGACCATTTGACGTGCTCGAGAGAGTTGGAGAGGTGGCATATCGACTTGCGCTACCACCTTCACTAGAGGGAGTACATGACGTATTCCATGTGTCGCAGCTCAGGCGATATGTGGCAGACAGCAGTCATATTCTCGACTATTCGGAGATCACCATTGGGCCGAGCTTGTCTTACCAAGAGCAACCCATGGGAATCCTTGATCGTCGAGAGAAAGTGTTGAGGAACCAGTCTATTCCCTTGGTTCGCGTAGCATGGAGGCATGGCGCGCCAGGAGAATCAACTTGGGAGCGCGAGGACGACATGCGCAAGCGTTTTCCGAACCTATTCGCAGACCAAGGTATGAATTTATATTGTTAATTTATATCTTATACCATCCTTGCATTCTATCGTGGCTTAATTTTAATTTCGAGGACAAAATTTTTACAAGTTGGGTAGAATGTAAAATCCACCTCCTAGAAAATCGTATATACCCTTTAATTATTAATTATTAATTAAATTGTAGTAATTAGGTCTAAATAGAAGAAATAGATTTTTAATAATTTTTATTTTAGGTGTTCGGGTACTTAGATGATTTATGGGACCATCAGGAATTTTTCGAAATTTATTCCATGTAGGAGACCCCTTAAGCTGTTGCTAGCCTAACGGTGTGCATTACCCTAATCTATAAATTTTCTTCTGAGTATATATATAATATATATATGTATACACAAATATATATATGTATACATATATTTAGATGGGAAAAGAAAAGAAAGTAAAAGAAGTATTAAATAAGAAAGTAACTAATAATAATAATATAATAATAATACTAACATTACTAAACTACTATTCCTATTCCTTAGCAAATGCTATATTCCCACAGCAGCTAACTTGCTGCAATTTGCTCCATTCCTTAGCAAATGCCATTCTTTAACTACTTTCCTTAGCAAATTTGCTAAGACTACATTCCTTAACAATTTGTTCCTAGACCCGCCTAATAACTACTCTACCATCCTAGCAAATTTGCTTGCTGTGACCGCCCTTTAATATATGCCAGACCGCCCCACTTCAGCCATTTGTAAAAACACAGACCCGACCCCCTTCACCCCGCGGCCGAACCCAAACACACCCTCTCTCTTCCTATCTTAAATATATATATATATATATATTTATCTCTCAAACCCTAACCTAAATCTTCAGACTTCCTCTTCCCATCTAGAGCCGTCACCGCAGCCAGAGAAGCCCCGCCAAGCCATCCAAACCATCCCGACGACTCCGACCTCGCGCACTGCAGATTCCCACACGAGGTACCTTCGCTCCGGAATTGTTTCCCGTCGACTCGTTCGACCAAACTCCGTTCCATCATCACCGGTACGCTCACCCCTTAACCCTCTTCTATATTTGTATTATAGCCAACCTCGGAAAACGTTTACCCCTAGGCGAAAAATAGCGTCCAAAGTGGGCGGAGCAGACCCAATTCTGGGATCGCAGAAAATTGCGGTGACCACCCATATTGCCGAGTTCGTTTCTCCTACCACAGAGATTCGAATTCGGTGATTCTTTTTGATACCTGTAGAACACTTGACCTAGTTTATTTTCTGTTAAACAAACCTAGATTTTTAGTTGCTGTGGACGGAATTAAATTCGTCACAAAACTGCGCGAACCCACTTTTTCCAGATTTCCAAAAGTTGGAAAACGGAGAGCACCCCGCCAAACAGGACCGCCCCGTCATGTACCAAGTGTACCGAACGGTGCACGCAGCGTAACCGGACAGGTAAAAATTTGTGGGGACTGATTCGGACGCGTGTGCGCGCCGGAATCAGGCCGTATCCGCGGACACACCCCGTATCATAACTTTTATGGAACTCGCACGTATTTTGTGCACGCTTGTCAGATTTTGACAAAACTTGCGCCACTGGACTCGTGGTAACGCGCTGGTCCTGTGACCCAATTTTTACACAATTCTGAGACGGTTGACCAAATCGCCAATTGGCGGGCCCCACAGTTGACTTTTTGAACAAAATTGTGTTCGGCTCATCGGAATCCATATTTGGACATACCGTTGGGTTCGTATTGACATTTAGAGTTGTTTGACCCATAGTTTGTCCCATTTAGAGACTGTTACCCTCGGTACGCTTTTCGGTGCAAAATGGGCCACACGTGGACCCCACCTTTGCCCGAAATTATCGTTTTGCCCCTGTGTCCAAATTGGACGAAAGGGATGAGCTTTTTAGCTATTTTGCTCATTCCGGAAATGTTGGTGATATTTATTTCAGTATCCGGAGACGTTTGTTCGGAGTCCTTAGTTCCAGGTTCTGTGTCCTTGACATTTGGGCGCGTACACTTTACAGATTTCTTGCCAGGCAAGTATACCTTGCCATTGTACTGTATTTACATTCCATATGAGGCATGCATGTTTATTTTCTGTTTATTTAGTTCATTTATTTTAACTGCTATATAAACTGCGCGTCCAAGGAAGCTTGGGTGCAACGACGGTGTCGTCGTACTATATTTTTATTTATGTATATGCATTAGACCTACTTTATGAGACTACCCCATCTTTATGAGGCATTTATGTTTCATTGGCCATGACATTATTCTTACACGAGTGTGAGTCACATGTAGGACACGGACTTACGTACTCGGCTGGCCACTGGTACGTATAGGTCGTGCGACGGATAGGGATAACTGCCAATAGAAACTTTGCATGCTAGTAGACCTGGCGGTTATTAGAGGTTTATCGTGTCATGGACATGACATGCTTAGAGCATTTGGGTGGGGAGAACTACAAGTACCGCATTTGAGCTCCTTTACACTTTTTTTCTATTGTGCGGCCGGATTCTCCGCTGGAGATACGGGCGGTGATGACCACTATATATTATATTATTATCAGGCGGGCCTCCGGCGTTCAAAAGTCGTCGTGCCTTTGTAGGCCCCTGGATCTCCAATAGAGAACCATGCCAAATCCCAAGTTTTCAGCCAGATAGCTCACTTGTGGGGAAAGGTGTTCTTAACTGCATTCACTTAGACGGTTTGGCGACCCCAATGGATGTTTATTTTCAGTACTTTATTGGCATGTGCTTTTTGTATCTTGTTACGTCCCTTTGAGGACCTGGTCCCTTTCCAGATATAGATGAGCAGGAGTACCCGCAGGAGTATGGACCTGGACCTGACGCTACCTATCAGTCTGAGACGATCTTACCTTCTGATTATATGTAATTCATTTGCAGCTGTTTAGAGATTCTAGTTGCTATTCTTTTCTAGACATTTATTCTTATATTAGAGTTTATTCTCTTCTCTATTTAGTAGTTTATTATAGTCGATTTGCAGTGAATTTGTTTCCATCCGACTATCACACTTTGAGATTACTATTCGAGACTGCTTCTTTGATATTCAGTTATTGATTTCCATTTATCTATTACTTATGCTGTGGATGAGATATAGAACTGCGTGTGACTTGTTATGACATATATTACCACTGTGGATTAGATATTCATGTACAGCGTACGTGTGTATATGGTTTCCATATATTGGAGTTCGTATACATACGGCTGGCGTGTTACGTATTCCTAGTCCTACGTATTTTGGGACTGGGGTGTGATATTAGCTTCCAATTAATAGTCGGGTGCCAACACCGTACGCGGGGTTGTGTAAGGTCAACTAGAGATGGATATCGTGATATTTACATTCTCGTACTTGCCATATCAAGTACATTATACCCAGGACACCTGACACAAATCATGAAACAGAATCTTCCTAAAATATTCAAGGTGATTCTGTGTAGGTTGCAGGATTGGCATAGATATTATATTTTAATTCTAGATGTTATATTCATAGACATAGTATGACTCACTGCATTAGCTATGATCGTACGTGACGTGGACATGAGACATCGTGGACATGAGACGTATGATTACATTGGGTGGGGAGAGACACACAGGCTACAGGCTGATTTTATATATAGGCCATATCATAGTAATTTACATAGCATAGTATAACTGCTACCGGCTCCCAGACACAGAGCTTGTAGTGGTATCAGCCTAAGTTCTAGTGATGCTCTCAACTTGCATTTCACATAGATGGTTATATAGTTGACCCTATTATTTCATTATTTGCTGTATTACATTTATTTTGGCATGAACTTTCTTGTACCTTGCTATGTCCCCTGAGGACCTGGATCCGGATTATGTCCCCAGGATTTGCAGACGAGGTTTATCCAGAGGTATACGGAACAGGTGCACTTCACGGAACAGTACCAGTACCTGAGGACGAGGTGATCGCTGAGGACTTCTCCTGAACAACTGCTTCTTCATGCTCAGATATTATGGCATATAGACTCTCTTTTCTGTTTAATTAAAATAATTGTAACAGACTTTATATCGGGTTGTTCCCCGAATTACTTTGTTGAGACTGGATGTTTAATTTACTTTCCTTATTGCTGTTGATCGTATTATCTTTTGTGTGGATGAGATTAGTTCTGACTTGATGTTGTAGACCTTATATACAGCTTAAGTATGCTCCGATGGATCCATTAAATTGGGTTTGTCCATCGGTGCGTGCTGCTGGCCATTGCCACGTGTCCAGTCCCTCGGTATTTTGGGACTGGGGCGTGACATGGTTTTTGTGGTGGCCCATGCAGGTCCACGACTAAAATTATTCGATTTCAACTTAGGGACTGAACAGGCCTGCACTAAGATAGGATAAGTTTTTAGGATCTCATCCACTTGCTTGAATCGTTCTTGATATCTGTATCGTATTCAAATTAATTTTTGACTTGCATCTTGCCTTGAATCCTGTGCGCTTCTTATATTTTATTTTTGATGCAGAGTAATGGATCCGAGAACCAGCGACGAGAATCCCTTGAGTACACCACACGATGCTGTGGTCACTTATGATGAAGGAGTGACACCCGAAGACCGAGGGCAATCTTCTCAAAGCAATCAAGCAGCCCAACAAAATTCAAGGTTCCGGCGTGATGACATCCCGCCGCCTCCGCAGTTCGTTCCACCGATGCCCGTATTTCCACAAGGGCAATCTATCAACGGGCAGCAGATATTTTCAATGATCTACGCAATGATGCAAGCCCAACAACAAATTTATCAGGAGATGCAGCGTCATGAGGCAGAGTACTTGAGGACCAGCCTAGTAACCGCATTAGAGCAAGTGAACCCACAAGCTAGGCGACCAACGACGGGGTCTATCACCGATTTCCGTCAACTCAAGCCCCGTACCTTTTTGGGCAAAGAAGGACCAACGGAAGTGCATGAGTGGCTCACCAACATACAACACCAGTTGGAAGCAGCTGAGCTTTTAAGAGAACGTTGGATGACCGCCGTCAGAATACAGTTGACGGACAATGCTCATCATTGGTGGCTATCTGAAGAGACCAGGCTCGGACCAGACCGAGTCACTTGGGAAGAGTTCTCCAGACTCTTTCAGGAGATGTACATTCCGGCTATCGCTCGATCAGAACTTCGGAACAAGTTCAATCGCCTCACTCAGAGCAGTATGACAGTGGAGGAGTACAACGCAGAGTTCATTCGTCTAAGTCGCTTCGCCCCTACTTTGATCCCAACGAAAGAAGAGAAGGCCGAGAAATTCTTTGACGGACTAAACTTCGAGCTGCAGAGACTCATTGGATCCATCGCACCTACCTCTTACTCGGACGTTTTTGCTGCAGCCCGACGCATGGAATGCGTCACCAGGAGAGAGACCAGTCTGAAACGGTCTTCCACATCAGCCAAAGCACCACAAGAAGAAGCTGCAAAGAGGCCTCATATACACCAGCCATCCAGAGCCTCTCCGTAGACATTACCTACATGTCAATACTGTGGCAAGATAGGCCATTTTGAGAAGGACTGCAGACGCAAGTTGGGATTATGCTTAATTTGCGGAACCAATCAACACATAGCCAAGGATTGTCCTCAGCATCGAGGAGGAGCACCAAGGACAACCCAACCAGCTCTACCAGCACCAGGAGGGTATCAGCCGAGGCCACCCTTGGCACCACAAGCAGCACTCTTCCAACAAGCCCAGCAGCAGCAGCAGAGGAATCCACCACAAGGACGCGGACAAGCCTTCGCGATGACTTTGGAAGACGCACAAAACCAAGGAGTAGCTAATGCGCGTAAGTTTCTATAGTTTTTTGTTTCTGATATTGCTTTACTTCGTGCCTGCTGGTTCGTGACCCTAGACTTAACTTAACAGTTTTAAACTTACTAATAATAGATAACCTAGTAATCACCTAAGTATTTCTGAACTTGCTAAATAATCTAGAATGTTTAATAATTGTTAACCTGATATGTTTTAAAGAATAAAACCGGTTTTCTAAAAACTATAATTTTCTAGATTTCCTTCATTCGGGAAATTTCATAACTTTTAATGCTTAGGGAAATAATTTTCCTAGATGTTACTCTCAACCTTAATTCTCCTTGAATTTTTATGTGTGCTTCGAACAATGCTTGTAACCATGTTATCTTTGTTGACCGGTTATTCTTTGATTGCGAGGACACAATCCTCTTAAGGGGGGTAGATTGTAATCCTCCTGATTTTCAAAAATTTATAATTTATATTTTTCCCCAATTTTCTGGAAATTTTTGGGATTTTTACTAAGACATTTTGAATTTAAATAATTTTTAAATACTATTAATTAATATTAAAATATTATGAAAATTATATTTTATGGTGTAAAACTAAAAACCGAACATAGGATATTTTTCTGGGAATTTATTGGACCCCGAAAATAATTTTAAAAGCCCTAAAACTAATTAATTAATTAATTTAAAATAAATCGGGTTTATATAAATAAACCAAACCCAAATTAGACCGGACCGGCCGGTCTACCCGAACCGGACTGCTCAGCTAGCGGGTCGGATCCAGGTCAGACCCGACCCGTTTGGACCCGCTTCGACCCGACCCGGATGAACAGTGCACCCCCAAACCTGAGCTGCCCCGACCCCTCAGTTCCTCCGGCGGCTGAACCGCCGTGGCCTTTCGTCTGCCCGACTGCTCAACTCCTGACCCGCCGCCGTCACCGGCCGTCCGCCGCCCGTAACTGCCCGAGACTCTTCCCCTTCCTCTCCCCTTGAACCGCCGACCGACGATCTCCCTCTTCCCCTATATAAACCCTGTCCGGCCGCCGCTTCTCCCCTCTGCCGGTCATCTTCTCCGGCGACCCGAAGCCCTAGGCCCAGACCCCTCTCTCCGCCTCCTGCCTCCGGCCCTCGACGCCGCCACAGCGCCCCTCGCCGTCTCCTCCGTCGGCTGCTTCCCCCTCACGACCTCCTCCTCCTTCTTCCCCGATCCTCCGCCACCACCGACCGAGACCCGCTCCGTCGACCACTTCTCGCAGAGCTCGACTCCGGCCGCCCTCTTCAGCACCTCGCCGGCCACCATCGACCACCACCCTCGAGCTCCGCCGCCCTTAGTCTCCAGCAGCCCCCTCTTCCCTCGACTATCCCTCCAGCGACGACGCCTCGAGCCAACGGAGCCGTCCCCGAGCCGCCGCCTGCGTCGACGAACCCGTCCCACCGCCTTGGCGAGCTACTTCCACCCTCCTCCGGCGAAGCCCCGGTGTCCTGTGTCCGTAACCCTAACCCTACACTCGACAAGGCAACCTGGACACGATACAGAGCAGTGGTGAGACGACACAGGACACGGCTCGAGACACAAGGACACGAGAAATACAGTTTCCCGGAGCCCTGTTCAGGTACTCGTAATTTTCTCCTCGTAGCTCTGATTTCTATTCCGTTAGTTGCATCGCGTAGCCTGTATGACCCCCTCGGTGTCCGTGCAACCCGCTCGGCGCATCGCGTCCTGTGGCGATCGTGAACCGCGATCCAAAAACAGGAAAACCAACGCCCTGTTTCACCCCGGAACTGAGTACGCCCCGCCAAACGGGATGACTTGGTCGCGTGCGATCTTCACCGATACGAGCGAATCGTTGATACGGACGTGCAGGATTTCGCAGAAGCTGATTCGGATGTGCGTGCACACCGGAATCAACGCGTATCCGCGGACACCGCCCCGTATCCGACCATTCTGATTCTCGCTGTAACTTAGTATACACACGTCGGATCGAGATGAAACTTGCATCATTGGACTCGTAGCAATACGCTGGTCCTGTGAGCCAAGTTTGGTTCGATTCTGAGAACGTTGACAAAATTACGTGTCGTGGGCCCCACAAGCTCCACTCGACGGACGATTTTGAGAACGGCTCATCGGAATTTAATTCTGGAAGTTCCATTGGGTTCATATCATCGTTCCTGACCTGTTGACACTAAGTTGGACTGATTTGGAGACCTTTGACCCTGACACATTTTTTGGTGCAAAGCGGCCCACATCTGGACCCCGCCTTGACCCAAAAATATCATTTTTGCCCCTGTGTCCAAATTGGACTCAAGGACAGGCATTTCTAACTGATTGATATTTTTTGGATCTGATGGTGATGTTTGTTTCAGCAACCGAAGCAGTCCCTGCAATTCCCGCTGAAGCCAGAGCCACACTTGGAGCCGAAAACCCAGGCAAGTGTACCTTGCCAAAATCCTGCAGTATTGTTACTTAATTACTTGACTTAATTAACTATTGTACATGCTTAAACCTAGGGACGTTTGACTTACTTAGCTTCCGATTAATAGTCGGGTGCCAACACCGTACGCGGGGTTGTGTAAGGTCAACTAGAGATGGATATCGTGACATTTACATTCTCGTACTTGCCATATCAAGTACATTATACCTAGGACACCTGACACAAATCATGAAACAGAATATTCCTAAAATATTCAAGGTGATTCTGTGTAGGTTGCAGGATTGGCATAGATATTATATTATAATTCTAGATGTTATATTCATAGACATAGTATGACTCACTGCATTAGCTATGATCGTACGTGACGTGGACATAAGGCATCGTGGACATGAGACGTATGATTACATTGGGTGGGGAGAGACACACAGGCTACAGGCTGATTATATATATAGGCCATATCATAGTAATTTATATAGCATAGTATAACTGCTACCGGCTCCCAGACACAGAGCTTGTAGTGGTATCAGCCTAAGTTCTAGTGATGCTCTCAACTTGCATTTCACATAGATGGTTATATAGTTGACCCTATTGTTTCATTATTTGCTGTATTGCATTTATTTTGGCATGAGCTTTCTTGTACCTTGCTATGTCCCCTGAGGACCTGGATCCGGATTATGTCCCCAGGATTTGCAGACGAGGTTTATCCAGAGGTATACGGAACAGGTGTACTTCACGGATACGTACCAGTACCTGAGGACGAGGTGATCGCTGAGGACTTCTCCTGAACAACTGCTTCTTCATGCTCAGATATTATGGCATATAGACTCTCTTTTCTGTTTAATTAAAACAATTGTAACAGACTTTATATCGGGTTGTTCCCCGAATTACTTTGCTGAGACTGGATGTTTAATTTACTTTCCTTATTGTTGTTGATCGTATTATCTTTTGTGTGGATGAGATTAGTTCTGACTTGATGTTGTAGACCTTATATACAGCTTAAGTATGCTCCGATGGATCCATTAAATTGGGTTTGTCCATCGGTGCGTGCTGCTGGCCATTGCCACGTGTCCAGTCCCTCGGTATTTTGGGACTGGGGCGTGACACCGGGTGCGGGTCGTGACACATTTTTGGTGGTGGCCCATGCAGGTCTAGCTTCACAAAGTATGTGATGTCATGGTAGTGCGACAACTTAGTTGTACTACTGCGAGCCTGCGATAGGATATAGGATATAGGCTGAGATACTCAATCACATCTCGAAAAAAAAATTTGATCCAACTATTCTCCTTTGATATTGATACTTGATCCCTTAAACTGTCCTTTCCTTGATGTCTTACATCTTGTGCCATATTGATTCTTTCTTTCGCTTTGTCTCAAGATGCCGCCTAAGACTAGATCACAGCAGGGGAGAGCAGTTTCTGAGAGGTCTGCGACATCCCGAGGGCCTGCACCAGTCACTTCTCCGGTGATTGGAGTGTCAGCTGCTTTCGGAGGTCCACTACCTACTCAGAGGACTGTGCCAGCTGTATCTGAGGGGCTTCCACCTCCACCTCTTGTGCCAGCAGAGGCGTCACAGATGTTTATACTGTTTCGTGAGATGTTCGAGGCACAGAGGGCTCCGTCAGAGGCACATCAGAGGCAGATCGACGTTCTACGGCAGGGCATCGAGAGTGCTCATCAGCTTGCTCGTGCTGTAGTTGAGAGAGGAGTTCCGGTCCAGCAACAGGTTGTTCCTCAGGTTGCTCAGCTTCGGCCAGGCAGCATTCAGGACTTCAAAAAACTGGAGCCTAGGGTTTTCAAAGGGACGGAGGGCATCGTCTATGCTGATGATTGGCTCGAGGACATTGAGCATCTTATGAGGGTGTCCTGTCTTTCTGAAGATCTGAAGGTTGAGGCGGTAGGACTTCAACTGTTCGACGTCACTCGTACTTGGTTCAAGAATGAGCCAATTCTGGTTGACGTAGGACAATCTTGGAAGGTATTCAAGGACCTTTTCAAGAAGAAGTTTTTGCCCGGATAGACAGGCTTGACTTGGGGAGACAATTTGAGAGTCTCATTTAGGGGAGCATGTCTGTGAAGGAATATGCTGCGAAGTTCGGTAGGTTGAGCCAATTTATAGAGTATCTGGTGAGGGAGCTGGAGGTTCGAGCTATTCGTTTCCTTGAGGTTCTAAACTGGGAAGTGAAGATTCTCATTCCGTCTTTTTATGAGACATACTCGGAGATACTTGCGGAGGCACGCAAGGTTGAGCGAGATATGGGTTTGAAGACCAAGAGAGACCGTGATTCTTTTCTGGGGGCCAACGGCAGTGCAGTATCTGCCAAACATCCTCATTTCCAGTCCAGACCTTTCCAGCAGCCACAACAGAACCAGACTCCAGTTAGAGCGCCTTTTCACCAGGCACCTCAGCAGCAGAGACAGTTACAGCAAGCTCCATGCAACTACTGCAAGAAGCCCGGCCATATTTGGGAAGTTTGTAGGAGGAGGCTAGGAGTTTGTTTGTATTGTGGTACCGAAGGGCATCAATCGAGGGAGTGTCCTCGTCGTGCAGTTCAGGGAGAAGCTCCAGCTCCGAGGGCACAGACGAGACCACCTGCAGCACAGCCAAGGGGACCGCTTCCGACACAGTAGCAGCATTTTGTCCAGCATCAGCAGCAGGAAGGTGCTCGACAGGGACGAGCGTTTGCTATGACCGTCGAAGAGGAGGAACCCACCGGAGATGTTATCGCAGGTTCTATTCTTCTTGATTCCATTTCAGCTTTAGCTTTGTTTGATAGTGGTGCTTCCCATAGTTTTGTATCTGTTTCTTTTGCTCTAAAGCATGGTTTGGTAGCTGAGTCTTTACTTAGGACTTGCAAGATCATGACCGGGGGGGCATTATCCTGGTTAATGATATTTGCAAGGATTGGAGAGTTACTCTGGGAGGCCGGGAGTTAAGTGCGTGTCTACTTGTAATGCCACTTTCGAGCTACGACATTGTACTCGGGATGGATTGGTTGAGTAGACACCGTGCTAGCATAGATTATAGAGGAGGTAGAGTTTTGTTTGGTGCGCCAGGAGAGCCAGAGTTCGAGTTTGCTAGAGGAGCTGCAGAGCAGAAAGAAGGCATTATTTGTGGAGCTATGGTGGAAGACAAGGAGTTGCCGCATCCATTAATAGCAGAATTCTTAGATGTGTTTCCTGAGGAATTACCAGGATTGCCGCCAGATCGAGATGTTAAATTTTCTATAGACTTGGTGCCAGGTGCAGAACCAATTTTGCAGCATGTCTATAGAGTAAACAATAGCGAGCTGGTCGAGTTAAAGAAGCAGGTGGACGAATTACAGGATAAGGGGTTTATCAGATCAAGTTCTTCACCATGGGGAGCCCCGGTATTGTTTGTGCCGAAGAAGGATGGATCGGTGCGCATGTGCATTGATTACAGGGCTTTGAATAATCTCACTATCAAGAATAAGTATCCTTTGCCACGGATTGATGATCTGTTTGATCAATTGGGTGGTGCCAAGGTATTTTCTAAGATAGATTTGAGATCAGGCTACCATCAGGTAAAGGTGAAGCCGGAGGACATACCGAAGACTGCTTTTAGAACTCGGTATGGTCAGTACGAGTTTATGGTGATGTCGTTTGGTTTGACTAATGCACCGACGGTATTTATGAACTTGATGAACAAGGTGTTCCACCAGTACCTTCACAAGTTCGTGGTGGTGTTCATCGACGACATACTCATATACTCGAGGATACCGGAGGAGCATGAGAAGCATTTGAGGATTGTGTTGGATGTGCTGAGGAAGAAGAAGCTTTATGGGAAATTGTCCAAGTGTGAGTTTTTCTTGGACAAGGTGGAGCTCTTGGGCCATGTTGTGACTGGTGATGGTATTTTAGTAGATTCGAAGAAGATTTCAGTAGTGGAATCTTGGAAGACTCCGAGTTCGGTAGCAGAGATCAGGAGTTTCTTGGGATTGGCAGGCTATTACAGGAAGTTTGTGCAAGATTTTTCGAGGATTGTCGAGCCGATGACCAGACTCACAAGGAAGGATGTAGAGTTTGTTTGGACGGAGGATTGCCAGATTGCTTTTGAGGAGTTGAAGAAGAGGTTGACGTCTACTCCTATTTTGATGTTGCCATCAGGATCCGGAGGTTTCACTATTTATAGTGATGCATCGGGGAAGGGTTTGGGTTGTGTTCTTCAGCAGCATGGGAAAGTGATTGCCTATGCATCTAGGCAATTATGTCCTCATGAAAAGAACTATCCTACCCATGATTTGGAGTTGGCAGCCATCATATTCGCTCTGAAGTTATGAAAACATTATTTGTACGAAGAGCGTGTGGAGATCTTCACAGACCACAAAAGCTTGAAGTACGTTTTCACGCAGAAGGAGTTGAACATGAGGCAGCGTCGGTGGTTGGAACTGATGAAGGATTTTGATATCTCTTTGCAATATCATCCTGGGAAAGCCAATGTAGTTGCCGATGCTTTGAGCAGGTATCCGATAGCTATATTCTTGACGCAGGATCGATATTTCTTAGAGGACTTGGAGAGCTTGGGCATTGAGGTAATTATTCCTGGGTGTGCTATGCAGATATGGGGATTGCAGATACACTCAGATTTGATGGACATGATCAAGGCAACACAGTATAATGATGTATCTCTGAGGAGTATCAGAGCTCAGGTGAGAGCAGGATTGGAGGATGATTTTACTATTGCAGAGGATGGATTCTTGAGGCATGGAGTTAGATTGTGTGTGCCTAGTGGGGAGTTGCGAGAGGAGGTATTGCAGGAAGCACATCGCTCTCAGTATTCCATGCATCCAGGTGCTAACAAGATGTATTTAGATATGCGAGAGAGTGTGTGGTGGTATGGCATGAAGAGGGAAGTGGCACAGTTTGTATCCATATGCTTAGTGTGCCAGCAGGTGAAAGCCGAGAGGCAGAGGCCAGGAGGTTTACTTCAGCCATTACCCATTCCAGAGTGGAAGTGGAAACATATTACTATGGATTTTGTGTCTGGACTTCCACGATCTCCAGGAGGGAAAGACGCGATTTGGATCATTGTTGATAGGTTGACCAAGTCGGCCCATTTCTTGCCTTTCAAGGTGGGTTTGTCTACGGAGAAGCTGGCAGAGATGTATGTGAGGCAGATCGTTAGGATACATGGAGTTCCCGTCAGCATAGTCTCAGATCGAGATAGTCGTTTCACTTCTCATTTCTGAAGGAGTCTGCAGGAGAGTTTGGGCACTCAGCTCAAATTCAGTACTGTATATCATCCCCAGACAAATGGGCAGTCAGAGAGGACTATCCAGACTCTCGAGGATATGTTGTGCACTTGTGTACTAGATTTTGGGGGTTCTTGGAAGGACCATCTCCATTTGGTAGAGTTTGCTTATAACAACAGTTACCAGGCCAGTATAGAGATGTCACATTTTGAAGCTCTATATGGTCGGAGGTGTCGTACTCCTTTGTCTTGGGACGATGTTGGAGAGAGAGTTTTACTTGGGCCAGAGATGGTTGTGGATGCAGCAGAGAAGGTTCAGTTGATCAGAGACAGACTTCGAGTGGCACAGGACAGACAGCGGCATTGGGCCGATAGCCATCGGAGACCTTTGGAGTTTGAGGTATAGTTTAAATTTTGTTTGTGCTTGTTCTTGTTTGTTATAGATTAAGTTCTTAAGATGGTGTTTTGTTATAAGTGGGTAGTTTGATGTTTCTGAGAATTTCTCCGACACGAGGCACGATTCGCTTCGGTGGAGGCGAAAAGCTTAGTCCGTGATTCATCGGACTTTTTACTATTCTAGAGAGGGTCGGTACAATTGCTTATAGACTAGACTTGCCACCTACATTGGAGGGAGTGCACAACGTATTTCATGTGTCACAGTTGAGACGATACGTGGCAGATCCTAGTCATGTATTGGATCACTCGGAGATAGAGGTGGGCCCTACTCTTAGCTATCCAGAGCAGCCAGTTGAGATTCTGGATTGGAGAGAGAAGGTGCTGAGGAACCAGACTATTTCTTTGGTGCGCGTCGCATGGAGGCATCACTCTCCGGGGGAGTCTACCTGGGAGAGAGAGGATGAAATACGAAAGCGTTATCCATATTTGTTTGTACCTTAAGGTATGTTATTTTCTAGTTATGCTCTGTTCATTAGTTAGTTGTGATTCTTTAGTTCTGTTCTGTGATTTTTTGGGGGTAGTTTTTCATCTTTGAATTTTGAGGACGAAATTATTTTAAGGAGGGTAGACTTGTCACTACCACATTTTCTAGGAAAGAGTATTTTAGTCTTTTCCTATTTAATTAATTATTGTGCTTGGTAAATAATTTTTTATTGTATTATTTAATTATTGTTAGATGTTATTTAATTATTTTGGACTTGTATTAGTGGACCTAACTAGTTTAGTTTGGATCCATGGACCAACATGAATTAATTAGTTAGACTTGGCCCATTTAGAAAGCCCATTGTTAAGGAGATGGATTAAATTAATTAAATCATTAGACTAGAAGCTTCCTTCCTTAATTATTTCTTCATGAGAGACCCCAAGGGATACATTGGACATTTTATAATTGCTTGGGGAAGGGGTAAGGCCGGCCTATATTAGAGGGGGGAAAATTCTCTCTCCTCTCATTCTCATTCCAAATCTAGATCTAGAATTTTCCACTCCCAAATTCCTTTCATTCCCATTCCAATTTCCCACCAAATTTATTTCAATTCATTCCCAATTCACCATTAGAGAGTTGAGAAGCAAGGATCTAGAAGGAGGAAGCAAGGATCTAGAAGGAGGAAGCAAGGATCTACAAAGAGGAGCAATGATCTACAATTTGGAAGCAATTTTATCTCAATTGGAGGTTTCATTGGGAATCCATCTCTCAATAGGTATAATTCAGTTTTTTCCATTAAAATAGCTTCTAAATCTGAGATTTAATCATATAATATCAACCCATATGTATGTAGTACCCTTAGGACTTGGTTTTGTGTTCATAGGAGACCCATGGAGAAAGTTATGGTGCTTTTTGTGTCAATTTTGTGGGAATTTCGAATTGACATTTTGTTGTGTTTGTCAATTGATCCTATAGATCAATTGGGCATGTGCTTATATGTTTGGGGCTAGTGTCGTGTCCATAATTGGGTACGTGTAGGTCGTATCCCAATAATTTGGTGATACGTGTTATTTTGGGGGTTTTCCCTCCGACATGGGACTTTGTACATGTCGTATTTTGACACGGACACATAGATCTACATTTGACACTTTGATTTGTTCATAAATAATATTTGTGACTTGCTTGTGTCCTTCGGGGTACAATTGGTTGTGTGTTGGACTCGTGCCGCATGCGTATCCTAGATCTAGTGGGATACGGTGTGATACTCTCCATTTGTGTGTGTTTATGTGTAGATCTAATTATTTATAATTTAATTCTTGAATTATAATTAGTAAATATATATAGAGGTTATATATTTATTTTAGTGTAATTATTATGATATTTATTGTAGCATAGATCTATGTATTTTTATGTGTACTAATATAATGTATAAATATATATGTAGCTTTCTTTACATGCATTTATATATGTTACAACTTATGTTAATAAAATAAATTATATATAAATGTTTTATAAAATATATTTATGTGTTTAAATGAGTAATTATATTAATTATAATTATTATATAATTAATTGTATATAAATGAATGTATTTTTATGTGTGCATTTAACCATGTTAAAATATGTACATTAGTACATGGAATGTGTATTGTAGCTATTATTATTTATTTATATGTATAGGATTATGTATATATATATAAGTATATATTTATTTATTTGTTTTATATATATATATATATATATATATATATATATTGATTTATATATTTATATATTAATATATATATATTTATATATATTATTACTTTTAGGCGACGGCTGCATTAATGACAGATTCTGTCGTTAAACAGCAGCAGCAGCCGCTGTAGCTCACTGAGCATTTAATGACAGTTCTGTCATTAATGCTGCGGGCGGGTTTTTGAATAGCAGTGGCAACGGTTTCTGTGACAGTTGTGAACTGTCACCAATTAAGTGATAGTGGGTTTTTATACAGCGGTTTTGACGACGGTTTTTGCAGTGACAGTTGGAACTGTCACTAAAGGGTCTATTTATTGAAAATCAGTGTTTTAGCACACTATTTTCAGTGACAGTTAGGCAGTTTTAGTTTATATTTTATATATTATATTTATATATATATATATATATATATATATATATATATATATATATATATGTATTTATTGTGAGATATAATACTAGTATTGTTATAATTTTAATTGTATAATATTAGTATATATATATATATTATATTTTGTATAAGGGTAAATACTATATCTATGTATCTTGAGCATTATTTTGTGTGGGTACCAAGTTGGTTCAAAACCATAATTCCTAATTGTTGTATTTAATATTCTATTTATTATACTTTATTGATTAATATATAGGTATTGTGAGGTTTACCTTGGATTCTCGTATCCTAAGATACGGTATCCTAATATTTAAGGATGTAGTTTTATGACTTAGATTTTAGTATTTTGATCCAAGTTTTTGGTACTAGACTTGTGCAACCTAGAAATAGATAGTTGACCTTAGTTTGACCATAGTTGACCATAGTTGACTTTAGTTGACTTTAGAGTTGACCATAGTTGACTTTTGACTTAGAATTGACTTATTGACCTAGAAGTTGACGAGTTTAACTTGTTCTCTTTTCGGGACCGTGTATTGATGTTGTATTCCATATCTAGGTCTTTGAGGCACCGAGTCAGACATCTGTGAGACTGTTTATTGGACTTCAGGCGAGTACATTCTCTGATAGTTTCTCATTTATGATATCCTCTATGTTCAGTGTATCTAGTGTAGATATCCATGTTCTCTTGACACTATTGTTACACGGATTGGTATATCTGGATCTCGTCATGAGATATTATTCCTTGGTATATGGTGTATATGGTGCAAGTATTGTTTCATTGGTTATCTTCTACATGTACAGACACCGATTGTCGGGAAGAGTCGCTCTCTTCTTGGGGAATCTCGTGCCTTAACATACCGTGGTTGGATCTATTATACCAGTTGGGGGTGGGGAGTATTAGTATAGATATGTGATCAATATCCCTATTGAATAAAGTACAGATTATAGAATAGTGTTGATCATGCACCGCACGTATGATTAGCCAGGCCGCATTGCATCTTGCCCAAGCCGATCACATGTTAAGCTAGTACTCACACACTTAGTCATTAGTATTATTGTTTCATTGGCATATTGTTCATTATTGTATTTATTTCCAGTATTTCTTTATTGTATATATATCTCTTGTATCTATTTTGCATTTTGTTTATCCACAGCTATTTACTGTTAGATAGTTTTTATCATTGATTAGAACTGCTGTTAGAGATGTACTCTGCTCCTTTCCTGACTGGATATATTTTTCCAGGTGACACTTTGGAGTGGTACCCTACCTATTATGGACCCCAGGATATTGTGGATTTAGATTCTGAGACCCTGGCTCAAGAGGGACTTATCCCAACTGAGATAGTTGACCCTGGAGTTGTAGCCTCGTAGTATTCTTTTGTACTGGATTTGTCTCCAGCTTATTTCTTTATTCTTCAGACTCATTGATGTATTATTTTAGACTCATGAGTTGTATTGTGACTATTCTATTCTTTATCTGATTCGTGCTCATTTCTATCTTAGTTTTATGATTGAGTATACTATCATTATTGGTGGTTTATTATATTGTTAGATAGATTATCTAGACAGCGTTCTACCACCGATTCTGCGGCGTAGGCTGGGCGTTGTTTTCGACTAGTACCCTTACACCGGGTGCGGGTCGTGACACCCCCTCAACCAATTTAGGGATTATTTTATTATTAAAACTTGAGACTAGGGATAAATAGATTTAATTAGAATTATGTGAGACAATTATAGGTACCCTCTGACCATAGTGTAACCATAGCTACGTAATGTTCATTAACTTCGCTTTGCGCAGTTAAGTATAAATCTAGTTAATTAATTTATGGCTAATTGCACCTCAAACAGGACTTGACCAGCCCCATATCAATAAACCCTGGCCGGCCCAAACCTCGAGGCCAACCCCAAAGTTCATTTCCTATATAAATACATAATCTTATTCTTGTAAACCCTAAAAAGCAAACTAAGCCATCACCATCTCCAAACCCTAGCCGAGCCACCACCCTCCATCCAACCGAGCCACCCTCTCCCCTCTTCCGACCTCCTGACGCTGACCATCCCTAGGCCGCCTGACCCCCTCGACGCCGGACTACTACTTACACCACCGCCTCCATCTTCACCATCATTTCCACTCCATCATCAATCATCTTTCCTCATCACCCAAACCAACCCGACACCACCACAACCACCCTGCCGACCGACCCCGACCGCTTCTAGTACCTCCAGCCCCATCGACCGACCGACCCCGACATCTCCCCACACGGTCGCCCCGCCGCTCGTCAACGCCGCACGCTAACCCGACACCCCCGTAGCCGCTGCTGCCATTGTTGCTGCTGCCTCGCCTGCTGCAGTTGTCACCGCCGCCGCTGCCACCTTGCCGGAGCCGCCTTTCCGCCGGAGTACGCCCCCTCGATGAGAGCAGGCCCTGTCCGAGCAGCCACGTGGAGGTAAACACATAAGACCTCCGCTTCCTTAATATTGTATCGTCTTGTTGTCGTGTCGAGAATTAGGATACTGGTCACAAACCTAATTAAACCCTAATTATGTACATGCTAGATTAATGACTAATAAGATTTGGAATTTGTATATTTACTAGCAAACACCTTAACCATGAGACCTAACATCAAGGACTAGTGTTTCACCCTAATACCTGTACATAAACCACGTATAATGAGCATAGAAACCAAGGAACATGTGTTCGCACAGAACAGAGATCGTGGTCAAACCATAACTCGAAATTATTGTCTCAAGGCCCAGGATACCCGAGCACAGAACACGCGTGCATCTTAGCTACGCGCACATGTGACGCTGTATTCGAGCAGACGTGAACTTGCGACAATATTCAAGCATCGCATTGTAGTCTTGTACATTTAATGTTTAGTGTCTGATATTAGATTGTTATATTATATTTGGTGTTTAGGACCATTGGATCAGCCAGGAGACACTACAGGAACCCGGCTTCTGGCATTCACAGCTTCAGGACCCAGGCAAGATACCTTGCCATATTTACTGTTTGATTTAAATGATGCATTTGTTCTATGATTCTTTTGTTGTATTTCATATGACTGTGTGCCTCCGAGATTAACTCGGGTGCTATCGACGGATACGTCGATGATTAGTGTACTTGGCCTAGTCGTTAGCAGACTCACCCCAGTTAGAAGGATACGTTGATATCTTCCAAGATATGACACTTTTACACGTATTCACTGTGACATTCATATTGGGATGCGGGTCCGTGTATTCGACTAGCTATCGGTGCGTGTGACATGTATCATGGTTAGTGCGTAACTCAGGATATTTTATTTGTAGAGACTGGCATATAGATACATGGTATGCACGTCGAGTATTCGACTGGTATATTTACATTGGGCGGGGAGGACAACTAGTAGGCGTATGGGGTACACACATTGGAGCCGTAATTTCGGAGAAACCTCGGATCCAATGACTTCCTTTACACTGATGCCACGTTCTTCGGAGCGTTATGGATGATATACTATACTGATGCCACGTTCTTCGGAGCGTTATGGACGATATACTGTACTGATGCCACTCTCTTCAGAGTATTGATGTTATGCCTACACCTACCCATACGTACCAGCGTTGTCCTCATTTTGCATTCACTTAGATAGTTAGCACACCCTTATTGTATTTATTTTATTCAGTATTATATATATGGCATGTTTCTATGTATCTTGTTACGTCCCTCTGAGGACCTGGTACCTTTCCAGATTTGGACGAGGCATATTACCCCACAGTGTACGACCCAGGATAGGAGACGAGGTACGCTACAGCTGAGGAGTTAGAGGTACAGCCGTCAGAGTTTCCGTGATCACTTGGTAGGCGTTCTGCCTAGGATTGGGCGCATCATTATCTAGTCAGCCGATGCCCTGGTCATCACTCTTTTATTTATCATTTCATCATTATTTCTGTCATAGTAGTGGGTTTGTTCCCACCAGACTTTATGGGTTGTACTATGATATCTTGAGACTGGTGTTTATCTTCCAGCAGTTTATTTAGTACTTCTTACTGTTTTTATATTGTGGATGAGATTAGATTACTTGCTGTTGAGTTATATGGGACATGTTAGTGTTAGGACAGCGTAGCACTCTTTGTTAGGATCCTTTAAATTGGGATATCCTCGGAGATGTGTCAGCTGGCTATTACCACGTGACCTAGTTCCATATATTTTGGGACTGGGGCATGACAATTTGGGTCATCGTTGATAGGTTGACCAAGTTGGCCCACTTTTTGCCTTTCAAGGTGGGTTTGTCTACAGAGAAGCTGGCAGAGATGTATGTAAGGCATATCGTCAGGATACATGGAGTTTCCGTCAGCATGGTCTCTAATCGGGATAGTCGTTTTACTTCTCATTTCTGTAGGAGTTTCCAGGTGAGTTTGGGCACTTAACTCAAGTTTAGTACTGCATATCATTCCCAAATAGATGGGCAGTCAGAGAGGACTATTCAGACTCCCGAGGATATGTTGTGCACTTGTGTACTAGATTTTAGGGATTCTTGGGAGGACCATCTCCATTTGGTAGAGTTTGCTTACAACAACAGCTACCAGGCTAGTATAGAGATGTCACCTTTTGAAGCTCTGTACGGTCGGAGATGTCGTACTCCCTTGTCATGGGACGATGTTGGAGAGAGAGTTTTTTTTAGGCCAGAGATGGTTGTGGATGCAGCGGAGAAGGTTCAATTTATCAGAGACAGACTTCGAGTGGTGTACGACAGACAGCGGCATTGGGCCGATAGCTACTGGAGACCTTTGGAGTTTGAGGTATAGTTTTAGATTTTTGTTTTTTTGCTTGTTATTGGTTGTTTGTTATAAAGTTCTTAAGGTGGTGTTTTGTTCTAGGTGGGTGGTTTGGTGTTTCTGAGGATTTCTCCGACACGAGGCGCGATTCGCTTTGGTAGAGGCGGGAAGCTTAGTCCACGATTCATCGGACCTTTCACTATTCTAGAGAGGGTCAGTGTAGATGCTTATAGACTAGACTTGCCACCTGCGCTGGAGGAAGTGCACAACGTGTTTCACGTATCGCAGTTGAGACGGTACATGGCGGATTCTAGTCATGTGTTGGATCAGTTGGAGATAGAGGTGGGCCCTACTCTTAGTTGAGATTATGGATCAGAGAGAGAAGGTGCTGAGGAACCAGACTATTCCTTTGGTACACGTCGCATGGAGGCATCACTCTCCAGGGGAGTCTACTTGGGAGAGAGAGGATAAAATACGAGAGCGTTATCCATATTTGTTTGTGCCTTGAGGTATGTTCTATCATAGTTAAGTTCTGTTCTTTTGTTATGTTCTATTATTTTAAGGGGTAGTTTTCGTCTTTGAATTTTGAGGACAAAATTGTCACGCCCCAGTCCCAAAATATGTAGGACTAGGAATACATAAGCATGCCAGCCGTATGTATATGGAGACTCCAATATATGAAAACCATAACACATACGTACGCTGTATTATGACAATAATTCACAAGTGGTATATATTTGTTACAAGTCACAGGGCATAACTAAATCTCATCCACAGAATCAAATATAAATGAATAACCAATCAATTATATAACTAAATCAAGTATAAGATGCTTGATAAGAATAAGTAGTTGGGTGGAGACAAATCCACTACCAAACTAGAATATACGAGAAACAAAATAAGTACATCTGATGAACAATGAGGCTCGAAGAGAAGACCTCCTCGAAAGAGAACAAAGTAGCAAGTCCTGATCCGTGCTCCTGTAAATAGTCATGAACGTCTATACCTGGAAAGGGACCAGGTCCTCAGAGGGACATAACAAGATACATAGAAGTATGCCATAAAGTACTGAAAATAAACCTCCAAAGGGGTCGTCAAACCGCCTATGTGAATGCACTTTGAGAACAACTTTCCAACACGTGGGCTTTCTGGCTAAAATGGGATTGGCATGATTCTCTCGGAAAATCAGGAGGCCTACAAAGCATGTTATTTTTTGAACGCCAGAGGCCGCCTGATAATAAGAATATATATAGTGGTCATCATGACCGCGCATCTCCGGCGGAGCGTACGGGTTACACAAGAAAAGTGCAAAGGAGCCCAAACGCCTTACTTGTTGTCCTTCCCACCCCATGCTCTAAGAATGTCATCTCCATGAAATGATAAGACCTCTAATAACTACCAAGTCTTCTAACATATCTCTATTAGCAGTTATTTCCTATCGCACGTCCCATACGTACTAATAATTAGTCAATACGTAAGTTCGTGATCTATATGAAACTCACAACTCGTGTTAGAAATGTGTCACATCCAAATGAAATATAAGAATGCCTTATGATCATGTGGTGGTCTCATAAAACTAGGTCGACATGCATAATATGTAATAAAGACAAAATATGACGTCACCGTCGTTGCACCCAAGCTATTCTTGGACGCACAGTTTATATAGCATTTAAAATATATGAACTAAATGAAAAAAAATAAAATACATGCTCCATATGGAATGTAAATCACAGTACAATGGGAAGGTATACTTGCCTGGCAAGAAAGCTGCGTAATATAAACGTCCAGGTGTCAAGTACATAGGATCAGAAACTATGGCCTCTGAATGAACATCTCCGGATGCTGAAATAAATATCATCAACGTTCCCAGAATAAGCGAGATAGTCAGAAAGCCTACCCTTTCATCCAATTTAGACACAGGGGCAAAACGATAATTTTGGGTCAAAGCGGGTCCACATGTGGACCGAAAAGCGTGCTAGAGGTAAATGTCTCTAAATGGGATAAATTTTAGGTCAAAAAAATTCTAAACGTCGATACGAACTCAATCGTACGTCCAATTTTAGATTCCGGTGAGCCGAACACAAATTCGCCCTTAAAGTCAACTGTGGGACCCATAAATACGCGGCTTGGTCAACTATCTCAGAATCGCGTAAAACTTGGATCACAGGACCTGCGTGATACCACGAATCCAATGGAGCAAGTTTCGTCGCATTCCGGCGAGCGTACACAAAATGACATAGTATTTTACAAAAGTCGCAATATGGGGACTTTTTACGGATACGGGTTGATTTCGACGTGCACACACGTCCGAATCAACTTTCGTGAAAGCCCAAACATCAGAATATACCATACGCACCTTTCGGTGAAATTGGTACACGATGAGGCGGTCCCATTTGGCGGTGCGCACTCCGTATCAGAAAATTTCGGTTTTAAAATAACAAGTTTTTGGTCGTTTTGGAGGCCGAATAATTTAACACATATAATAAATTAATGAAAAATAAAAGAACACAAAATTCTCGATTATATTGAGAAGAAAACTCTTCAATTAGTTTTTGAAAATATTAAACAGGTTGATGGCAAATTTGGTGTGAACATGGGGGTTCGGGTTGAAGTTTCTGGACTGTTTTGGTCAGTTTTTTGGCCATTTTCTGGTCAATTTTTCGACCAATCAGGGACACAAAAACTTGTCCCGCTTGAATGAAAATCCTAGAGGGTTAGGTTGTGAACGGTCAGTCTCGCTACCTCTTAAGTGAAGTTGTCGCCCTGCTTCCCTCCCACCGCGTCCTTCCTTGTGTGTCGGAGATACAAAGCGAGTGCACTGATAAACCGCTCGAGAAAAGGATGAGAGATGAGAGAGATATGTTATTGTGAATAGGGGAACAAATGTGCTGATGTGCACGTGCGCGGTGCGCGGATGGACGGCAGCGGTTGGCCGGGTTGCGACGGCGGCAGCGCGGGGGCTGAGGTCGCCTGGGCGGCGGTCGCAGGCTGGGGTTTGGGTTTTAGTTTTATGTTTATGTATATATATATATATATATATATATATATATATATATATATATATATATATATATATATATATATATATATATATATATATATAGAGAGAGAGAGAGAGAGAGAGAGAGAGGGAGATTTGGAATGGGGTTGCTGTGGTTTCGTGGGGGAGGGGTCTGTTGTGAGTTGAGGGGGGGGATTAGTATAGGGATTAGGATGGATTTAGAATTAGTGGTTTAGTTAGGATTTGTTTTCTTTTCTTCCTTTTTCTTTTCTTTTTCTTTTCTTTTCTTTCTTTTCTATTACTATTATTATTATTATTACTATTATTATTATTATTATTATTATTATTATTATTATTATTATTATATATATATTTACATATATAAATAAGGTTAAGAAAATCCAAAATAATATTCGCACACACAAAATAAATTCTAGAAATTTTACTTTGTAAAGCTTTAATAAAATACTACACCCAAAATACTTTATAAAAATATTTTATAATTAATAATTAAATATTTATCTAGTTATATAAATCAAATAATTATATTATCTAAATAACTAAGTAATTAATTAAATGGATATCCAACAAAATAGGTAGTAGTAAATAATATAAAATCTTACAAAAAGAGAATGTACCAATTTGGCATGGAGAATTATGGGATGCTAATTATAGAAAAGTCGGAATTAAAAAATAACCACAAATAAATTATATATATAAATATCTAAATATTTAAAACTAACCTATGGTCGTTACACTAATGTCATACTAGCACCAAGGGGTCGAATTTTTGTGCCACGAAAAGATTCCACAAATAGTGTCTCTTGTGTAGGTTACTTCCTACGAAGGGCGATATAGATTTTGTGGCCATCCTATATTATTAATGTCCAAACCACGGTGAAGTATCCTAATAAAATTATTAGGTTTTAATTTGTTTTGAAAAATAATCTAAAATAAATTCAAGAAATACAAATACACACGAAATATCTATTTTTTGGTGAGGGGGTTTACAATCTACCCAACTTAAAAGAATTTTGTCCTCGAAATTAAAAATAAGGCATAATTTTCTAAATCTTTCACATTCGTATGTAAGGCATGTCAATCGCAATTTTCTCCAAAAATTTAAATAACAAAATCTATTCAAATCTATCGCGATCACTTCAAAACTAAAATGATCACTGTTCAAATCAAATTTTAACCAATCATAATCTATTTTTGATTTTTAAATAATCAACATCCAAATCTAATTCAAATCTATATGACATCCCTCATCAAAATTTATATCATAATTTCAAATTATCATAATCTCCTTTAGACTTTGAACAATAAACAATTCTAATCAAATCGTATTCCTATTCTTAACTTAAGAATCTCGTACTCTTCAAATTTTAAATTCAATTTTTATCCTCAATATTTTAAATAGGTGATCCAACAATCAAAATTTAACTTTTAATTCAAATCATCAAATTATAAAATTTTAAATCTAATTCACCAATTGTTCAAGTCTAAAATTCTATATTTATCCTCAAAATTTAAATCGATTATTCAACCTTCAATATTCAAAATTTAAATCATGTGCTCAAAGTATAAATATTTGGTCCGCAATATCAAGATTTTAAATTTATTAAATCCTCATCGTCTTAATCATTCTTCTAAAATTTTCAATATTTAAAATAACTTAAATCTCTCAATCTAATCTTACTTGATCACAATATATAAAAAATTCACCTCAAGTTGATAATTTAACTTCTACCCAACTTAGAATTAACCCATCTATCACATAAGGCTTATACATTTAAGAAAAATATTCCTCAATTTATTTAATTATGTTATTCAATATATTCTCAAAAATTTTAACACCAAAATATATCACATATGATATGTCATTAATTACAAAAGATAGTCACCAAGTAATGCGATTGGCCTATGGGGTATATCTAGTACTCTCTGTGTATCAAACTTATACCAAGCACGAGTGTTCATCGTTCCGAAATAGGGGAAGACAGAAAACAACAATAAATAATTCAAGGAGGAGGTGATAGAATACAAGTACGGGGTTCAAGGCGTTTAAAGAATTCAAAAGGGAGTTGTCAAGACAGTTGTTGATTGAAATCCTATTTTGGTAAATTCTTATTCGCATGTTCATATCAGAACAGTTATGTACCTGATATGATATGCTCTGACCTGTCTAGAGGGCAAGTATATTCGTCTACTAATCAACTATATATCAATCCACGTAAAGTAGTCATGCAAAGAGCGAACCAAGCGCACTAAGGTTAGCTAGACCATAATACACTAATTCTGATTTAGACAATGTATTAGTATGTATATCCAATAATACATATATCATGATCAAGCTCGATAAAAGAATAATCTTACAAAACTAGGCTATAATAGCAGCATAAGTCGAGGTAGTCCAGAAAATATAAGTAAGCTGGATTATGATGAAAGAAGGTACAAAATAATTTAATTTCACCAAGAAAATAAGACTCGTCCGGTGTTGTGCCTCTACAGGTGCCATACAACTTCTTGTCTAAGTCTCTAGTCGACCTAATGGGGGTATGGCCTCTAAGTTCTATAATATGGATAAGCACTATCTTCTTATGCAAGTCTATAGTTGATGTCATTCAATTATACTTCATTAATGGGTCAAAAAGACTGTGATACTAGGTTATGAGGCATACTACCCAACTTAAAAGAATAAACTAATATTGTAACTGCCTTGTGGGGATAAAGTAGAAACTTTTGTTGGAGTATACGAGAAAAAGATATTGGTACTTATTAGGGTATCCTATTGCATTATATAGGTAATGGTCATCTTAAGTCTTAATCATAGTGCTTATAGAACAAAAGTGTTAATACTAAGAATGGAGAAATTACTGGCTCTCAAGTGAAAGAGGATATAACCTATATGGACATATGTGGAATAGATTACTTGATTTTAAACAAAAGGATAATCATAAAACCATAATCTAAATGAACAAATCAAACTATCACGTTTTATCTACTAAGCACAGAATTTCAAAATTCAAGATTAACAACTATAATCCTAGCAAACTATATATTCTTAACATAAAAAAAATTACTTGGCCTACAATCAGAAGGGTTAAGTGGCACGAATTGAAAGATGAAATAAAAATTTTGTCGTCGCACAAATAGCGAGAGTTAAGGTTTCGGAGGAACAAGATATGAAATTAAATAGGGAGACTCTTGATAATATAATGGTTTTCTAAGGAAATATTGTATGCTAATCTCTGTGTTCGAGGTATGATCAAGGAAAATGTTCTATAAGTTCCTTTTGGTTTCCTAAGGTACTGTTCTGCTAATATCAAGACAATAAGCTAAATTTATAGTTCTCTAATACTATCTCACTATGAAATTTAGGTTTAGTCCTAATATTCAATCTTGGATTTCTATTGGTTCCTCAATACTAGGGTCAAACAATATGGTCAAATTTTTAACTAAACCTAGTAGTGTCTATATTACTCTCAAGTCCTTCATAAATATATCAAGGGATAGTAGTCAATTAATCTACAGGTAAGGGATGCTAGGGTTCATTAGGTATTATAAACTTAGTGATGTGTCAATATTCTAGTTGTATTCTTAGTAGGAATATTACCCTAATTATCATCCAAACAACAAGGATTCCTATATTCTAGCAGAAGGCTATACTCAAGGAACTATTAGGGAAGTACATGAATCAAGCATGATGCAATTATTAAATAAAATGGATTAAAAGAAAGGTGGATCATAGCAAATATGGATGAGACCTAAAACTCTAATCCTAGGTGCAGGTTTGCTCGGTATAGTAACGTAACCGAGACAATATACTCTCGACCTGCATGGGCTACCACTAAAAATATGTCACGCCCCAGTTCCAAAATATGTAGGACTAAGAATACGAAAGCATGCCAGCCGTATGTATATGGAGACTCCAATATATGGAAACTATAACATCCATACGCTGTATTATGACAATAATTCACAAGTGGTATATATTTGTTACAAGTCACAGGGCATAACTAAATCTCATCCACAGAATCAAATATAAATGAATAACCATTCAACTATATAACTAAATCAAGTATAATATGCTTGATAAGAACAAGTAGTTGGGTGGAGAAAAATCTACTACCAAACTAGAATATACGAGAAACAAAATAAGTACATCTGATGAACAATGAGGCTCGAAGAGAAGACCTCCTCGAAAGAGAACAAAGTAGCAAGTCCTGATCCGTGCTCCTAGAAATAGTCATGATCGTCTATACCTGGAAAGGGACCAGGTCCTCAGAGGGACGTAACAAGATACATAGAAGCATGCCAATAAAGTACAGAAGATAAACATCCAAAAAGGGTCGTCTAACCGCCTATGTGAATGCACTTTGAAAATAACTTTCCAACACGTGGACTATCTGGCTAAAATGGGATTGGCATGATTCTCTCAGAGAATCAGGGGCCTACAAAGTATGTCATTTTTTGAACGCCAGAGGCAGCCTGATAAAAATAATATATAATGGTCATCATGATCGCGCATCTCCGGCGGAGCGTACGGGTTACACAAAGAAAGTACAAAGGAGCCCAAACGCCTTATTTGTTGTCCTCCCCATCCCATGCTCTAAGTATGTCATCTCCATGACACGATAAGACCTCTAATAACTGCCAAGTCATCTAACATATCTCTATTAGCAGTTATTTTCTATCGCACATCCCATACGTACTAATGATCAGTCAATACGTAAGTCCGTGATCTATATGAGACTCACAACTCGTGTAAGAAATGTGTCACAACCAAATGAAATATAAGAATGCCTCATAATCATGTGGTGGTCTCGAAAACTAGTCGACATGCATAATATGTAATAAAGACAAAATACGACGTCACCGTCGTTGCACCCAAGCTATTCTTGGACGCACAGTTTATATAGCATTTAAAATATACTAATTGACAGAAATAAAATACATGCACCATATGGAATATAAATCATAGTATAATGGCAAGGTATACTTGCCTGGCAAGAAAGTTACGTAATATAAACGTCCAGGTGTCAAGTACACAGGATCAGAAACAATGGCCTCTGAATGAACATCTCCGGATGCTGAAATAAAAATCACCAATATTCCCAGAATAAACGAGATAGTCAAAAAATCCTACCCTTTCGTCCAATTTGGACACAGGGGCAAAACGGTAATTTTGGGTCAAAGCGGGTCCACATGTGGGCCACTTTACACCGAAAAGTGTGCCAGAGGTAAATGTCTCTAAATAGAAAAAATTATAGGTCAAACAAATTCTAAACGTTGATACGAACTCAACGGTACGTCCAATTTTGGATTACGGTAAGACGAACACAAATTCACCCTTAAAGTCAACCGTGGGACCCGCAAATAGGCACCTTGGTCAACTGTCTCTGAATCGCGTGAAACTTGGGTCATAGGACCTGCATGATACCACGAATCCAATGGCGCAAGTTTTGTCAGATTCCGACGAGCGTACACAAAATGGCATGATGATTTGCAAAAGTTGCGATACGGGGACTTTTTACGGATACGGGTTGATTCCGACGTGCACACACGTCCGAATTAACTTCCACGAAAGCCCACACATCAAGATATACCATACGCGCTTTCGATGCTTAATTGGTACGCGATGAGGTAGTCCCGTTTGGCGGGGCGCACTCCGTATCATAAAATTTCGGTTTTAAAATAACAAGTTTTTGGTCGTTTTAGAGGCCGAATAATTTAACACATATAACAAATTAATAAAAACTAAAATAACACAAAATTCTCGGTTATATTGAGAAGAAAACTCTTCAATTAGTTTTTGAAAATATTAAACAGGTTGATGGCAAATTGGGTGTGAACATAGGGGTTCGAGTTGAAGTTTCTGGACTGTTTTGGTCAGTTTTTCCGGCCATTTTTCAGTCAATTTTTCGACCAATCCGGGACACGAAAACTTGTCCCGCTTGAATAAAAATCCTAGAGGGATAGGTTGTTAACGTACACGGACAAACCGCTCGAGAAAAGGATGAGAGATGAGGGAGATATGTTACCGTGAAGAGGAAAAAAAATGTGTTGCTGTGCACGCGCGCGGTGCGCGAACGGACGGCGGCGGTCGGCCGGGCTGCAGCGGCGGCGGCGCGGGGGCTGAGGTCGCCGAGGGGGGCGGTCGCCAGCTGGGGTTAGGGTTAGGGTTTTAGTTTTTTGTTTATGTGTTTATATATATATATATATATATATATATATATATATATATATATATATATATATATATATATATATATAGAGAGAGAGAGAGAGAGAGAGAGAGAGAGAGAGAGAGAGGGAGAGTTGATGAGGTTGCTATGGTTTCATTGGGGAGGGGTCTGCTGTGAGTTGGTGGGGGGGGATTAGTATAGGGATTAGGATGGATTTAGAATTAGTGGTTTAGTTAGGATTTGTTTTCTTTTCTTCCTTTTTCTTTTTCTTTTCTTTTTCTTTTCATTTCTTTCTATTTTATTATTTCTATTACTATTATTATTATTATTATTATTATTATTATTATTATTATTATTATTATTATTATTATTATTATTATTATTATTTATATATATATATATTTACATATATAAATGAGGTTAAGAAAATCCAAAATAATATTCGCACACACAAAATAAATTCTAAAAAATTTACTTTGTAAAGCTTTAATAAAATACTACACCCAAAATAATTTATGAAAATAATTTATAATTAATAATTAGATATTTATCTAGTTATATAAATCAAATAATTTTATTATCTAATTAACTAAGTAATTAATTAAATGGATATCCAACAAAATAGGTAGTAGTAAATAATATGAAATCTTACAAAAAGGGAATGTACCAATTTGGCATGGAGAATTATGGGATGGTAATTGTAGAAAAGTCAGAATTGGAAAATAACCACAAATAAATTATATATATATATATATATATATATATATATATAATAATTAATCTATGGTCGTTACACTAATGTCATACTAACACCAAGGGGTCGAATTTCTGTGCCATGAAAAGATCCCTCAAGTAGTGTCTCTTATGTAGGTTACTTCCTACGAAGGACGATATAGATTTTGGGGCCATCCTATATTATTAATATCCAAACCACGGTGAAGTGTCTTGATAAAATTATTGGATTTTAATTTATTTTGAAAAATAATCGAAAACAAATTCAAGAAATACAAATACACACGAAATACCTATTTTTTGGTGAGGGGGTTTACAAAAATTATTTTAAGGAGGGTAGACTTGTCACTACCATATTTTCTAGGAAAGGGTATTTTAGTAATTTCATAATTAATTAAATATTGTGCATATTAAATAATTATTTGTTGTATTATTTAATTATTGTTATATGTTATTTATTTATTTTGGACTTGTGTTAGTCGACTTAACTAGTTTAGTTTAGACTCATGGACCAACATGTATTAATTGTTAGAATTGAGCCCAACTAAAAAGCCCATTGATTAGGAGGATGGTTAATTTAATTAAACCTTTAGACTAGAAGCTTCCCTTCTTAATTATTTCTTCATAAGAGGCTCCAAGGGGTATAATAGACATTACATAGTGACTTGAGGAAGGGGTAATGAGGGGCTGGCCTATTAAATAAAAGGGGAAAAGTTTCTCTCTCCTCTTTTTATTTGAAAACTAGATCTAGAATTTTTCTCAACCAAATTCCTTCATTTCACATCATTTTCCTACAAAATTGTACCCTAATTCCTTTCCAAATCACCATTGGAGACTAGTGGAGCAAGGATCTAGAAGGAGAAAGCAAGGATCTACAAGTTGGAGGCCAATTTTATCACTTTTGGAGGTTTTATTGAGAATCCATCTTCCAATAGGTACAATTTAGTTTTTTCCCCTTAATTTAGGTTCTAAATCTGAGATTTAACCATGAGAAATCAATCCATAAGCATAGGCTACCCATTGGATTTGGTTATGTGTTCATAGGAGGCCTATTGAGAAAGTTATGGTACTTTTTGTGTCAATTTTGAGAAAATTCCGAGATTGACATTTGTTGTGTGTGTCAATTGGTCTTATGAATCAATTTGGCATGTGCTTGTGTGTTTGGGACTACTGTCATGTCCATAATTGGGTACGTGTATGTCGTATCCCAACAATTTGGTGATACATGTTGATTTGGGGGTTTTTCCTCAGACACGGGACTTTGTGCATGTTATATTTTGATACAGACACGTAGATTTGTGTTTGACTCTTCGTATTGTTCATAAATAATATATTAGACTTATCCGTGTCCTTCGAGGTATGTTTGGATGTGTGGTGGACTCGTGTCGCAAGCGTATCCTAGATCTAGTGAGATACAATTGTGATACGCTC